>CM039122.1:32798677-33156047 GCA_022036555.1 Microstegium vimineum | reverse complement strand
CTAACTTAATTAAAACTATATTATATAATTGAAGTGATCTTATAATAAAACATTTATTTATGCACATAAAGTTTCATACACGTGCATTGGTAAGTTATGCACGTATATACACACATACACACATTCCTTAGTTTGCATGACTAAATTATACGTGTGCTTACAAAAATAGTTAGTTTATTCTAATTAGGTTATCTTATATCTAAAGTTGAAACAAAAAAAGATTCATTATATCGAATAAATCATATATGCATCAATTAGATTTTAAAAATATTTTTATACATAAAACTTTCCTTATTTCACATATTACCTCCTAGGAAGTAATAGATGATTCTGACAGTCTGATCTAATTAAATGAATGGCTCACAGTTATTTGGGTGTACCACACCAAAACCCTTGAATCTTATTTCTAGACCTTAGTAAATTTGGAAGTTTGAATCCTTTAGTATCCAAATGTCTTTGAGGTTTGCATCCTCTTGGATCTCAAGGTCCTCCTTTACAACTCCTTGGGTGATGTGTCATGGTTCATATGTGTTCTTTGAGTTGCTAGGCTTGAGTTAATGTAAGCCTGAGAGATAACTCTATCAACCTACAAACCCAACTTTCCACCATTTAGACTTGTAGAAGCACCTCTATGACAATAGTGGAGTACACATCCAGTCGTGACAAAACCCACAACATTTTATCATACACCGTCATAACATCCCATGGATGAATTTTGCACATGCATCCATGGGTCACTAGTGGGTTTTAGGCACCCGCCTAGTGTATTAATGGCACATGTAATATACTTCACAATTGCATTAATAATTAATAAAAAAGTATAGAGAGTTTAAAAGAAGCACAAGTTTTATTGATTCCATGTTTCTGCAGGACTTATCCAGATTACCGACAAGGAGGACCTATTTGTCAAAGAAAAATATGATCAATTGTTGGATAACATACACCAGAAGACTCTAGAAGACACCAGAAGGTGTACCACTGAAGGGGCCCACACGTCATAGGGGGAGACTGGCCCCACTTGTAGGCCGGCCGACCTGCTAAGTCAGCCATTCGGGCTCCGCTTCATAGGTCGGTTGCCCACTGCCTTAGGGTCTACATATCCACCATTGCTCAAGGTTAGTTTGAATGATTCAAGGCTCTAGATTTGCTGCCACTAAGAATTCGTAAGCCCGCGGGACTCTTGGGTAGCACCTATAAAAGGAGCCCCAGACCCCTCCTCTAGAGGACATCTTGTTCCATCTATCTCCTTCAAAATCAAGATAACAATCAAGAAAAGAATAGTACTCCACATGAGGATCTATCTTTTGTAAATAGAAATAGTGATAGAGAGAGTGGGAAAGAGTTTGGGGGAAGTGGCATCTTGTTGGTTCTCTCTCTATGGCTTGTACCTTGGCGGATCCAAGTTCTAATTAAGCCTGCTTTTGAAATATCTTTGGTAATTGATTTCTTATTCAAGTAAGTTTTATGTTTATATTATTCATTTGGATCATGACTTTTTTGAGTGCTTTGTTCTTGTTTTAAAAGGAGTAGAGTAGTATTCATTAGTGTATGTGTGGTGCTTAGACAAGGTTGCTCATGGATGCACCCTGCATACTAGACCGGTGGTATATCACGAGGGTGACACATCGTTGAGTCCTTTGTAGTTCACCCTTCATTGGTAGGTCAAGTTGGACCTGGTTACTTGGAATAGTACATTGTTATCTTCTTCCTAATGTAATGTCCCCAGTTGAACAGTATATAAGACATAGCTTTCCTAGATAAGTTCTTGATCCACGAAGGCGACATGGAGCGAGGTGCTGGTAAACCTCCTTACTTCGATGGAACCAACTTTGCCTATTGGAAGGTGCGCATGTCTGCTTACCTCCAAGGGCTTGATACGAAGTTTTGGGAGATTTGTGAGAATGAGAACTACGTGGTTCTTGGGTCTTGGATCACCGATCTCCAAGTTACGGAACATGCGTCAAACGCAAGAGCCCGTAGCATTCTCTTCTCTTGTTTGTCTCTTCCTGAGTTTGAGCGAGTTTCGAGTCTCACTATGGCACGGGAGATCTGGCAAACACTCTTGAGATATCATGAGGGCAACCCTCAGATCAAGTCCAGACTCTTCGACACGTACCGTAGAGAGTACGAGAACTTGGTTCAGTTTTGCCGGCAAATCTGTTGACGGGATGTTCACACTCGCTTCCAATCTATCGTAAACAAGATGTGTGCTAATCGAGCCAACTTGCCTTATGATGATCATGAGATGGCTATCAAGCTTTTGCATGCTCTTGATCGGAAGGTGTGGGAGATGAAGGTGGCTGCCATTCAGGAGTCACCGGGCTATGATGCCCTAACCGTGGACGAGCTGTTCAGCAAGCTCAAGTCCTTGGAGATTGACTACCAGACCCGGGCCAAGCTTGAAAACCCGTCGAAACCATCTATGACGTTGGTTTCTGGCCCCGATGGTACGTCTTCTTCCTCCTCTAACCCTTCACACTCTTTGTTTGCTTTGTCTTTGATGTTTGTGACAGAGGAGCAAGTGGAGGATCTTGGAGATGATGAGCTGGCCCTATTCATCACTAGGTTCTCACGGTTTCACAACAACTGTTTGAATCGACGATGTGGTGGCTCGGCCAAGGGGTGCTACCGTTGCGGTGATGAGGATCACTTCATCGCAAACTGCCCTAAGAAAGCTGCGGGTGACTTCACCAAGCGCAAGGACAAGAGCAAGCACCACTTCGAGGACACGCACAAGCCCAAGGGCGGCTACAACCGAAGGTCTTCGAAGAAGGTGATTGACAAGGTGAAGGCCAAGAACCGAGCCTTCCTCGCCTCCCTTAGCGACATCGATGCCTCCTCCGATGGAGGTGCTTCTTCAAGCGATGATGAGTCGAAGGGAAAGGTTGAGGACAAGTTCAACGGGCTATGCTTCTACGCCGACGGCAAGCACAGTGGCTTCTACACCATGGCGATTGAAGAAGACAAGGTCGGCAAGCGCAAGGATGACTCTGACTATGACTCCGACACACCCGAGGTATCACTCACCATCGAATCCCTCTCTCTCTAGCTTGAGTCTCTTAACGACACCTTGATGAGTCAGGATGCGTTTGAAGGACCGGAAACGGCGACCAGAGGGGGGGTGAATGGGAGCCTCAAATTTCTCTCGAAATATTCGGGCCACTCTTCCCCAAAACAACCCCAACAAGCAAGCTTACTCCACCAGAAAGATCACGACCCTAGAGAGGGTGGATACCTTTGGTGAGGACCAAGAGGTACAGCGGATCTTCTGGAAACAAAAAACTCAAACCGAGACACCGATAGTGTGGCTCTCAAACCCTAGAGAGAAGAGAAGCGAGCTCATCCAAAAATACTTATGACAACTAGTATCACAAGTGCTTCATCAAGTTCCCTGCGTGATTACGAAACCAATGCAACAAACGGAGCTCAATTCGGAGTCCGGACGAGCGAGAAACAACCAAAACAGCGACGAAGAAAATCTTAAAAACCTTGCGAAGAGGGAGACGGACGTGAGTCCGACGCCAGCGAAGAGGGACGCTGGCGATGGACGCTAACAGATGGCGACGGACGCTGCGAAGAGGGAGACGAACGTGAGTCCGACGCCAGCGTCCGACGCTCAAGAAAACAGCCCGAAACAGCCCCCAAACGACGGACGATCGCAACGGACGCTGTCGTCAGCACGATGTAGCGTCCGACGCCTCCGACGGACCATCCGACGCTAAACCCTAGAGCGTCCGACGCTCCCGAAATCTGCACAGTGAACCCGAAAATCGTTTTGTCTCCGCCAAATCTTCCCAAAACTCAACCAGATGAACTATAACTGCAACCAAACTTTGTGGGAATGATCTTTGTACAGTTGGGGAGATATCTTGAAAGAATCATCGCTCAATTTGGTGAGGATTAAAGGGAAATGAGGATTTGGGGAGAAAGGGGCAAGAACGAAGAACACCGCAAAGAAATCGCCCGATCTACGCACTCGTGAGGTTTGAGGAGAATTCCTTTAGTGCAAAGATGCTCCTCACGATTACGAACAACATGGTTCAAACGGTTTTGCAAGAACTACTCCATAGGGAAAAATCTCAACTCGGGATCAAAGGAGAGCAAAAAGCAAAACGCGAAGAACACAAGCAAACCGGAGACACGATCACGAAATCAAAGCCACCATGGCTTAAGGAGGGTAAGGTCTCTGATTCCCACCGAAAACAAAGTGCAAATCTGTCACACCCCAAAAATTCCATTTTGGGATGTGGCTTAGAAAACATAAAATACAACAATTCATTTTATTATTTACTAAAAGTTTCCAACATTTATTTAGTTGTTGACAATTTATTTAGGGGAAAAATGTGAGTTTCCAAAATTTTTTAAGAATCTAATTTAATGGTTTGACGCATTTCATGCCTTTGCATAGTGTTAATGTATGAAAAAAACGAATTTGTTGACACAAAAAGCGTCAGGATCTGCGAACACCTCGGGCTTATACCCGAAATTCGATATCCGGAGGCGTGCCAGTCGATTTGACCAGTTAATCGACAAGGACGATAACTAGAACAAGATCCAATCTAGACAACGGCGATGCGCCCGGATGCTGGGATTGAGGCTTGATCAGGATAGCTAGAGCAGAGCTGAACGAGGCAACAGCGATGCGCCCGGATGCCAAGGCTCAGAGGTACTCCCACGTGGAACTTGCAAGGATTTGACGGAGATCAAGGTGATGCAGCCCGTCGAAGCTTGAAGAACTCGTTGATAAACTACAGCTAATGCGGTAAAGGGTAAATTGCGATAAAAGTAGAATAAGAGTAAAATTAGTTTGTTTGATATTGGATTGATTGTCCTTTTCATAGCCCTCGGGCACATATTTATACTCCCGCATGGAGAGTTGTACAAAGACACAACTCGTATCCTTCCTAAAACAAACTCCTAACTTTAAGGAAACTGACTCGCGCAGGATTCGGATAACAATACTTATTTCCCTAAACAAACACACCTATTTTAAAGGAAAATAAACGACTCATGCAAGAGTTGAACTCAAACTACTATAATAATACTGGTATAAAACCACCAGTTTCCTTATGCTTCTCCTCGATGGAAACTTTCCATCGGCAGATCCCTTCAATCCGCGACTTCCTTCTTTGACCACCGGCAACCTTCTGCTGACATCAACCGCTAAGTCACCCTGTACTCATCGGCACCCTATGCCTGTCGGCATCGGCAATACATCCTGATCGGCCACTTGTACTAGTAACTGTCCACCAATCAGCCCCTATCAGCAATCGGCAACTGCTCTTCATCGGCAATTGGCAATGTCTCCTCATCGGCAATCGGTACACCTCCTTATCGGCAATCAGTACATCTCCTTATTGGCAATCGGCAATAACAACTTTACAGCCCAGACGACTTGACTTCATCAATTAACCTCATCGGCAAGGACCATCCAGCCTCCATCGGCAACACACTTAGTCTCCCCGAAGTATTCCCATCGGCAACACTGGTTCGATTTCCCGATGCCGATGGAGAACGACCGCTGACCAGTCAAGCCTCAGCTCATTTGACACGTGCTGAAAAACGGTGTCAACACATGCCCCCCAGTTTCGGAGCGTATAATACTTTACGTGCCGAAATTCTCTCTACTGTAGCCGTTGCTGTAGCCGTTACCTCCGAGATAAATGCACAGTTTCCTCGATTCCCACGCGCGGAACCGCAATTTAATAATAAAATCCCTCGATTGTAGCACAAACAGTTGCAAATTCCCTCGATCATTGCGTGTATCTACCGCGGGCCTTTCCACATTCCTGCACAGTATGAACTGAAATCCCAAAATGCCCCTGAGTAAGCTTATAAAAGTTACCGGGATCCACACTACTTTTTACCCCGAGTCCATTTTCACTTTCACACTCTCTGCCCTCATCTTCAACCTTCGGCAGCGCCCCAAAGAACACCTGTTCGAGCCCGAGCAACAGTTCCCTCCGCAATCCAAGGACGAACCGCAAGCACCCCTTCAACTCCAATGGCGATCCAGGTCGACATCCCCAAGGTAAGACCTATTCTCTTCCTAATCCAACCTCCTGCTGGTTCTTTTCTGCACGAATCTAGAATCATTCCTGTTCCTTTTCTGATTCTTCCCTTACTTTTCTTCGAACCCTAGGAACTGTACAACAAGGTAGTCATCCCACTTGCCGATTCCAACTTCAGCTACCTAGGCCCCATGGGCAATCCAGATCCCACATTCATAATCAATGCAGAAACCAACCGGGTACCCTTCAGATCTGAGTGCTTTGGCTTAGGATTATGGAAAGATGCCTTCCGGTCATGGCCCAAGCCCACCAAGGGGTGGAAGAGCTGGTACCTTAGGGCAGCTAGATCACAGCAGGTGTAATGGCAAGAACGCAGTCTGGATCAGTGCATCAGACTTTCAATTGCCGACATGGAAAAGAACGAGAACATGCTGATAGCACCTTCATATTCTGGTCTAACAGCATGAATGCCTTCCTATTTAGGCATGGACCAGCCACCCCAACCCTTGCCGATGTCCACATGTTGACCGGCCTGGACATCTCTTCTCTCGATACTTTCACCCTGTTCAACAGGAAAGCCGAGCACAAGGTGAACACTCGGAACATCGGCGGCTAGACAGGCTACATCCACGAGTACCAGAAGACCGGATCGGTAAACCAACGGGAGCACGCCACGTTTCTGAACATGTGGCTGGAAAAGTTCATCTTCTGCGGCAAAACTGTCGGACCGACCACCATGCACCTCCCTGCAGCTGAGCTACTTGCCGATGGGACAAGACTTCCCTTAGGCAGATATCTTCTCGGATCGGTATACCGCCTTCTACATCAGGTATCCCAGAAGTTACTGCTAGGAGAACCCATCGGCAATCTTGGGGTCCCTGGTGGTTTGTCAATATGTGGCTGAACGCACATATGCACAAGGCCCTTCAGTTTGATCTGTTCGCCCAACAATTCCCGAGGGATATATTGGAAGACCATCAGTATGCGGATGATGAATCGGCAACTCGCCCTCCACTCAATTTTGGAGAGGCTATCATAGTGCTGCCAGGGACCGATGCCGATGTAGAGCATTTCGGCGCATTTTTTCAGAAGTTTTATAATGGACTTTCCTCCACGGAACGACTCTGGTGGCCATATGTCGACGAAGACAATCAGTTCCTGCTGCTATTCAACCTTACCGATGGGAACGTGCCTGAAAACCAAGTAATCATGAAGGCCAGCATCACTCCCCGAGCTATTCCAGTGAACATCTTTGGATCTGGGAAGAATGCCCCTCCATCTTACGAGTTCTACTACCCATCGGCAGCGGCGAGACAACTGGCATTTGGCCAACTGCCAATTAAACTCTGCTACTCCAAAGTAGTGAAGCCCAGGCAGACAATCTCCAGTGCTCTAGACTGGAACAAGGTCGTCAATCTTCCTCTCGATGCCGATATATTAGACATTGA
This sequence comes from Microstegium vimineum, assembly GCA_022036555.1. Taxonomy (NCBI): domain Eukaryota; kingdom Viridiplantae; phylum Streptophyta; class Magnoliopsida; order Poales; family Poaceae; genus Microstegium; species Microstegium vimineum. The sequence continues at coordinate 33,148,588 of CM039122.1, read as the reverse complement.
CTTGTCCTCCTGGTCACCAACCTCCTTCATCACGAATGAGTACAAGTCCTGGTGGCAAGAATGGAGGCATCAATTATTTGCTAAGTCATCGCACCATTATCGGCACATGATTGATGCTGATTACATCATCCCCGATGACGCAGTAAGTCTTCATCCCGATGCGTTCTTATTACTTTGCTTTCGTCATCAGTTTTTAACCCTTTTCTGCGCTTGACAGGCCAATGATCCGATCCCTACGATGAGCAACAGTGGCAGGCCCTTCAATCTTCGGATAATGGTTCCCATATCAATCATCGGCAACAAAGCCCCTACGCTGGCTGCCTTCACCCCTCAACAGGTACCTACGCCAACACCTGCAAGAGTCAAGGCTACATCGGCCACTGCTTGCTGCCCTGACGCGGGTTCATACAGTAAACTCATCTTTACCCTTACCGATTACATACTGTTTTATCGGCAACATTCTATTTTGTATAACTTGCTTTGTATTCTCAGGCAATGTGGTCATCGGCAGCTGCCTCAAATAGACAAGCACCTCCAAGCTCGGTTGCCGATGCCCCCCAGTCGTCGAAACAAGTCGGATCCCCCGCTACTGCGCCAAGGAAGAAGAGGCGCCTGAGGCTGGCCTCCCCTTCGCCATCAGCCCAAGTTCCACCACCAACTGTTGGCGCGTCATCGGCAGAAACTCCGTCGGCTACAGTTGCACCACCAACCGCCGGCGCGCCATCGGCAGAACCTCCGTCGGCTCCTCTCCCCGATCACCCGATGGACGACGTCCCCGATCAGGAGACAACACCCGCTACAGCAGCGGAGGCGGCATCGGCATCGGCACCACCAACCGGAATCCCCGATGAGGAGACAACTCCACCCGCCATAGCAGCGGAGGCAACATCGGCATCGGCACCGTCGGCCGAAGCTCCCGATGAGAGAGCGGCGTCGCCACCAGGCACTACATCGGAAGCGACGCCAGCAATAACGCCACCCGCACCAACAGCGCCAAGTGCTTCCCCAACAGGAGCTCCTTCATCAGCAACCGCCGCCACTCTTTAGGATGAAGCCGGACCATCCACCATGCCAAGCCCCAGGCAAGAGATTCATTTTAAGATGGTAAGTCAATTACTTAAAAATTCTAGTATAATCTGTCGATCGGCATATTTTAACTTCTCTGTTTTCAGGCCCAAGACTCTCCAAACAGTCTCTTCTCCTTCAGTCTCAACCCCCAGGACGAAGATGAACACCAAGGACTCGTTCGAGCGGACAGCCTATTCTCCTTCGCAATCGATATCCCCAAAGATGATGAGGAGGAAGAGAGCTCTGTCCTAGCTCTATCGGCAGATATCAAGTCCAAGCTTGAAGAATTGCTCTCCTTGCTGCTGCAAGACACACCCCAGCTCATTCAGGATTCATCGGCAGCAAGGATCGCTTTCAAGGATATCCAAGGCCACCTCCCTGCTGATATAGAAGAAATCCTTTTCCAGACAACCTTCCTTGACAGCAAGCAAATCTAGTACCAGCGGCTTTCCCGTCGCATTGCCGATAGGGCCGCCCAATCCAAGAGCGAGGAAGAGAAGCTTAAGTTCAAAAATATTGCCGATGAAAAGCACAGGGGCATCGGCAAAGCAGAAGTCTCCATCAACGGCCTCGATCAAGAAATCACTCAGCTATCGGCCAGGAAAGAAGAGCTATTAGCTGAGTTACAAAGGGCCGAGGAGGCTCTGACTGCAGCCAACCAGCAGAAAACCGAATTGTCCGATACCATCAGGGTTCTGCGGCAAGAACGAGACCAGAATGCCCGACAAGCCATCTTGTGGAAGAAAAAGATCAAGCCGCTCGAGGGCTCCGCTGATGCCGATGCCAAGGAGATGGATGAGATAGAACAAATTTGCCTGCGTGCGATATCAGCCATCCACTCTTTGTTGTAATCTATTTGTAGTATCGGCAAATGTAACTCTGATACTTTGATTTTGGCTCCTGTAATATAACGTCAGTACGTTTTTACCGATGCTTATATAATTTTTCTTTCATCGGCATTCAACTGAGCACTATGCATCCACCCATATGCTAGGGTAGTACCTCTTTAAGTATTTGCCTTTGATCGCTCTAGAGAACGCAACTCCCTCGAGAGTCTCCAAAATGTAAGCATTACCAGGAGCAGATTGCTTTATCCGATAAGGACCCTCCCTATTAGGGGACCACTTTCCAAATTTAGAGCTCTTAGTCCCGATCGGTAAAATCAACTTCCAAACCAAATCACCATCGGCAAATTCCTTTACCTTTACTTTCTTGTCATACCATCTGGCAACCCTCTTCTTATTCTCTTCAATGCTAATTAATGCCCTCAACCGATGACCTGCCAAATCTTCTAACTCATCCTTCATCAAAGTAGCATAATCATCGGTCGTCAATTGATCCTGAAAATATAATCGCCTAGAACCAGTTTTAATTTCCCAAGGCAGGACGCCATCGTGTCCATAAACCAATTGATACGGCGAGACTTTGGTTGCACCATGACAAGCCATCCGATATGACCATAAGGCTTCGTTTAACACCACATGCCACCTTCTGGGGTTCTCTTCAATCTTACGCTTTATAAGCTTAATAACTCCCTTATTAGTCGCTTCAGCCTGACCATTAGCTTGAGCATAATAAGGAAAAGAGTTTAACACCTTGAAACCCATACTAGCAGCAAACTCATCAAATTCTCCCGATGCGAACATGGTCCCTTGATCGGTAGTAATGGTTTGAGGAATGCCGAATCGGTAAACAATGTGTTCTTTAATGAAATCCACCATGTTTGCCGATGTCACTTTCTTCAAGGGAATTGCCTCAACACACTTAGTGAAGTAATCGGTAGAAACAAGTATAAACTTATGCCCCTTACTCGATGGCGGATAAATCTGGCCAATGAGATCAATAGCCCATCCTCTGAACGGCCAAGGCTTGATTATAGGATTCATTGCCGATGCAGGTGCCCTCTGCACATTACCAAACTTCTGACAGTCCTGGCACCCTTTGAAATAATTGAAGCAATCTTCAAGGATCGTCGGCCAATGATACCCATTCCGCCTAATCATCCACTTCATCTTGAATGCCGATTGATGCGCTCCACACACACCTTCATGGATTTCACCCATCAACTCTTTTGATTCCTCTTTGCCGAGGCATCTAAGAAAAACTCCATCAATCATCCGATAATATAATTCATTGTCGAGGAGCACATACTTAGTAGCTTGGAACCTTAGACGCCTCTCAACCTTCTTGGATGGATCCCTTAAGTAATCGGCAATCTCCTTTTTCCAGTCATCGGCAACTGTTACCGATGTCGTGACTTCTCCAATCGGTTGATACCCTGAGGCATTCTGCGCTAACCGATTGACCTCTTCATTATGCAACCTTGGAATGTGCTCAAGGCGATACTCTTTGAATTCTCTTAACAACTGGAAACACCGTTCATGGGCTGCAATCAAAACTTCACTTCGGCATTCATATGTCCCGATCAATTGATTAATCACCAACATGGAATCACCGAAGATTTCAACCGCATCGGCACGGACTTCCCTGAGTAATTTTAACCCCTCAAGTAAAGCCTAGTACTCAGCCTGGTTGTTTGTTGAAGTAGCAACAATCGGCAACGAAATTTCATACTTCCGTCCCTGGGGTGAAATCAAGAGAATACCGATACCTGCCCCATCCTTGCACGTAGACCCATCAAAGAATAAATTCCAAGGAGCAATCTCAACAGAGCTCACCATATTATAATGCCGAGTAACAAAATTGGCCATTACCTGACCCTTAACAGCCTTAGCCGATTCATACCTTAGGTCAAACTCTGAGAGCGCTAGAATCCACTTACCGATTCGTCCACTCAAAATCGGCATCGACAACATGTACTTAACCACATCATCTTTGCAGATAACAGTGCACTGAGCCGACAATAAATAATGCCTTAATTTAGTGCAAGAGAAATATAAACATAAGCACAATCTCTCTATGGCCGAATACTTGGTTCCAGCATCCACTAGCCTCCTGCTCAGGTAATATATTACACGTTACTTCCCTTCAAATTCTTGAATTAAGGCTGATCTGATAACACTGTCATCGGCAGACAAATATAACCTGAAAGGTTTCCCGTGCTAAGGTGGAACTAAGACTGGAGGGTTCACCAGATATCTTTTGATTTCCTCCAAGGCTAACTGCTGCTCTTCTTTCCATGTAAACTCTTGATCGGCCTTCAGCTTCAACAATGGACTAAAAGATTTAATCTTACCAGACAGATTGGATATAAACCTTCTAATGAAATTAATCTTGCCGATCAAGGACTGCAACTCAGTCTTGTTTGTAGGAGCAGCCACCTTGTTAATTGCATCAATAGACTTTCTGCCAATTTCAATGCCTCTCTGATGCACCATAAAGCCCAGAAACTAACCTGCCGATACGCCAAATGCGCACTTGTTAGGATTCATCTTCAACCCATGCTCCCTTGTGCACTCCAATATTTTTCACAAATCGGCAAGATGCTTTCCGAAGTCTCCAGACTTAACCAGCACATCATCAATGTAGATTTCAACTATCATGCCGATATACTTATGAAAGATAAAATTCATTGCTCTCTGATAAGTAGCACCGGCATTCTTCAACCCAAAAGTCATGACCACCCATTCAAATAATCCAACGTGACCTGGACATCGGAAAATAGTCTTGGATATGTCATCTTCAGCCATGAATATTTGATTATACCCAGCATTACCATCCATAAAGCTAATAATTTGATGTCCAGCAGCAGCATCGATCAGCAGATCGGCAACGGGAATCGGATAGCCGTCCATCGGCATGGCCTTGTTAAGATTCCTGAAATCAATGCAAACACAAAGTTTTCCATTCTTTTTATACACAGGAACCACATTAGAAATCCAATCGGAATATCGGCATGGCCGAATAAATCCAGCTTCGATCAACTTTGTAATCTCAGCCTTGATGTCGGGCAGAATAGTGGGATTGCATCGGCGCGCAGGTTGTTGATGTGGTTGGAAATCAGACTTGATAGGTAACCGATGTTCAACTATTGATCGGTCTAAACCAGACATCTCTGTATACTCCCAAGAAAAACAATCTTTATTTTCTTTCAATAAATCGGTTAACTGTTGCTTACATTGGGAATCTAACTTAGTACTAATAAAAGTAGGCCTAGGTTTACTACCATCGCCGATGTCAATCTCGAGTAAGTCATCGGCAAACGTGAAGCCCTGCCCCAGTTTTCCATCGTCAGCGAATCGATCCATCAAAACTCTTCTTCAGAACCGACTCCTTGGATCGGTTTGATGCGGTAATCGGCAACTTTGAGGAATTCTTTGTCCCAGGCTTCACCAGATATGCACCTGGTCTGCTCATAAGTTTTCGACTCTGCCGATGCAACAGTAGATGGGGCTTCACTGCGGACGACCTCAATCTTGTCTCTGATCCATTATACCAAGCTCTGATGCATAGTAGAAGGGATACAACAATTGGCATGGATCCAATCCCTTCCGAGGAGCAAGTTGTAGGTGCCCTTGCCACTGATCACAAAGAACATTGTCGGCAAAGTCTTACTGCCAATGGTTAAGTCAACACATACGGCTCCCATAGCCATCGACACATTGCCTTCGAACTCCTTGAGCTTCATGTCGGTCTTGACTAAGTCCTGGTCGCCTTTCCCAAGCTTTCTGAACACGACATATGGCATTATGTTGATCGACGCGCCGCCATCTACCAGCATCTTTGTCATCGGCTGTCCATCCACTTTGCCTTTAACAAACAAAGCTCTCAGATGCTGCCTCTCATCATCGGCAGGCTTTTCAAAGACAACCGTCATCGGATCCAGCATCAATTGTGCCATATCGGCAGTCTCCTCGTCATCATCGACAAGTGCCATGAATTCCATCGGCAACATGACGACCATGTTTATATCTGCCGATGGATCCCTGTCCTTACGCTTTGGCCTCCATTGCTTCTCCCTTGAGGGTTCTTCATCGTCATGCAGGTCGTCATGGTGCTGGCACTGAATCCTTCTCTTCTGGGTCTTGGTTAGACCCTTAGGGCACCATTGAGGAAGCTTAGTCTTCCAGACGGGCTGGTGCTGCCTTCCACTGCGTACATCGGCACTTCTTCCGATGTTGGGATCCCTGGAGAATATCTCTTCGTCAGGCACTCTTGCATTGGCCATCTCCTCCAGCTCCCCTTGATCAACACGTCTGCCAAGCCTGTCATGGGCACTGAGCTTGCCCCCCAGTCGGTCATGTGCCGATCTGCTCTCTCTGAGCGGCCTGGCGTACCTGGGTGCCTGATCACCAAAACAAGGTCTCTTACCTGACCGATCGGCAGTGTAATACCCATTGCATTCTGGGCAATTATCGGCAGTAGGCAGCTTGATGCCTTCTTCCCAGCAGTGAATGAAGAAGGGGCACTTCCAGTGGTCTTTATGCCGAAGCCACTCACGATGCTCTTCTTCTTCTTGCCAATATTGCTCTTCACGTGATTGTCGATGATTTTGCCTTCGCTGCTTGTGTGTAATTACAACCCTAGGAGCCCTGTTGGCATTGCTACCTTCATCGGCAACCTTCTTGCCTTTCCTGTCATCGGCAAACCTTCTTGCGTCGCGCTCAGGTACGTGGTGGTTAGGATCTACCGATGAGTTCTCCCTGGCAGCTTCCGATGTCTGCACTCTGGTTTTTTCACTGATTTCCACCATGTTGTTTGGAAACGGATGCTGATCAATCTTCATCGGTTTCTGGACTTTAGGACTTTCAAACCTAATACGTCTAGATTCAATTTCTGACTGCAACTGCTGCCTGAATACTTTGCAGTCATTGGTACTGTGTGAGTTTGCATTATGCCACTTGCAGTACCTAATCTTCTTGAGCTCTTCGACCGATGGAATTACTTGATTGGGCGCCAACTTGATTCTCCCTTCTTGCAGCAATAAGTCAAACATCCTATCGGCCTTGGTGATGTCGAAGGTGAACCTTTCGGTCTCTTTTTGGCCGAACGGACAAGACATAGGCTTCTTATCCTTCACCCATTTGGCCGCATCGACACTCAGCTCTTCATCGGACCCAGAGTCTTCTTCTTTCCCGATGAAAGTCACTTTCTTGTTCTAAGTCTTCCTGGGTTCAAAGGTTTTGATGTCTTGATCGGCAATCCTTTGCACCAGATGACTTAGGCTCTCGAACTCTTGGGACACATACTTGTCCTTGATGTGCGGCAGTAATCCTTGAAAGGCTAAATCTGCCAGTTGCCGATCATCAAGCACCAGACTGTAACACTTGTTCTTCACGTCCCGTAGCCTCTGAACAAAGCTTTCTACCGATTCATCATTGCGTTGCCTCATTTTGACCAAATCGGTAAGCTTTTTCTCATGTATGCCAGCGAAGAAGTATTTATGAAATTGCCTCTCTAGATCGGCCCATGTGATTACAGAATTTGGAGGCAGTGATATGAACCATGTGAATGCCGATCCAGACAATGATGAAGAGAACAATCTCACCCTTAACTCCTCCCTGCTGGCAGCTTCTCCGCACTGGATAATGAAGCGGTTAATATGCTCCATTGTTGATGTGTCATCTTGGCCGGAGAACTTGGTAAAATCAGGCACTTTATACCGATTTGGAATAGGAATCAAGTCATATGCAGGAGGATACAGAGTCTGATAAGAGTATGTATTGACCTTGGGTTTGATGCTGAATTGTTCTTTCATAACTTCGGCAATCTTGCCGACCCAATATGCATCCTGCTCTTGCCGACTCATTGGCTGGTTGTTGACTGGTGGAGCCGGCTGATGCGCCTCTTGAGGATGATGCGGAGTAGTCACGGGCGCAGCACCAGTCATCTGAACACTATGCATCGGTTGACTTACCGATGGATAGTTTTGCACACTTGGCGGGTTAGGCTGAATCGTTACATTCATCGGTTGTTGCACCGAGGGTCCGCTCTGAGTATGCATTGGGCCTCCATAATGATACATCGACACGCCAGGCTGTTGAGCTAGCGGCTGGTTGACCCATCCAGGATTATAAAGCATCGGCATATGACTTACCGATGGCTGATAGCTGACCGGAGCATGTGGCTCTTGTATTCTGGAGCAATCAATTACCAGGTTACCTTGGGGAATTAGCACTCCAGCTTGAGGATTTGCCATTAGAGGTTGACTGCTAGCTGTTATAATGTGTTGCATCGGCACAGAGCTTGCCGATGGTGGCATCAGAGGTATCTTAGGGATTACTTGAAGATCTTCTGATATCACTTGCACAGTTGGAGAAGGTGCGGAGTTGTGCATCATAGGGGCCACCGGCTGTGACTGCGTTGCCGATGCCATAGAGTTCCTCCAAGCCGAACTATCTCCCTGCACCAGATTAGAACCAGCATATAGGTTCAGAGGCATACCGTATCCCCACCAGTTAGCCGGGGCTGGTCCTGAAATTGCCGACGCCGCTGGATCTGTGTTGAGCTTGGTGACGTTGCCTGGGTTCGGTCTTGGCAATGTAGCCGCATCGGCAGACGGTTCCACAGGAGTGGAAGACGCCATTGGGGCTGCCGATGGGCTTATAGATGTCAATCTAGGTTGATGGTACGCTGGACCAACATATTGCGGTGCATGTCCTTCTCTGAATGATTGCGTAACGGCATTGTAGACGGTATTGGACAACACGTTGGAGTGGCTAATTAATGCTTGACTTACAGCAGCATTAACCATCTCTTGTAGCTTACCAGGATTGGCGTCGTACGTGACCTGCCGTGGCAACGGCGGATCTTGCTTCTGGATTTCTTCGCCACTCCTGCTGAGGCTGAAGGATTTGAGATATAACTGCTTGTATTCCTCCATAGCCCGCTCCATGGCCTGCTTCTGATCATCTCTCAGATCAGCTTCGGAGACTTCAATGACGTTCCTCTAGTTAACATCGGCAGTATCACCCATGATAGATGTGTGGATTTGTATAATCGCGTCCCACTAGGCGTGCCAAAAGAGGTGTTGACACAAAAAGCGTCAGGATCTGCGAACACCTCGGGCTTATACCCGAAATTCGATATCTGGAGGCGTGCCAGTCGATTTGACCAGTTAATCGACAAGGACGATAACTAGAACAAGATCCAATCCAGACAACGGCGATGCGCCCGGATGCTGGGATTGAGGCTTGATCAGGATAACTAGAGGAGAGCTGAACGAGGCAACAGCGATGCGCCCGGATGCCAAGGCTCAGAGGTACTCCCACGCGGAAGTTGCAAGGATTTGACGGAGATCAAGGTGATGCAGCCCGTCGAAGCTTGAAGAACTCGTTGATAAACTACAGCTAATGCGGTAAAGGGTAAATTGCGATAAAAGTAGAATAAGAGTAAAATTGATTTGTTTGATATTGGATTGATTGTCCTTTTCGTAGCCCTCGGGCACATATTTATACTCCCGCATGGAGAGTTGTACAAAGACACAACTCGTATCCTTCCTAAAACAAACTCCTAACTTTAAGGAAACTGACTCGCGCAGGAGTCGGATAACAATACTTATTTCCCTAAACAAACACACCTATTTTAAAGGAAAATAAATGACTCATGCAAGAGTCGGACTCAAACTACTATAATAATACTGGTATAAAACCACCAGTTTCCTTATGCTTCTCCTCGATGGAAACTTTCCATCGGCAGATCCCCTCAATCCACGACTTCCTTCTTTGACCACTGGCAACCTTCTGCTGACATCAAGCGCTAAGTAACCCTGTACTTATCGGCACCCTATGCCTATCGGCATCGGCAATACTTCCCGATCGGCCACTTGTACTGGTAACTGTCCACCAATCAGCCCCTATCAGCAATCGGCAACTGCTCTTCATCGGCAATTGGTAATGTCTCCTCATCGGCAATCGGTACACCTCCTTATCAGCAATTAGTACATCTCCTTATTGGCAATCGGCAATAACAACCTTACAGCCCAGACGACTTGACTTCATCAATTAACCTCATCGGCAAGGACCATCCAGCCTCCATCGGCAAGACACTTAGTCTTCCCGCAGCATATTCCCATCGGCAACACTGGTTCGATTTCCCGATGCCGATGGAGAACGACCGCTGACCAATCAAGCCTCAGCTCATTTGACACGTGCTGAAAAACGGTGTCAACAGAATTTAAAGTTTTTCAAACGCGCCTAGGGTTTGAACCAAAACAAAATATCTCTTAATCTTTGATCAAGTTTTCATGACCTCCAAATCCTTGGTGAAGTCCTTGGAAACCATATACCTTGATCCTTGTTCCAAAAACCTTGATGGATCTTCTATCTTTCATCTTGTTAAAAACTCTCTCTAGTCATATCTTGTTTTGCTCTGTTTTTTATATTTTCTTTATCCTCCTTATATTTGATCTCCTAATTCTTTTGGGTTAAGACTTATCCAAATCTCAAGTCTATGCTATATGACCAATCATTGTACCTCTCTCTCTCTCTCAATGCCACCATCACTTTGTTCAAGTCAAATAAATCACATGTCTCGTATTAATGTTAATCTCAATTCTAACTTTTTGTGCTTTCTTTGCCTTGGGCAACATCCACATGGGATGATCTTTCCTATCAAAATTTTCCCCTCTTAATCAAAGTCAACTTGTTTTTGAACCATCTTTGAAATCTATACGACCTTGATCCCACCTTTTGATCTAAGTTTTCAACAAAACCCTAATCTTGTCTTTCTAAGAATTTATCGGGCTGAGCCCAACCACTTTCCTTACATATTCTCTTGTCTTGGGACAACTTTATATTCTTATTCCATTAGTAAACCATACCCCACATATCTCTCTTATGCTAATGTTTCAAGTTCAAATCTTTCCACCTTCCAACATCGCTTCGGGCCAAACCCGGTCCAAATCTTGCATTTGCTCTCGCCTCGGATCAAAGCCCAACCATCCTCCTCTTCCTTGTGGACCAAGACCAAGCTCAACCAGACCTCTAACTTTTCCTATCCCCTCTCCCACGTCAACCCCCTGGTTCCTCTCCTTTTTGTACAAAAGAAATATCAAAAAGACAAGGATAATATCAAGCATGACCCTTTGCCTCCCAACCTTACCCCTTTATATCCCAACCCTCTCACGCCTCCCCTTCAGTTTCCCACGCCTCCCCCTTCCTCTCCCATGCCAAGAACAGAGGGATAACACCCCAGCACCTCCTCCCCCTCCCCCATGGTGTCTCCAATCATTCGGACCGCAAGAACGGCGCTCCCCCACACCGAATCGTCGTCTCCGGCCGTGGCAGCGCATCCCCTTGATCCTCCACGACTTATCCATGGTGAAGAACACTCCATCATCTCCCCCATATTGTTTTCATGATCCCCTATGCAATTCATGTACCTTGGATGACGTTTGGTTGATCCCCGGCGATGTTTACCCGTTGTAGGTGTTGCTGCCATCAGGGACAGAATCGCTGTTGTTGAAGGATTCGGCGGTCCTCGCTGTTTCGTGACTCCAGTGACAAAACCCTTTGGTGTAGTTGTTGTTTACATCCTTGAACACGCTCCTGTAATTTGGTTTGGTTATAGGACTTGTGGAATTCGAGATATGATGATTCTCGTGTCGCTGTTCCTGCTGATTCAGCAGATTACAGCTCTCTGTGTTTTTGGCGTTCCCCGCAAATCCACTGTCCAAATCATCATTCCCTTTTCTGTACTTGTTCCTAACATCCCTGAACATTATCCCACCAATTGTGTTTTCTATGCAATCCCATATGACTGAGATATAGTGTTTGATGTCTCTGTTACCCCTTCTGTCCAACAGCAGCCCACACTGTTTTTGGCAATGGCGTTCCCGTTGATCCATTGACCCCATGGATGCACCCTTTGTCTACAATATCTTCTATATACTTGCACATGTCTCTGAAAAGGTTCATGGTCATAGGATTAAGTATGAAGGATATATGTTCCTGTCTTCTTCGCACTGTCCTGCTGTCCTGCAGCCGCGCTGATGCCGGTTGGCATGCACGTTCCCGTTGATTCGCCACTTCGGTGGTCAAGCCATTCAACCACAATGTGTATGATATACATACACACATCTATGAAAGTTGTCTTGTCCATATGAACCACAACATTGAAGTTCTAAACATCACCATGTCGCTGCTCAGGACATGCCGATCAACCGCGCAATGAAATCTTGCAATCTTGTTCCCTAGCTATCCGATGGTTGCAACATCATATCCTTTTGTCACCACATGATCCATACAGGACCCGTCAACCCCACATACTGGATCACCTTTTGTCTCTTTTATATCCATGCAATTGATCATCATACCACCGCTATCCACCACCGGTTATGCTCAACCAATTCACAAATCACTACAATCGCGTTTCCCTTTGATATATCATCCACCTTATTGCATTGTTTGATCATGATATGTTCCAAAGTACATATTTACATATCCAATCCTTTTTGTTCTAATGGATATGATTATGCTAATCCAAACTCCACCTTGATCTTATGAATCCAATCCTTTCCATGTGTACCTTCCAATTTCTACATCTTTTGATCGTGGCTCCCGTTTTGGTTAGTGTTGAAGGACCGAGAACAGCGACCAGAGGCGGGGGGGGGGGGGGGGGGGGGTGAATGGGAGCCTCAAATTTCTCTCGAAATGTTCGGGTCACTCTTCCCAAATACCAAACCCAGTTGCTGGGTGCTCAACCTCCCCCGATGACTGGTAGTCAATCTTCGAGGACTTGAGCTTACTGAACAGCTCGTCCACGGTCAGGGCATCATAGCCCGATGACTCCTAAATGGCAGCCACCTTCATCTCCCACACCTTCCGATCAAGATCATGCAAAAGCTTGATAGACATCTCATGATCATCATAAGGCAAGTTGGCTCGATTAGCACACATCTTGTTGACGATAGATTGGAAGCGAGTGAACATCCCATCAACAGATTCATAGGCCAACTGAGCAAAGTTCTCGTACTCTCTACGGTATGTGTCGAAGAGTATGGACTTGATCTGAGGGTTGCCCTCATGATATCTCAAGAGTGTTTGCTAGATCTCCCATGCCGTAGTGAGACTTGAAACCCGCTCAAACTCTGGAAGAGACAAACAAGAGAAGAGAATGCTACGGGCTCTTGCGTTTGATGCATGCTCCGAGATTTGGAGGTCGGTGATCCGAGCTCCAAGAACCACATAGTTCTCATTCTCATAGGTCTCCTAAAACTTCGTATCAAGCCCTTGGAGGTAATCGGACATGCGCACCTTCCAATAGGCAAAGTTGGTTCCATCAAAGTAAGGAGGTTTACCAGCACCTCGCTCCATGTCGCCTTCGCGGATCAAGAACCGTGTAAGGTGGAATGATCCTTAACCGGCTCTGATACTAATTGAAGGACCGAGAACGGCGACCAGAGGGGGGGGGGTGAATGGGAGCCTCAAATTTGTCTCGAAATGTTCGGGCCACTCTTCCCAAAAACCAAACCCAGTTGCTGGGTGCTCAACCGGCAGTGGAGGAAAACTCACCGGAAACCCCAAAACATAGGTTCTCGACCCCTAAGGGAAAGAGGCAAGAAGCTAGGCAAAACGGGCAAAAACATTAACCGTTGGACTATAGGAAGTGGTCCGGTGCACACACTCACCACAGAGCAAAAACCACAGCAAGCACCCTACCTCCTGACACCTCATCCGATGCTCACCGTCGGACTAATGGGCCTGGTCCGATGCGTGAGTGAAACCCTCAGCAGAGCCACCGGACTACTTGCAATGGTCCGGTGCTCACATGCAGGGTGGTCCGACGCCCATAGACAGAAAACTGTTCCCCGTGAAAACGAACTTCTCTCCGCCAAATCTTCCCAAAACTCAACCAAATGATCACCAACTGCAACCAAACTTTGTAGGCATGATCCTAGTGCAGTTGGGGAGCTATACCGAAGAAATCATCGCTCAATTTGGAGAGGATAAACGGGAACACTCGGATTTGGGGGAGAAGAGAGCAAAACGAAGAACGCCACAAAGAAATCGCCCGATCTATGCACTCGTGAGGTTTGAGAGGAATTCCTTCGTTGCAAAGAAGCTCCTCACGATTGCTAACAACTTGGTTTGAGTCAATTTTGCAAAGCTACTCTCAACAAAGAGAAATCATCTCGGGAAAAAGAGAGAGCAAAAGCAAAACGCGAAGAACACAAGCAAAACGGGGACACAATCACGAAATCGAAGCCACCATGGCTTACGAAGGTTACGGCCTCCGATTCCTCGCGACAAACTCAAGTTCTTACAAAGGTTGGTGGAAGCAACCTAGGGATCTCATGAACTAGAGAGAGAGAGAGTGGGGGCAAGTGATTAGGGTTCAAGAGATGGGATGAGGGATACCCCTTCACCCCCTACTTATCAGGCTTTGGCTATTTCCCAAAGACCCCCTAGATACATTGAGTGAACTACCTAGCCTAAGCATTGCAGTCCAATCTCCGGAAAATATCTCTCGCATTTTGAATGGACGGCCCCGCTTCCTGCCGGGAGTTGCCGTCGCCTTGGTCTAGTGGTCATGTGTAAGAGCTCACCGGGTCTAGTGGTCATGATCTCTGTCATAGGAGGATGGGAAGGGGCAACCATCTTGCCATGCCTACAAGGATGGCAAACCAAATCCTTCTTGAACTTTAGCTTTGGCAATCATTGGATAAGGTCCATTGAGCTAAGCCTTGCAATCAAGTCAAAACTCAAATGTCCCAATCTACTATGCCACTTCCAAAGCTCGGAGGAAGAACCGGCAAGAAGACAACGAGAAGGTCCGGAAGAGATAGAAAAATCCACACGAAAAACCTTCCCGAAGGGTAAAATCTAGCAAACAAGCTCTACACGAGAGTCCAAAATCCGAGACAAGTTTGACTTAAAGCTCACTTCAAAACCGTCTTCAAGGAGTTGCGAAACCGAGAGAAGATTAAAATGCAAATTCGCAACCAAAGCAACATCCTTGAGGATCAAAGACGAATTGACTCGGATGGACCCCCGGGAGACAACCTTACCTTAACTCTTGTCCCCGAATGTAATGTACTCGGTGTGGCGCACGGGGTCGAGGCTGGAGAACCACTTGTCACTTCCAGTCATATGGCGTGAACATCCGGAATCCACAAGCCCAGTCTCCTCCAGTCCTCCTTCCTACATCAATAAAAAGACATAGGGTGAGCAAACGGATCAACACTGGGGTTAGTAAACTATGAAGGATACCAGTGTTGTCTCACTTTCCCAAAGAATGGGTTATGAGAAAAACCAAACATCTCCTGCCCCACAGAGGGATAGCGATCACCACCATGGGGAAAATGTGGTCCGCTAAAGAAGGGTGGAGTAAAGCCACCGCCACGAGGCCCGTAGTCGTATGGGTCACGACCGGTACTCCGCCGGGCACGACCACCACGTGGTCTCGTCTCTCTGTGGCCTAGCACCTTGAGGCATTGTACCTCTAGGCCTAGTAGTGTGCCTCCGAACTTCCGGTTCACGCACCCCAACTCGTGGGTGGTACATGTCTCGGTTGTTCAACTCAACCTGCCTCCGATCATCTCTCTTCCTCCTAAAGCAAAACTCAGCCAAGTGCCCATCCCTCTCACAATACTCACAATGGTACCTCACCACACTCTTGGAAGGCACTCTCTTGTTGGTTTGGGTGACTCTAGATTTCTTAAGAAGGGGATCACTAGAGATATCTGGCAGGGTGTCAAGTGGGTTGCGAAGGTGGTTGGGTTTTGCAATCCACACTTGCTTCTGTGGAGTGGTTTCGGGTGGCTCTTCAAACACACCATGTCTCACAGGAAACTCAGAGGGGTTGGTAGGCTTAGGTGGAGTGAGCTTGGTAAGCTTGGGAGTTCTGGTGGGTTTTTCATTCTCGCTCAAACCACTGCACTCACCGATCTTACCGACCATGCTATTGTCCTTCCCACCTATAGCAAAGCCTACTCCCGTGCTGCCAGCCCTTTTGCATTAGCTGAGCATCATCCCCAACTGCGGCTCTCGGCAAGACACCCAGCTCAAGATGGACCGAAGATATGTGTTTTCTTCCTCGGTACGCATCTTGTCGTGTCTGCACGACGCGATCTCAAGCTCCAAATCCTCAAAGCGTTCCGACTCTCTAGTGCTATCTGAGCTGACCATCTCTAGTACAGCAATTCTAGCATCTCTTTGTGCCAGCTCAGAACGCAAGACTAAGAAACACTTGCACGCACCAAGTATGCTAGGCCTAGCCTTCAACTCACTGACCTCCTCAAGTAGAGTGTCATACTTGTCGTGGAGAGTGACAAGACTAGACATGTGGATGGCACAAGCATCACACTCTACCTCCTCGGTAACCACCACTGACGCCTTAGCAAACTCTAGCTCATGCATCGTGCTAAGACACTTAGCCTTGAAATTGTTCCTCTCGCACATGACATGCTTGAGCAAAGCATCCTAACTCATCAAGGTGTTGTTCAAAGAATCAATCTTGAGAGAGAGGGATACGATGGTGGGTGGGACCTCGGGTGTGTCGGAGTCGTAGTTGTAGTCGGGGCCTTCCTTGCGCTTGGCGACCTTGCCTTCTTCAATCGCCATGGTGCAAAATCCACCATGCTTGGCGTTGGCGTAGAAGCATAGGCCGTCGAGCTTGTCCTCAACCTTTCCCTTGGACTCATCATCGCTCGAAGAAGCACCTCCGTCGGAGGTGGCATCGATGTCGCTGAGGGAGGCGAGGAAGGCTCGGTGCTTGGCCTTCACCTTGTCGATCACCTTCTTGGAGGACCTTCGGTGGTAGCCACCCTTGGGCTTGTGCTTGTCCTCGAAGTGGTGCTCGCGCTTCTCCTTGCGCTTGGTCAAGTCACCCTCAGCTTTCTTAGGACAGTTTGCGATGAAGTGATCCTCATCACCGCAACGGTAGCACCCCTTGGCTGAGCCACCACACCGACGGTTCAAATGGTTGTTGTGAAACCGTGAGAACTCGGTGATGACCAAAGCCAGCTCATCATCTCCAAGAGCCTCCACTTGATCCTCTGTCACAGAAATCAAAGACAAAGCGAACAAAGAGTGTGAAGGGTCAGAGGAGGAAGAAGACGCACAGCCGGGGCTAGAAACCAACGCCATAGAGGTTTTCGACGGGTTTTCAAGCTTGGCCCGGCTCTGGTAGTCAATCTCCGAGGACTTGAGCTTCCTGAACAGCTCGTCCACGGTCAGGGCATCATAGCCAGGTGACTCCTGAATGGCAGCCACCTTCATCTCCCACACCTTCCGATCAAGAGCATGCAAAAGCTTGATAGCCATCTGTTGACACCGTTTTTTGTATGTGTCAATATGAACCGGATGCAATGATTGGTAGAAGGATGGCTGCTTCTCCTTATCGGCGTTAGAATATCGCCAATCAGATTGCCGATAGAAGCAGGAGATTGAAGAAACGTCAAAGATAAAAGAAGGGTGTTTGCCGATCGAAAAATGTTGTTGATGGAGACAGGAGAACGTTGCCGATCGGGAATGTTGCCGATGGATGCAGGATATAGATGACGTCAGTAGAAAGATGCCGATGGTAATGGAAGAAGGTTGCGGATGGAAAGAAATCTGCTGATGGAAAGTGTCATCGTGAGGAGAATAGATAAGGAAATTGGTGATTTTATACCAGTATTATTATATCAGTTTGAGTCCGACTCTTGCGTGAGTCATTTATTTCCTTAAATGTAGGAGTTTGTTTAGGTATGAGTCGTGTCTGTGTACAACTCCTCCTACCAGAGTATAAATATGTACCTAGGGCTCGTGTTGAGGATATCCAATACAATCAAACAAATCTATTATTTTCGTCTTACTTTTCAGCATCTACTTTTTTCGTATTAGTCATAGTTTATCTACGAGTTCTTACGAACTCAACGGGCTGCATCTACAAGATCTCCGTCTACCTCGCGAGTTCCGCTTTTTGAGCAATTCGAGCCTTGACGTCCGGGCGCATCGCCGTCGTCTCGTTCATCGTTGTTCTAGTTATGGTCCTTGTTGATTAACTGGTCAAATCAACTGGCACACCTTGGAAATCGAGTTCGGGTATAAGCTCCAGGTGTTCGCAGATCCGACGCTTTTTGTGTCAACACCTCTTTTGGCACACCTGGTGGGACCCTAGATACATCTCTTGATCACGATCATGGGTGATTCTACTGACGTCAATCCATGGAACGTCATCGAAGTCTTCGAAGCGGATCTGAAAGATGATCAGAAGCAGGCTATGGAGGAGTACAAGTAGTTGTATCTGAAATCCTTCAGTCTAAACAGGAGTGGCGATGCAGTACAGAAGCAAGATCCGCCATTGCCGCGGCAAGTCACTTTCGATGCCAATCCTGGTAAGTTACAAGATATGGTTAATACCGTGTTAAATCAGGCGTTGATTAACCACTCTACGGTGCTGTCCAATACTATATATAATGCTGTGATGCAATCTTTCAAAGAAGGGCAGCCACCTAAATATGTCGGTCCGGCGTATCATCGACCCGGGTCGGCATCTGCTACAATTTCATCGGCGGCTCCAGCGTTCCAGCCTATAAATCCTTCTGCCGATGAAGTTACACCGACAAAATCAAGCCTTGCAAGCGTCGTTTAGCTAAGCACCAATCCAGTGGTGTCAGCAGCATCAGGACAGATGGTCTCGAACCGACTGGCTCCCGCTTACTAGTGGGGGTACGGTATGCCTCCAGATTCGTCTGCCGATGCCAAGTTGATCCAAGACAATGTGGCGGGGAAGGCTCCTGTGGAATTGGCGACATCGGCAGAACCGATGAGCCCGGCGATGCATCATGTTGCGTCTGCTCCAAACATGCAATTGTCGCCGGGGAGTCTTCAGATGGTCGTGCCCAAGATGTCTTGCGGGCAACCATCGGCAAATGCGTTGCCAATGCAACAGGACAGGATAGTTATAAACTATCCTATGATGTTGGCAAACCCTCCAACGGGGGTGTCAGTGCATCCAGGGGGCCCATTCGTTGACTTTTCCAGGATGCAGGAACAGCAGGCGCCGGACAATTACCATCTATCAGCAGGTCACATGCCGATGACCCACAACCCTGTGTGGGTCGGTCCAATTCAACAATAGGTGGTGCAATCTGGGCACCAGATAACGGGGGTGTAGCGGCCAGCGGTATCCCAATACACCCAGTGGGTGTCCAAGGATATACATCGGCAAGTCAGCCGATGCATAATGTTCAGCAAGGTGGTGTTACGCCTATGCCAATTGGGCCAGCTTAACCGCTACAGAGGCAAGAGGGGATGTATCAACCAGTCCAGCCGATGAATGTCCAGCCTGCGCATCGGCAGGATCAAGATGCATACTGGGCCGATAAGATCGCCGAAGTGATGAAAGAACAGTTCGACATCAAGCCTAAGGTTAATACGTATTCTTATCGGACGCCATATCCTCCGGCGTACGATTTGATTCCTCTTCCGAATTGGTACAAGGTGCCAGATTTCACGAAGTTTTCTGGCCAAGATGATACGTCGACGATGGAGCATATCAACCGCTTCATTATCCAATGTGGAGAAGCAGCCACCAGAGATGAACTAAGGGTGATACTATTCTCATCATCCTTGTCTGGATCGACATTTACGTGGTTCATCTCGCTTCCTCCAAACTCTGTAATTACTTGGGCCGATCTAGAGAAGCAGTTTCACAGATACTTCTTTTCTGGCGTGCATGAGAAGAGAATTACCGATTTAGTCAAGCTAAAGCAACGTAATGAGGAATCGGTAGAAAGCTTCGTCCAAAGGCTTCGGGACGTGAAGAATAAATGTTACAGCTTAGTGCTGGATGATCGGCAATTGGCAGATTTAGCCTTCCAGGGATTACTGCCACACATCAAGGATAAATATGCATCTCAAGAATTCGAAAGCCTCAGCCATCTCCTGCAGAGAGTTGCCGATCAAGAAGTTAAAGCCTTCGGACCTAGAAAGACTTGGAACAAGAAGGTGTCTTTCATTGAACAAGAAGAAGATTCTGAATCAGACGAAGGGACGGATATCGGCGTTGCTGAGTGGGTAAAGGATAAGAGGTCGATATCCTATCCGTTTGGTCAGAAGGAGGCTGAAAGATTTACTTTCGATACTGCTAAAGCTGATAGGATATTTGATTTGTTGCTTCAAGAAGGGTGGATTAAGCTGGCGCCTAATCAAGTGATTCCATCGGCTGAAGAACTTAGAAAGATGAGGTACTGTAAGTGGCATGATGCAATCTCACATAGTACCAATGATTGCAAAGTCTTTAGGCAGCAGCTGCAGTCAGAAATCGAGTCTGGGTGAATCAAGTTTGAAAATTCTAAAGCCTAGAGGCCGATGAAAATTGACCAGCATCCGTTTCCTAATAATATGGTGGAAATTAGTGGAAAAATCAAAGTACTGACATCGGAAGTAGCCAAGAAGAATTTGTCGGTGGATCCCGAACATCAAATAGTTGTGCATGATGAAAAGGAAAAAAAGCTTGACGATGAAAGGGAGGGTAAAAGAACTGCCGATGGAAGCAATGGCTCTAGGGGGTCTCAGAGACGTTTGTCGTATGGTGTTTTGATCACCAATGGAAAACCGTGACTAGAGTATAAGCGTTCGCAAGAAGAACAACATCGGCAGCGGGAAGAAGAGAGACGCCAAGAATGGTATCGACATAAAGATCATTGGAAGTGCCCCTTCTTCATCCATTGCTGGGAAGAAGGCATCAAGCTGCCCACTGCCGATAATTGTCCTGAATGCAATGGGTACTATCCTACTGATCGATCAAAGAGGGAGTTTCGCTTTGGAGATCATGAATCCAGCTATGCTAGGCCGATCAGGGGAAAGGAATCAGTGCATGATTGGCTTGGGGGAAAACTCAATGTACATGATAGGCTCGGCAAGCGTATTCGTCAAGAGGAGCTTGAAGAGATGGCTGATGCGAGGGTGCTCGATGAAGAGATATTCTCCAGAGATCCAAAGATAAGGGGTAGTGCAAGCTGACATGGTGAGAAACAGTACCAGCCTGTTTGGAAGATTAAGCTTCCTCAATGGTTTCCCAAGGGTCTGACGAAGACTCAGAGAAAGAGGATCCAACGCGAACGCCAGAATGATCTGCAGTATGGTGAAAACCCTTCGAAGGGAGGATTTCCAGTTCGGGAATGGAAGCCAAAACACCAGGAAAGGAGTCCATCGGCAGAAGTCAACATGGTTGTTATGTTGTCGATGGAGTTCATGGCACCTACTGATAATGAAGAAGAAGCTGCTGATATGGCTCATCTAGTGCTAGATCTGATGGCAGCTGTCTTTGAGAAATCTGCCGATGATGAAAGGCAGCATTTGAAAGCTTTGTTTGTCAAAGGCAAAGTTGATGGGCAACCGATATCAAAGATGTTAGTCGATGGTGGGGCATCAATTAATATAATGTTGTATGTCATGTTCAGGAAGCTTGGAAAAGGTGACCAAGACTTAGTCAAGACAGACATGAAGCTGAAAGATTTTGAAGGCAATGTGTCACCAGCTATAGGGGCAATATGCGTAGAATTAACTATCGGCAGCAAAACTTTGCCGACAACGTTTTTTGTGATCAGCGGTAAAGGTACCTACAACTTGCTCCTAGGAAGGGATTCGATTCATGCTAATTGCTGTATTCCTTCCATGATGCATCAAAGCCTTATGCAATGGGTCGGGGACAAGATTGAGATTGTCCGGAGTGAAGCCCCATCAATGGTTTCATCGGCAGAATCGGAAACTTACGAGCAAACCAAGTGCATATCAGGCGAAGCTTGGGATACTGAGTTTCTCAAAGTTGCCGATTACCAGATCATACCAATCCAAGCAGTTCTATAAGGAGGAATTTTAACATATCGGTTGGCCGATGATGGAGAGCCTAGGTAGGGGTTTACATCGGCAGATGTTTTAATAGAGATAAATATCGATGATGGCAATAATTCTAGATTAATTTTATCAGGTTGGATTTTTCAATGTAAACAATCGTTGAATGATGAGATTTGCTTTATTCGGAACTGTACAGAAATACCTGGTTTAAGACCAAAAATAATCAAACATCGATTACCTGTTAGCCTGGTTCCAGCTATGTCGGTAATGAATGCACCGATGTACTCTTAATGTGTTGATCGGTGTTAAATTACAAAATTGAATAACGCTTCATGGTCGGATCGGATAGTACGCCGCGATGCAATCAAAGTGCTTATCCGGATAGATGCATAAAAAGTGATGTGAATGCACATACCGATGATAGAATTATCATGCAGAACATCGGTAGAAGAGCGCACTAACGTTATATTATAAGAAAAAATCAATTGTCAAAGATCACAGTTGTCAACACAACAGATTACAATAGGGATTGGATGGACGAAATTGCACGCAGGCGAATTTGGTTCGTCTCCTCTATTTTCCTAGCATCGTCATCGGCGGAACCCTCAACTGGCTTGATTTTCCTCCTTAGCAGAAGAGCTTCACGGGCATTGGCGTCCCTTTCTTGTTGCAAAACATTGGTGGTGATTGGGAGTTGAATCTTCTTCTGGTTAGCTAAGTTTAAAGCTTCATCCACTTTCTTCAGTTCAACCAACAGTTTTTCTCTTTGTGCCGATAGGCAGATGATCTCTTGTTCAAGCACGCTGTTAGAAGATTCTAGGCGGCTGATGTCTTTGTGCTTTTCATTCACAGTTTGCTTGAACTTGAGTATCTCCTCTTCAAGCTTTGATTGGGTAATCCTATCGGCAATACGGCGTAAAGCCCGTTGATATTGGAGTCATAGACTTTCAATAAACGCTGCTTGGAAGAGTATCTCTTCGATATCGGCGGGCAGCTGGCCCTGAATTTCCTTGAAAGCTACCCTTACTGCCTTGGAATCTTGGACTAGGTCGGAGGTACTTTGTTGCAGTAAGGATAACAGTGCTTCAAGTTTGGTCTTTACTTCTGCCTAGATAGCCTCTGATAATGGAGCAGAGCTTTCTTCTTCTTCATTTTCTTTCGGCAAGTTGATGGCAAAAGAGAATAGACTATTTGGGGAGTCTTGGGCCTGAGAAGAAGAGAGTTAGAATTCTCTAATCATAAGTTTGTGTTTTGTAAGGTTTGTGACAGTCAAACTTACCATTTTCAGATGGGTTTCTTGCCTTGGGCTTGGTAAATCGGTTGGCACAGTAGTATCTTGCGAGTTGGCGATGGTTGCCGATGGACTTGCCTGTATAGGGGGGACAGGTGATGTCGGTGCAGGTGCTGGTGTTGGTGTTGATATTGCTTTTGTTGCTGCAGCTAGTCCTTGTGACAATGGCACTGTTTCCTGATTAGGGATCTCGTCCTGTAATTGATCAGGGATAGATGTCGATGTTGGCTCCGATGCTAGTGTATCGGTAGTAGTTTGGGAAGACGCAGCTGGTGATGTGATTGGGGCCGATGGCTTTGGATGTTTTGATCGGGGAGCAGCACTCGAGGAGCTATGACGCTTCGATTTTTGCGCTTGGGGGGCATCGGTACGAATTGGAGAAACTTGTGTATTCGGGACCGCTGCCGATGAACTCGTTGGCTACGAAAGAGAGCATGTCATGCGAGGTGAATATTAAGTGGATACTGCAGGTGAGAATTTATAATCGGCACAGAGAAGGGAGACTGTTACCTTGGAAGCTTGTGCTAGGACAGTGGCAGTGACCGATGGAATAGCAGCAACCTCAATCGGTTTTTTCGGGTTTGAGGGTGACTTTGGATGTTTTTCCATACGTGAAAGTAGCCAGTGAAGGGGCCTTGCTGCCGATTGCTGACATAGGGTTCATTAGTCGCAGGTTGAAATATTTACCGCTTCTTCTCTTTTTAGGGATTGGATTATTAACCTGTTGACAGGAAATTAGTTACTGATGTATTTGAAGAGAAGGAAGGAATAAAATCAGAAGTAAACTCACCGCATCATCAGGAATAATATGATCATCATCAATCAAATGCTGATAGTAATGTGCGGCGAATAGTTGATCTTTCCATTCTTGACACCAGGATTTATATGACTTAGTGAAAAAAGACATCGGTGTCCAAGAAGAAAAGTCAATGTTTGTTACATCAGCCTGAGGAGAGAGAGTAACAATCTTGTTCCAGTCCGCAGCATTGGAGATAGTTCCTCTTGGTTTTATCATGTTGGCATAACTGAGTTTGATCAGTAATTGACCAAATGCTAGCTGTCTTGCTGCTTCCGATGGGTAATAAAATTCATAAGATGGAGAAGTGTTCTTCCTAGTCCCAAAGATGTTAACTGGAATGGCCTGGGGAGTGATGATAGCCTTCATGATTCCTTCATTCTGAGGTATAGTCCCATCGGTAAGGCTAAGGGAGAGTGGAAATCGATTGTCTTCATCGTTATAAGGCCACCAGACCCGTTCTGCAACCGGAAGACCATAGTAGAATTTCTGGAAGAACAGACCAAATTGAACTTCGTTGGCATTGGTTCCAGGTAGCATTATCATGGCTTCCCCGAAATTAAGCGGAAAATGGGTTGCCGATTCATTTTCGGCGAACACATAATCCTCAGATATTTCTCTTGGGAATCGCCGACTGAACAAATCAAATTGAAGACATTTATGCATGTGGACGTTTAGCCATAAGTTGATGAACCACCAAGGACCTCCAAGGTTGCCGATGGGCTCGCCTAGCATCAGTTTTCTGGACACCTGGTGTAGAAGATAGTAAACTGAACCAAGAAGATATCGGCCAAGGGGAAGAATTATGTGGGCCAGAAGTTCTGCTGCAGAAAGATACGTATCGGTAGGTCCGACTGTTCTACCGCAGAAGATGAACTTCTCTAGCCACATGTTCAGGAAAATGATGTGCTCCCTTTGGTCTACCGATCCGGTCTTTTGATAATCTTGGATATACACAGTCCAGCCACTGGTATTGCGAATAGTTACTCGCTGCTCAGGTTTCTTCTGAAAAAGGGAAGTATTATCGGCAGAAGAGACATCCAAGCCGGTGAGCATGTACACATCGG
Organism: Microstegium vimineum; assembly: GCA_022036555.1. Classification (NCBI taxonomy): domain Eukaryota; kingdom Viridiplantae; phylum Streptophyta; class Magnoliopsida; order Poales; family Poaceae; genus Microstegium; species Microstegium vimineum. The sequence continues at coordinate 33,123,679 of CM039122.1, read as the reverse complement.
CAAGAGTAGGAGTAGCTGGTCCGTGTTTGAATAGGAATGCGTTCATCGTATCGGACCAGAAATAAGAAGCAACAATCATCATGTTTTCATTCTTAGTCATATCGGCAAGTGATAATCTAATGCAATGATCTATGTTGCGTTTTGACCAATAGGCCTATTGTGATCTAGCCATCCTGAGGTACCAATTTTTCCATCCTTTGGTAGGTTTGGACCATGAACGGATGGTGTTTGTCCACAACCCCAAATTGAAGCATTCGGATCTAAATGGGATACGGTTGGTTTCTGTGTTGATGAGGTTAGTTGGATCGGGGTTTCCCATCGGGCCCAGACAACAGAGATATGCTTGATCGGTAGGGATCACTATTTTCTTGCTCATTTCCAAGATCCAGAAAAGAAAAGAAAGGAAGAGAGAAGGGATTGTAAGATGGTACGGAAAGATAAAATTGCAGTATATACAGGAAGGGAAGAGAAAAAATTACCGCGGGGATGGTGAAGTTGATCGCCATTGAAGTAGGAGTTCTTGCAGGGAGCGTGATTCTTGATGAGAGAGGAAGAACCGCCGCTGGTGCTCTTCGGAGATGACGGTGGAACAAAGGTGAAGATGTGAACTTAGGGTGGAAAGGAGAACGGATAATGATCTTTATAGGTCTGGGTTAAGGGGCCTTTTCGAGTTTTCTCTTTGACTGGATAGAGGTATGGGAGGATATCGCAATGAGTCTGCATAGTGATCGAGGAGTTGCAACTGTTGGTGTTACAGTTGCGGGAGTTGTTCGTAATTTACAGCGATGTTGCGCGGTAATCAAAATAGCAGTGGAATTTTGGAGGGAAAGATTACAGTAGAGCAAATTTCGGTGCATAAGATATTTTATACTCCGAAATTGGGGGGCATGTGTTGACACCGTTTTTTGTATGTGTCAATATGAACCGGATGCAATGATTGGTAGAAGGATGGCTGCTTCTCCTTATCGGCGTTAGAATATCGCCAATCAGATTGCCGATAGAAGCAGGAGATTGAAGAAACGTCAAAGATAAAAGAAGGGTGTTTGCCGATCGAAAAATGTTGTTGATGGAGTCAGGAGAACGTTGCCGATCGGGAATGTTGCCGATGGATGCAGGATATAGATGACGTCAGTAGAAAGATGCCGATGGTAATGGAAGAAGGTTGCGGATGGAAAGAAATCTGCTGATGGACAATGTCATCGCGAGGAGAATAGATAAGGAAATTGGTGATTTTATACCAGTATTATTATATCAGTTTGAGTCCGACTCTTGCGTGAGTCATTTATTTCCTTAAATGTAGGAGTTTGTTTAGGTATGAGTCGTGTCTGTGTACAACTCCTCCTACCAGAGTATAAATATGTACCTAGGGCTCGTGTTGAGGATATCCAATACAATCAAACAAATCTATTATTTTCGTCTTACTTTTCAGCATCTACTTTTTTCGTATTAGTCATAGTTTATCTACGAGTTCTTACGAACTCAACGGGCTGCATCTACAAGATCTCCGTCTACCTCGCGAGTTCCGCTTTTTGAGCAATTCGAGCCTTGACGTCCGGGCGCATCGCCGTCGTCTCGTTCATCGTTGTTCTAGTTATTGTCCTTGTTGATTAACTGGTCAAATCAACTGGCACACCTTGGAAATCGAGTTCGGGTATAAGCTCCAGGTGTTCGCAGATCCGATGCTTTTTGTGTCAACACCATCTCATGATCATCATAAGTCAAGTTGGCTTGATTAGCACGCATCTTGTTGACGATAGATTGGAAGCGAGTGAACATCCCATCAACAGATTCACAGGCCAACTGAGCAAAGTTCTCGTACTCTCTACGGTACATGTTAAAGAGTCTGGACTTTATCTGAGGGTTGCCCTCATGATATCTCAAGAGTGTTTGCCAGATCTCTCATGCCGTAGTGAGACTTGAAACCCGCTCAAACTCTAGAAGAGACAAACAAGAGAAGAGAATGCTATGGGCTCTTGCATTTGACGCATGCTCCGAGATTTGGAGGTCGGTGATCCGAGCTCCAAGAACCACGTAGTTCTCATTCTCACAGATCTCCCAAAACTTCGTATCAAGCCGTTGGAGGTAATCGGACATGCGCACCTTCCAATAGGCAAAGTTGGTTCCATCGAAGTAAGGAGGTTTACAATCACCTCGCTCTATGTCGCCTTTGCGGATCAAGAACCGTGTAAGGTGGAATGATCCTTAACCGGCTCTGATACCAATTGAAGGACCGAGAACGGCGACCAGAGGGGGGGTGAAGGGGAGCCTCAAATTTGTCTCAAAATGTTCGGACCACTGTTCCCAAAAACCAAACCCAGTTGCTAGGTGCTCAATGGTGCTCAATGGAAGTGAATGAAACAATGAAGAGCCATAGTTACAAGCTATATACAAGACAGCCAAGAAAGATCTTCAAAAGCCTACACATGCTAGTGCCATTTCAGAGGTGACATGGGGGATTAAATTCAGTTTTAATGCTTTTCTAACTTAGCTCTATTGCATATCAAGAGATCAAAGAGAGTCTAAGTTAGGTAACACCATAGACACATAAAGCACCTCAAACAGAGCATAAATTCATTATATCGGCTATAGGTATGAAGCTTAAAATGAACTATGTCACAAATGCAAATGAGATGCAAAATGCATTGACCCCAATTAACACTAAAAGGACACCAAAGAAAAGAAAGAAAAGACAAAATAGAACCAAAAAGAACTATGATACACAAAGAGCTTCCTTCAACTAAAAAGGGAAGCAAACACCCAACTCGGCCCGAAGGTGAGAAAACGCAGCTTGATCCAAAGGTTTTGTGAGAATATCCGCAAGCTGGTTTTGGGTCTCGACATGCCGGAGGTCAATGTCGCCCTTCTCATAATGATCACGCAAGAAGTGAAAGCGGACCTCAATGTGCTTGGTCTTAGAGTGAAGCACGTGATTTTTGGCCACACTAATTGCACTCGTGCTATCGCAAAGCAGAGGCACCTTAGTAAGCACAAGACCAAAATCTTTCAAAGTGGCAATCATCCAAATCAACTGAGAGCAATAGCTAGCCGCGGCAATGTACTCAGCTTCGCACGTTGACTGTGCCATGCTAGACTGTTTGCGAGAAGACCAAGACACCAAAGAAGACCTGAGAAACTGGCACGCCCCAGAAGTGGACTTCCGATCAAGACCGCAACCAGCAAAGTCGGCATCAGAATAACCACAAAGCACAAGAGAAGAAGAGGTGGAAAACCAAAGACCAAATTCGGGAGTGAAGCGCAAGTACCTCATGATGCGTTTCACCGCCTACTTGTGTGAAATCCGTGGGGACGCCTGAAAGTGTGCACACAAGCAGACATCGAACTCAATGTCCGGTCGAGTCGCTGTCAAGTATGGAAGTGACCCAATCATGCTACGGTACTCCGTCTGATCCACCACCTCTCCTTCCTCATCTGCATCCAAGGCAGTCATAGTCCACATGGGAGTCGAAAGAGGCTTTGCCTCACCCATGTCAAACTTCTTCAAGATATCCTTCGTGTACTTGTCTTGGTGCACAAACGTCCCTTCCCGGGTTTGCTTGATTTGCAACCCAAGAAAGAAAGTCAACTCTCCCATCATGCTCATCTCAAATTCCCTGCTCATAAGATATGCAAACTTGGCAACAAGAGCATGAGAAGAACCACCAAAGATGATATCATCCACGTATATTTGGACTAGGAGAGTGTCTTTGCCTTGCTTGAGGAGAAACAATGTCTTATCTACCGATCCCATTTTAAAACCCTTAGCAAGCAAGAAGGTTCACAATCTATCATACCATGCTCTAGGGGATTGTTTCAAACCATACAATGCTTTGTGAAGTTTAAAAACATGGTTTGGAAACTTGGGATTTTCAAAACCGGGAGGTTGTTTAAGATAAACTTCCTCCTCTATGTAGCCGTTTAAGAAAGCACTTTTAACGTACATTTGAAAAAGTTTAAAACCCTTAGATGCCACAAAGGCTAGAAGGATTCTAATGGCTTCTAAACGAGCTACGGGAGCAAAGGTTTCCTCATAGTCTATTCCCACCTTTTGACAAAAGGCTTGAGCTACCAACCTAGCCTTGTTGCGCACTACCACCCCATCCTCACTTTGGGATGAGAGTATGGGTGTCCCGATCTTTTGGTGGAGATAGGTAACTTTGATTTGACTAGAACGACGTTCACGATCTGACTACAACTGTCCAAGGACATTGCGCCTTAGCGAACGATACACCAAATCCAGCGGTTGCTCACGATCTTGCGGATCACAACTAACCAAACCACTAGGGTTATTCCTGCAAGCAATCAAAGAACAAGCAAGAACAAGTAGAATAAGCACTCAATTGCAATATTTAATATGAAGGTTCGGATCTGATACACATGAAGGTGGGGTTCCGAATCAAGTAGAACAGATGGTCTAGTCGACACACGTGTCTTCAAGGAAGTAGCAGCAGCTAAACTTTCATCGAAACAAAACCCAATCTGTTTGTGGCGGCTCTAGTGGGATATAAGGAGGGGGAGGACGACCACAAGGGTCTTGGGGTCGTCCTAGAACCCTAGGATGAGTCTCTAATGGACTCAACTTGATACACGGGCCATCGCCCCAAAAAAGACGTTCTAGCATTTTTTGGAAAGCTTATCAAGTCTACTTTCCAATGGGTCCGGACTCATACCTATATCTTATCAGATGCGTGCGTAGTAGACAATTTAATACCTAGATCTTTTCTGCCAATGGTGCTGCGTCATCCTTGGCAACCGTCGCAAGTTTGGACTCTTCTGCAGTCCGAATTGAACATCCAAAACGTGTTGGACTTGGACTCTTTGTTTCCTTAGATCCAAAGTGACATGGTGGCCTGGTGGAGGACGTTAGGAACACTTGGATTTGGTCCCCAATCAACTTCATTGATCATCCATGCTTTCCATATGCAATCTAACTCTTCCTTGATCCATGTAAGCAATTCTGAGAATGAAAACATACACACTTCATAGTGCAACACCCATTCATCAAATGTAACAATGATAAACCTCATATAGAATGGTTTCACCTTTGGTATAGAAGTGGTTGGCATGGTCATATCTAAGCCTGTGATGTCCTCATCATTCTCCCTTTCTTGGCAGCAAACCGTCCTCGGTTGGACTACTGTCGGAGGATGTGTTGTAGATACAAGCAAACCATGCTCCCATTCTTGATAGTTATCATGTTTATTTAAAATAAAACTAGAGAAGCTTGACATGGCATGGTTATTGTTATTGCATACTTCTAATTGATTAGTTCTGTTCACCATAAAAGGAGTTTGTATATTTGAGCAAATGTAAATTCGGTTTACCATATACTCATCTTCATAATTATATTTGCCAATAGCATGAAAACTGATATTAGAAGAACATGGCAATTCAAATCTAACAGTCAGATTATTTTGCAAATAGTTAAGCTCACAAAGATCATTGAATTCAATGTATCCCATTGTATGTAAAGATGACAACAATTGAGCTTCTTCATTTTCATTTACAATATGAACAACATGCTTGAATTCAGCACTCATTAATACAGAATTTGTAGCTTTATTCACAAGTTGTGGTATGGATATAAGTGATGCACTATCACACAACTCTTCTTTGTCACAAAATCAAGCATATCAAAGTGTGACAAAGAAAAATCAGTGACCAGTTCAACAATTGATTGATCTATAATATCATGATTAGTTGACAAATGTAAGTCAACTAAAGTATTCTCACCTTGATTTAGTTTACAAGCATTTGACATACCTTGTATGCTCATCTCAATTGGTGTAGGTGCAGCCAGATTCACGCTCTCTTTAAATGTTTCACCTCCTATCTCAAATTGATTGTTGTCGACATGTATATTATCATTTACTTCCTGCAAATTGTCAGTAATAGGAGAGACAAATGCTTCTATAATATTTGTATTTTCCCTTTGTAGCTTTACTTCAGCATCACAAGCAAGATCAAACAACTCATCCAAATTCTTATAATGTTTATCAACAGGTATATTTTGAATTTCTACATTAAGACCATGCAAAAATCTATGTTCCAGAAACTCATCTGTTCCTTCTAAGCCACAACATAGCAAACCCAATTTTAGTTTCTCTAAATATTTTGCTACAGTTTTGTTTCCTTGTTTTATAGATTGCAAGTTTCCATTCAAAATTTCAGAATAATAGCTAGGAACAAAAACATCTCCAAAATGTCTTTTCATATCTTTCCATGATTGAGGAGCTTTACAAAATCTACAAAGGTGTTTCCACTCAGTTAAAGCATAGTTGATAAGAACACTTGAAGCAATGCTAACCTTTGTTTTTCAAATAGATCATATTTTTTAAATTCCTTATCTACATGTAGCTCCCATTCAATATCTGCATGAGGATCATAGTTTCCTTCAAAACAAGGTACTGCAGATTTTATTTCATCAAACCAAGCATCACATACCTCATGAGTAGCATGATTATCACTTGTCACACCCCTAGCAAAGTGGTTGGAATAGGCAATCTGATCATCTCCAATTTCCATGTAGATTCCTGTCATGATTAGAACAAAACAAGAAACATACACAGTAATATTTATGTTCCTATCTGTAGGGTTATGAGGTTGCTACGCTAGCCGGAAAACAAAATTTCGTGCCCCATAAACCAGAAACTAGTGCTAGTTATAGATCACGGGGTTACCACTAGACGCGCAGGTGCAGCGGAAGCGACTTGATGTAGTCATGCGCGTCGCAGCAGTGCCGTGCAGTTGCGAGGTCGTCCGTCTCAACGTCTCTTACTTGCAGTTCGTCCTTGTGCTCCAGATGCAGCACCTCCGAGGAATCCCACACGTGCAGGGATAAGTAGGAACCCAATAGGCAAGCCTCACATGTCTCTTCATGCGATTCTCACTTATATGACCTAAATGACAATGCCACATATAAGTAGGACTTAACTCATTAAGACGAGGCCTTTTAGCATTAATATTACAGAAATGTTCATCATCAAGATTTAAAATAAACAACCCATTCACAATGGATGCAAAAGCCACGAACATGTCATTCTTTGAGATCACACAACCATTGTCTTTACTCGCAAATGAATAACCATCCTTCATCAAACATGAAGGTGACACAATGTTTCGACTTAAACTAAGAACAAAATAACAATTATTCAATTCCATGATAAATCCTGGCGGGAGGTGAAGTTGCATCGTCCCAACGCTCAACGCAGCAACTCTTGCATTGTTGCCCACGCGAAAATCAACTTCTCCTCTTTTCACGCTTCTACTTCTTATCATTCCCTGCATCGTATTGCAAATATGAGCAACCGATCCGGTATCAAATACCCAAGAATTAATATAAGAATCAACGAGAAAAATGTCTGTAACATAAACAACAAGTGTACAAGCAGCGGGAGTACCTTTACCACCGCCATCCTTCAAGGATTCCAAGTACAACTTGCAGTTCCTTTCCCAGTGGCCTTTCCCATTACAATAAAAGCATTTAGCTTCAGCAGCTTGTCCAATAGCCTTGGGTGCAGGAGGAGGGTTTGGCTTAGAGATCTGATCTTTAGCCATCGCCGCCTTCTTCTTCCAAGACCTCTTCTTAAAGTTAGGCTTGTTTTGGACTGCCATCACATGCCTACTGCCAGCACCTTTCTTGATATCAGCTTCTGCTGTTTTAAGTATGCCGCACAATTCATTCAAGCCCTTCTCCGCCCCATGCATATGGTAGTTCGAAATGAAGTTCCCATAGCTAGGCAGAAGAGACGCAAGTATGAAATCAGTGGCCAACTCTGGGCCCATTGGGAAGCCTAGCTTCTCCAATCTCTGAGTGTGACCAACCATCTTGATCACATGTGGGCCCACTGCTGCGCCTTCTGCAAGCTTGGTTTCGACAAAAGCCTTGGAAACATTGAACCTTTCAGTCCCGGCTTGAGTCTGAAAGATATCATTAAGCGCCACGATCATATCGTACACTGCATGATTATTATCAAATTGCATCTGGAGATCTGGCTCCATGCAAGCGAGCATAAGGCAACTCACTTCAAGATCAGCATCACATGCTTTCTTGTAAGCAGTTTTCTCTACAGTAGGTGCATTATCAGCAGGCTCATCTGGTAATGGGGTGTCTAGAACATCTTCCTTTTTCTCAGCCCTAACAACAATTCTCAGGTTGCGGATCCAATCCGCATAGTTTGTTCCATTCAACTTATCTTTCTCAAGAATTGAACGCAAAGTAAATGGTTGATTACTGGGAGCCATCTACAACAAAAGTAATGCAAAATACTAAGACAATGTATCCAAGACAGAGTAAATCATATTAAACTTTTAATAGAATCTACTCCCACTAAAATCAATATCCCTCTATTGAAACTTAGTGATTCAAGACCCGCAACTAACAAGTCTACTAGTGAGCTTTAGCATCACCGCTAGGAGACATGGTAGATCGGTAAGCAACTCCTTGCTAATCATATCACATATGACTCTTGTTGTTAGGTGGCATCTCTATGCTTGTGTTACCAAAAACTAATGCTCCAAGGTCCCTAACTATTAGGATAACCTTGTTCAAGTAACCAAACCTTCTGCTTGTAAGTGTCCGACACAAACCTGTCTAGTCAAGGAAAACCAATGGCACCCTAATTTCATAGACCCGCCACCGATCGTACGAGACACGTGGCAGTGCAAGGTTTGGGGAAGCATTATGACTTAAACATTGTTGAGGGATCGTTCTACTTCACTACCGCATATGTAGACAAAAAACATTATTGCACGTGAAAGTAGAACATAGTGAGAACGGCATAAACACAAATATGACTTGGTATAGCCCATTGTTACTTTGGGGATCTCCATCTCCATCAATCTGTTCATTATGGTGATCACCATCTCCATGATTCAAGTATGCTATCCTTCTGTGATGAGTCCACCAAGACTATCTATCACTACCGCAGGACAATGAGATAAAATTACATGGTCGCGGATAGGAACATCACAGATTGGCACGCAGGCCATTACATTTGAATGGACAATATTTGTGGCTCAGCCATATTGTCTTAATCATGACGTGCAAGCCATGAATTAATTACATACATTCATCACATATACATAAGGGCTATACCAATCACGAATACCTGCAAAACAGAGTTAACCAATTCCGACGTTTAAACTTAAAACGCCGAAAACTTAATTTTGCAAGCTGTTTTTCGCAAATCTAATTTTTGACGAATGCAAAATTTTCTAGTGCACGATTGTCGTTTAAGGTTTTTCTCGTTCCGAGGTCGTATGCAAAAGTTATGGCTGTTTTACCGAACAACACTTTTCTGCAAAATTCCCCTCCGACGGTGGATCCAATTTGTCGCCGCTGCGCATCGTATGCGCCTGGAACTTGACCTAGGTTCGATTCAACCAATCTTATTGATCTCCAACTCACCATAATTGGGTTTACATGTATCACTTAACTCGGATGGCAAAATTTCGATCGGTACGAGTAGATCGTTACAATACCAACGTGGCAAGATCACGAACCATGATCAGAGATTGATCTTAAATCGTGCATATCACCATATGCTCGTACCCGAATCTATAACGAGGCATCTAACAGATCTGATACCACTGTAGGGTTATGAGGTTGCTATGCTAGCCGGAAAACAAAATTTTCTGCCCCATAAACCAGAAACTAGTGCTAGTTATAGATCACAGGGTTACCACTAGACGCGTAGGTGCAGCGGAAGCGACTTGATGTAGTCATGCACGTCGCAGCAGTGCCGTGCAGTTGTGAGGTCGTCCGTCTCAACGTCTCTTACTCGCGGTTCATCCTTGTGCTCCAAATGCAGCACCTCCGAGGAATCCCACACGTGCAGGGAAGAAGCGTCACGTCTCTGGACTGCTAGGTCCGCGAGGAGTACTAGGCGTGAGCGTGGGGAGGGTGACGGCGGCTGCCAAAGGACGTAATATCAACTCGCCCCGTGCCACCCCTTGCTTATATAGGCATCCTAACGAGCTCCCACGTTGGAGGCCCATTAGTAACCCTAAACCTAGTCTAATTCGGGTCCAACCCGAATTAGGCTTCCTGACCCTTAAGCGTGCGACCCTATGGGCTCACGCACACATAGACATGGCCCAAGTACTCTTACTCGACTAATAGTTGATAGCGGCCTCTAGCAAGGCGTGTCAACTCCTATGCATACGCTACGATCATATCAGACGAACCACCACATTACAATATACATGTTATTCCTTTGCCTCATGATATTTGGTTCAACTCGTGGGTTAACACTTAACCCAAGCACGGCCATGCATTTCATGATCTAATCATTTGATTGATCGAGTGATATCTCTCTCTCATGGAGAGTGGCAAATTCCATCTTGATTGACTATGTCTCACAAAATGTTTCCTGACAAACCCGAAAGTGACCTTTATAGCTACCCAGTCACGGAGTAGCGTTTGGTAGTCCCAAGGTAGGTCGTTTCACATCTTGAGTACATACGTCAATCTCGGGTCTAAGGACATAACGTACATGATGTGTATAGAGACAATCTCATGTCGGGTCTGTCCAACACCATGTCCTACATGTGCCCACATTATTAGTTCGACATCTCCATGTCCATGACTTGTGAAACATAGTCATCAACTAATAATGTGTTGATCCAATATTCATGTACATTCTAGTATGAACTTCAATCAGGGACAACTTTAGAATAAGCATACAAGTAAAAGAGTTTCACAAACAATTCACATAATTGCTTATCGATACAAGTTGTCTTTAATGGATATTCATTGAACTCATAATATGTCATGGATACAAGGAAATACAATCATCTCTATGATTACCCCTAGGGCATATTCCCAACACTATCAACTATTAGGATGTGGTTGTTGTAATTCACTCACTCTCAACCTATTCAAACAAACTCTTACAAGTTCTTACCAAGCAAAACAGGAGGTGGCAGCAACCAACAAGTCAGAAACCCTGGAAATAGTGTATCGACACCATAGCAACAACACCTGTAAAGTTGTATCTGGATATGTGGAGCTATAGGAGTGCTAAACAATAATGTGCAAGGAAGTACTAGCACCACATTAGTTGCAAAAGCATGTTGAGAGATCGTTCAACGATGGTACCATGCTGGTCCTAGGCTAGACAGTGCTAGAGACACGAGCCTAGACACAAATGAAGTCAAAAAAAAAGGCACAAGAACAGCAAGCAAAACACTCCCTTTCTTTTCCTCCTCTCTTCTTTTCTTTCTTTTCTCTTTCTCTTTCTCTTCTTTTCTTCTTTTTTTCTACTTTCTTTCTTATTTTTTTTCTTCTTCTTTTCTTTTACTTTGCACAACTATAACAAAACTGGATATTGACAAATCAGATTCTAATAAGCAACATAACAAAGTGTTTTCTTTCTTAAAGAACTAGCAATGCTGATATTTTTGTATGTCTAAATTGGATCTTCTCGATGTGAAAAAATAGGGTGGATGGATATGGTGCAGCAAGGATATATATGATATTAATGATTGCAATGGAGATATATATAGTGTAGTGGAGATGTGTATGGTGGTGGTGATGGCAGCGAATATGTATATAGATGATAGTGACCAAAACCTGACAAGAACTCGAAACTCTAAAAGCCTAACCCTAAGACCAGCAACTCGACTCGATCGATGCAAACCAAACTCAACAAGCCTGAACTAATCAGTACTAGTAGAAGACTCAAAATGTCTATGGGATCATAGGAAAACGAATCTACTATTTTTTTTCTTGGCTTTTTCTGGACTATAGGAAATTAAAAGCAAACTGAAATCTCTCACCGATCAAACCTTGCTCTGAATACCACTTGATGAGAGTATGGGTGTCCCGATCTTTCGGTGGAGATAGATAACTTCAATTTGACTGGAACGACATTCACGATCCGACTACAACTGTCCAAGGACGTTGCGCCTTAGCGATCGATACACCAAATCCATCGGTTGCTCATGATCTTGTGGATCACAACCAACCAAACCACTAGGGTTATTCCTACAAGCAATTAAAGAACAAGTAGAACAAGCACTCAATTGCAATATGAAATATGAAGGTTCAGATCTGATACACATGAAGGTGGGGTTCCGAATCAAGTAGAACGGATGGTCTAGTCGACACACGCGTCTGCAAGGAAGTAGCAGCAGCTAAACTTTCATCTAAACAAAACCCAATCTATTTGTGGCGTCTCTAGTGGGATATAAGGATGGGGAGGACGACCACAAGGGTCCTGGGGTCGTCCTACAACCCTAGGATGAGTCCCTAAATTTTTTTTTTGAGAAATAGGATGAGTCCCTAATGGACTCAACTTGATACATGGGCCATTGGCCCAAAATAGGGTGACGCAGCACCGTTGGTAGAAAAGATCTCGGTATTAAATTGTCTACTGCGCACACATTTGATAAGATATAGGTATGAGTCCGGACTCATTGGAAAGTAGACTTGATAAGATTTCCAAAAAGTGCTAGAACGTCCCAATCGGAGTCCGTATGAAGTCGTGGCAACTGTCACAAGTTTGGACTTCCAAAACGTGTTGGACTTGGACTCTTTGTTTCCTTGGATCCAAAGTGACGTGGTGGCCTCGTGGAGGACGTTAGGAACACTTGGATTTGGTCCCCAATCAACTTCATTGATCATCCATGCTTTCCATATGCAATCTAACCCTTCCTTGATCCATGTAAGCAATTCTGAGAATGAAAACATACACACTTCATAGTGCAGCACCCATTCATCAAATGTAACAATGATAAATCTCATATAGAAGGGTTTCACCTTTGGTATAGAAGTGGTTGGCATGGTCATATCTAAGCCGGTGATGTCCTCATCACTTTGTTGATTTTTGAAAACCGATTTGGTACCTATGGGGTGGCAACTAGGTGGTGGAGGAACTAAGACCCAAACACGGTTTCGCTCAAAGTTTTCTAACTCCTCATGCTTGGCATTAACCCAATCCGGATCCATCAAAGCGTGTCCAACATCTCGGGGCTCAAAAGAAGCGACAAAAGCCGAATGAGCAAAGTGAGAGAGATAGGATCTGGACCGCGTGACTCGATGGTCAATGTCGCCTATGATGTTCTCCGGTGGGTGCTGTCGCTGGATGTGGCGGGGAGCCTGCCTGGACGAAGTGGCCTCCCCCACGACAGCTGCTGGAGCTCCCTCAGGTGCAACAGGCACCGACTGAGGAAGCTGCTCGAACGACTACAACATCATACCACTTCCCTCCGTCCGACCTAACCCGAGCTGGACCAACTGTGTCCATGTGTAAGAGCTCGCCGGATTGTGAGGTCATAATTTGAGTTACGGGAGGATGGGAAGCAGCAACCATCTTGCCATGTTTGCAAGGATGACAAACCATATCCTTCTCAAATTTCAGCTATGGCAATCCTTGGATAAGGTCCATTGAGCTAAGCCTTGCAAGCAAGTCAAAACTCAAGTGTCCCAATCTCCTATGCCACTTCCAAAGCTCGGAAGAAGAACCGACAAGAAGACAACGAGAAGGTCCGGAAGAGATAGAAAAATTCGCACGAAAAAACTTCCCAAAGGGTAAAATCCGGCAAACGAGCTCACCATGAGAGTCCAAAATCCGAGACAAGTTTGGCTTAAAACTCACTTCAAAACCGTCTTCAAGGAGTTGCGAAACCGAGAGAAGATTGAAATGCAAATTCGCAACCAAAGCAACATCCTTGAGAACAAAAGATGAATTGACTCGGATGGACCCCCAAGAGACAACCTTACCTTTACTCTTGTCCCCGAAAGTGATGTACTCGGTGTGGCGCACGGTGTCGAGGCTGGAGAACCACTTGGCACTTCCGGTCATATGGCGTGAACATCCGGAATCCATAAGACAAGTCTCCTCCAGTCCTCCTTCCTATATCAATAAAAATACATAGGGTGAGCAAACGGACCAACATTGGGGTTAGTAAACTATGAAGGATACCAGTGTTGTCCCACTTGCCCAAAGAATGGGTTAGGAGAAAAACCAAACATCGCCTGCCCCACGGAGGGATAGCGATCACCACGATAGGCAAAACGTGGTCCGCTAGAGAAGGGTGGAGTAAAGCCACTGCCACGAGGCCCATAGTCGTATGGGTCACAACCCGTACCCCGTCGGGCACGACCACCGCGTGGTCTCACCTCCTAAGGCCTAGAACCTTGAGGCATTGTACCTCTAGGCCTAGAAGTGCTCCTCTGAACTTCCGGTTCACGCACGCCAACACGTGGGTGGTACATGTCCCGGTTGTTCAACTCAACTTGCCTCCGATCATCTCTCTTCCTCCTAAAGCAAAACTCAACCAAGTGCCCATCCCGCTCACAATACTCACAATGGTACCTCACCACACTCTTGGTAGGCACTCTCTTGTTGGTTGGGTGGCCCTAGCTTTCTTAGGAAGGGGATCACTAGAGATGTCTGGCAGTGTGTCAATTGGGTTGCGAAGATGGTTCAGTTTTGCAATCCACACTTGCTTCTGTGGAGTAGTTTTGGGTAGCTCTTCAAACACACCATCTCTCATAGGAAACTCAGAGGGGTTGGTAGGCTTAGGTGGAATGATCTTGGTAAGCTTGGGAGTTGTGGTGGGTTTCTCATTCTCGCTCAAACTACTGCACTCACCGATCTTACCGAACATGCTATCGTCCTTCCCACCTATAGCAAAGCCTACTCCCATGCTGCAAGCCCTTTTGCATTGGCTAAGCATCATCCCCAACTGCGGCTCTTGACAAGACACCCAACTCAAGATGGACCGAAGGTATGTGTTTTCTTCCTCGATACGCATCTTGTCGTGTCTGCACGACGCGATCTCAAGCTCCAAAGCCTCAAAGTGATCCGACTCTCTGGTGCTATCTCAGCTAACCTTCTCTAACACAACGATCCTAGCATCCTTCTGTGACAGCTCAGAATGCAAGCCTAAGCAATACTTGCATGCACCAAGTAAGCTAGGCCTAGCCTTCCGCTCACTAACCTCCTCAAGTAGAGTGCCATACTTATCCTGGAGGGTGATAAGATCAGACATGTCGATGGCACAAGCATCACACTCTACCTCCTCGGTAACCACCACCGACGCCTTAGAAAAATCCAGCTCATGAAGCTCACTAAGGTACTTCGCCTTAAAATCGTTCCTCTCACAAGCGGCACGTTTGAGCAAAGCATCCCGACTCATCAAGGTGTCATTCAGAGACTCAAGCTCGAGAGAGAGGGATTCGACGGTAGGTGATACCTCGGGTGTGTCAGAGTCGTAGTCATAGTCGGGGCCATCCTTGCGCTTGCTGACCTTGCCTTCTTCAATCGCCATGGTGCAAAAGCCACCGTGCTTGGCATCAGCGTAGAAGCATAGGCAGTTGAGCTTGTCCTCAACATTTCCCTTCGAATCATCATCGCTTGAAGAAGCACCTCCGTCGGAGGAGGCATCGATGTCGCTGAGGGAGGCGAGGAAGGCTCGGTGCTTGGCCTTCACCTTGTCGATCACCTTCTTGGAGGACCTTCGGTGATAGCCGCCCTTGGGCTTGTGCTTGTCCTCGAAGTGGTGCTCGCGCTTGTCCTTGCGCTTGGTGAAGTCACCCGCAGCTTTCTTCGGGTAGTTTACGATGAAGTGATCCTCATCACCGCAACAGTAGCACCCCTTGGCCGACCACCACGCCGACGGTTGAAACGGTTGTTGTGAAACCATGAGAACTTGGTGATGACCAAAGCCAGCTCATCATCTCCAAGAGCCTCCACTTGATCCTCTGTCATGGAAATTAAAGACAAAGTGAACAAAGAGTGTGAAGGGTCAGAGGAGGAAGAAGACGTACCGCCGGGGCTAGAAACCAACGCCATAGATGGTTTCGACGGGTTTTCAAGCTTGGCCGGGGTCTAGTAGTCAATCTCCGAGGACTTGAGCTTGCTGAACAGCTCGTCCACGGCCAGGGCATCATAGCCTGGTGACTCCTAAATGGCAGCCACCTTCATCTCCCATACCTTCCGATCAAGAGCATGAAAAAGCTTGATAGCCATCTCATGATCATCATAAGGCAAGTTGGCTCGATTAGCACGCATTTTGTTGACGATAGATTTGAAGCGAGTGAACATCCCGTCAACAGATTCGCCGACCAACCGAGCAAAGTTCTCATACTCTCTACGGTACGTGTCGAAGAGTCTGGACTTGATCTGAGGGTTGCCCTCATGATATCGCACAAGTGTTTGCCAGATCTCCCGTGCCGCAGTGAGACTCGAAACTCGCTCAAACTCAGGAAGAGACAAACTTGAGAAGAGGATGCTACGGGCTCTTGCGTTTGACGCATGTTGCATGATTTGCAGCTCATTAATCTGAGCGCCAAGAACCAAGTAGTCAGCACTCTCACAAATCTCCCAATACTTCGTATCAAGCCCTTGGAGGTAAGCGGACATGCCCACCTTCCAATAGGCGAAGTTTGTTCTATCGAAGAACAGAGGTTTGCCAGCACCTCGCTCCATGTCGCCTTCGCAGATCAAGAACCGTGTAAGCTGGAATGATCCTTAACCGGCTCTAATACCAATTGAAGGACCGGAAACGGCGACCAAAGGGGGGGGGTGAATGGGAGCCTCAAATTTCTCTCGAAATATTCGAGCCACTCTTCCCAAAAACAACCCCAACAAGCAAGCTTACTCCACCAGCATGATCACGACCCTAGAGAGGGTGGATACCTTTGGTGATGACCAAGAGGTACAGCGGATCTTCCGGAAACCAAAAACTCAAACCGAGACACCGATAGTGTGTCTCTCAAACCCTAGAGAGAAGAGAAGAGAGCTCACCCAAAAATAATTTTGAGAACTGGTCTCACAAGTGCTTGATCAAGTTCCCTGCGTGATTACGAAACCAACACAACAAACGGAACTCAATTCGGAGTCCGGACGAGGGAGAAATGACCAAAACAACGACAAAGAAAATCCTGAAAACCTTGCTGGAAGGGCGACGGACGCGAGTCCAACGCCAGCGTCCGACGCTCAAAAACAGCCCGAAACAGCCCGAGACGACGGACAATCACAACAGATGCTGTCGTCAGCATGACATAGCATACGGTGCCTCCGACGGACCGTCCGACGCTAAACCCTAGAGCGTCCGACGCTCCCGAAATCTGCACAGTGAACCCGAAAATCGTTTTCTCTCCGTTAAATCTTCCCAAAACTCAACCAAATGAACTCCAACTGCAACCAAACTTTGTAGGCATGATCCTTGTACAGTTGGGGAGCTATCCCAAAAGAATCATGGCTCAATTTGGTGAGGATTAAAGGGAAACGAGGATTTGGGGAGAAAGGGGCAAGAACGAAGAACACCGCAAAGAAATCACCCGATCTATGCACTCGTGAGGTTTGAGGAGAATTCCTTCGGTGCAAAGATGCTCCTCACGATTACGAACAACTTGGTTCAAACAGTTTTGCAAGAACTACTCCATAGGGAAAAATCTCAACTCGGGATCAAAGGAGAGCAAAAAGCAAAACACGAAGAACACAAGCAAACCGGAGACACAATCTCGAAATCAAAGCCACTATGGCTTACGGAGGGTAAGGCCCCCGATTCCCACCGAAAACAAAGTGCAAATCCTTACAAAGGTTGGAGAGATCAACCTAGGGACTTCATGAACTAGAGAGAGGTTAGAGAGAGAGATGGGGCAAATGAAAGAGGTTCAAGAGATAGGATGAGGATACCCCTTCATCCCCTATTTAGCAGGGCTTTGGCTATTTCCCGAAGACCCCCTAGATACATGAGTGAACTACCTAGCCTAAGCATTGCAGTCCAAGCTCCGGAAAATATCTTCCTCAATTTGAATGGACGGCCCCGCATCCTGCCAGGAGTTGTTGTCGCCTCGACGCAACCTCCAGGATTCCGCCACATGCCATCCCCGCTTCCTCGGAAGCTCCGCCCGGGTTTTGAGGCACAAACCCGCGAAACCCACCACCGGTAGCTTTGGGCTCAACTACCGAACCCCGATTTTTGAGGCCCAAACTCGGAAACCGTCCTCCGATTGTTTTGAGGCCCAAACCACCAAACCACTCGACTCGAGCCACCTTGTCTTCGCCCGGTCGGACTCCGAGTCCCATGAGCCTCCGCTCGACCCGCTCGTCCACCGTCTTAACTCGGTTGACTCGGTCTACCTCCATGTATTCTCGCACTCGCCGGTGCCAAGTACTAGCCACCACAGCTAATCCGCCGGCGCCCATGGTCCCTCAGTCCGAGCCTTGCTTCCGCCCTTCACCACTCTCAGTCCATCGGCATGGTAAGCCTCTACTCGACCTTCTCCATGCCATTGACCACTGTCACTAAGCATAGCACCTGCACACCACAAGCCGATAGACAGGCACACATTTGCTTTCGCAAAGAGGTTAGTTCAAGCCACTCAAACTGAACCGCTCAAGTGTTGGGCAATCACTCATCACAAAACTGAACTACATGGGTACTTATCCACCATGTGTTCGCAGCGTTGCTCAAGCGTGCCGCTTGTGAGAGGAACGATTTTAAGGCGAAGTACCTTAGCGCGCTTCATGAGCTAGATTTTGCTATGGTGTCAGTGGTGCTTATTGAGGAGGTAGTGTGATGCTTGCGCCATTCACATGTCTAATCTTGTCACTCTCCAGGACAAGTATGACACTCTACTTGAGGAGGCCAGTGAGCTGAAGGCTAGGCCTAGCTTACTTGGTGCGTGCAAGTCTTGCTTAGGCTTGCGTTCTGACCTAGCACAGAAAGATGCTAGGATTGCTGTGCTAGAGAAGGCTAGCTCAGATAGCACTAGAGAGTCGGATCGCTTTGAGGCTTTGGAGCTTGATATTGCCTCGTGCAGACACGACAAGATGCGTACCGAGGAAGAAAACACATACCTTCGGTCCATCTTGAGTTGGGTGTCTTCTCGAGAGCCGCAGTTGGGGATGATGCTTAGCCAATGCAAAAGGGCTGGCAGCATGGGAGTAGGCTTTGCTATAGGTGGGAAGGACGATAGCATGTTCGGTAAGATCGGTGAGTGCAGTGGTTTGAGCGAGAGTAAGAAACCCACCACAACTCCCAAGCTTACCAAGATAACTCCACCTAAGCCTACCAACCCCTAAGTTTCCTGTGAGAGATGGTGTGTTTGAAGAGCCACCCATAACCACTCCACAGAAGCAAGTGTGGATTGCCAAACTGAACCATCTTTGCAACCCACTTGACACAATGCCCGACATCTCTAGTGATCCTCTTCCTAAGAAAACTAGAGCCTCCCTACCCAACAAGAGAGTGCCTACCAAGAGTGCGGTGAGGTACCATTGTTAGTATTGTGAGAGGGATGGGCACTTGGCTGAGTTTTGCTTTAGGAGGATGAGAGATGATCGGAGGCAGGTTGAGTTGAACAACTGGGACATGTACCACCCATGAGTTGGGGTGCGTGAAACGGAAGTTCAGAGCCACACTTCTAGGCCTAGAGGTACAATACCTCAAGGTGCTAGGCCTCAGGATGTAAGACCACGTGGTGGTCGTGCCCGGCAGGGTACCGGTCGTGACCCATACGACTACGGGCCTCGTGGTGGTGGCTTTACTCCACCCTTCTCTATCAGACCACGTTTTCCCTATCATGGTGATCTCTATCCCTCCGTGGGGCAGGAGATGTTTGGTTTTTTGCCTAACCCATTCTGTGGGCAAGTGGGACAACACTGGTATCCTTCACAGTTTACTAACCCCAGTGTTGGTCTGTTTGCTCACCCTATGTCTTTTTATTGATGTAGGAAGGAGGACTGGAGGAGACTTGACTTGTGGATTCCGGATGTTCACATAATATGATCGGAAGTGCCAAGTGGTTCTCCAGCCTCGACCCCTTGCGCCACAACTAGTACATCACATTCAGGGACAAGAGTAAAGTTAAGGTTGTGTCCCAACGGTCGATCCGAGTCAATTCATCTTTTGTCCTCAAGGATGTTGCTTTGGTTGCGAATTTGCATTTTAACCTTCTCTCGGTTTCGCAACTCCTTGAAGATGGTTTTGAAGTGAGCTTTAAGCCAAAATTTTCTCGGATTTTGGACTCTCGTGGTGATCTTGTTTGCTGGATTTTGCCCTTCGGGAAGGTTTTTCATGTGGATTTTACTATCTCTTCCAGACCTTCTCGTTGTCTTCTTGCCGGTTCTTCTTCCGAGCTTTGGAAGTGGCATAGAAGATTGGGACATTTGAGTTTTGACTTGCTTGCAAGGCTTAGCTCAATGGACCTAATCCATGGATTGCCAAAGCTAAAGTTCGAGAAGGATTTGGTTTGTTATCCTTGTAGACATGGCAAGATGGTTGCCGCTTCCCATCCTCCTGTGACTGAGCTCATGACCACTCGACCCGGCGAGCTCTTACACATGGACACAGTTGGTCTAGTTCGGGTCAAGTCGGAAGGAGGGAAGTAGTATGTTGTTGTAGTCGTTGATGACTATTCGAGATACTCTTGGGTGTTCTTTTTGGAGAGTAAGGATGAGGCTTTTCCACTTGTTCGAGATCTGATTTTGAGATTGCAAAATGAGCTACCTAAGAATGCCATGAGAGCTATCCGCAGTGACAATGGCATAGAATTCAAGAATGCTCACTCTGAACCTCTTTGCTCTTCTTTGGGTCTCGATCACCAATTTTCCTCACCTCACACTCCCCAGCAGAACGGTGTTGTTGAGCGCAAGAATCGGACCATTGTTGAGATGGCCAGGATGATGCTTGATGAGCATAGGACTCCTGGGCGGTATTGGGCCGAAGCATTCAGTTCTGCTTGCTATGTTTCCAATCGCATTTTCCTCTGAGCTTTCAAGAAGAAGACCTCTTATGAGTTGCGATTTGGGAGACCACGTAAGGTAAGTCACCTACGGGTGTTTGGCTGCCGGTGCTTCATACTCAAAAAGGGCGGTAAGTTGGATAAATTTGAATCACGATCTTCTGATGGTATCTTTCTTGGTTATTATACTCACTCTCGTGCTTATCGTGAACTTAACCTTGAGACTAACCGAGTGATGGAGACTTGTGAGATTACTTTCGATGAGACTATGCCCTGTGTTTCCACTGCCTTTGAGCTTGCAGGTGATGATGAGGTGAACACTAGCATATTTGTGGAGGAGGATCAGGACGATGTCGATTGGGGTGATCCCGAGCCAACTCCACTGGCTGCCTCGTCGACCCTGCGACGTCCACTTCGGCTCACGGTCCAGATCCGATTACTTCCTCTACATGGGGGCCGTTCGAACAACTTCCTCAGTCGGTGTCCGTTGCACCTTAGGGAGCTCCAGCTGCTGTTGAGGGGGAGGCCACATCGTCCAGGCAGGCTCCCCGCCACATCCAGCGGCAACACCCGCTAGAGAACATCATCGGCGACATTGACCGTCAAGTCACGCGGTCCAGGTTCTATCTCTCTCACTTTGCTCATTCGGCTTTTGTCGCTTCTTTTGAGCCCCGAGATGTTGGACACGCTTTGATGGATCCGGATTGGGTTAATGCCATGCATGAGGAGTTAGAAAACTTTGAGAGAAACCTCGTTTGGGTCTTAGTTCCTCCACCACCTAGTTGCCACCCCATAGGTACCAAATGGGTTTTCAAAAATAAACAAAGTGAGGATGGGGTGGTTGTGCGCAACAAGGCTAGGTTGGTAGCTCAAGGCTTCTGTCAAAAGGAGGGAATAGACTATGAGGAAACTTTTGCTCTTGTGGCTCGTTTACAGGAAATTAGAATCCTTCTAGCTTTTGCGGCTTCTAAGGGTTTTAAACTTTTTCAAATGGACGTTAAAAGTGCTTTCTTAAACGGCTACATAGAGGAGGAAGTTTATCTTAAACAACCTCCCGGTTTCAAAAATCCCAAGTTTCCAAACCATGTTTTTAAACTCCACAAAGCTTTGTATGGTTTGAAACAAGCCCCTAGAGCATGGTATGATAGACTAAAAACCTTTTTGCTTGCTAAGGGTTTTAAAATGGGATCAGTAGATAAGACGTTGTTTCTCCTCAAGCAAGGCAAAGACACTCTCCTTGTCCAAATATACGTGGATGATATCATCTTTGGTGGTTCTTCTCATGCTCTTGTTGCCAAGTTTGCAGATCTTATGAGCAGGGAATTAGATGCGCATGATGGGAGAGTTGACCTTCTTTCTCGGGTTGCAAATCAAGCAAACCTAGGAAGGGACGTTTGTGCACCAAGGCCAGTACACGAAGGACATCTTGAAGAAGTTTGACATGGGCGAGGCAAAGTCTCTCTCGATGCCCATGTCGACTACGACAGCCTTGGATGCCGACGAGGAAGGAGAGGCGGTGGATCAGACGGAGTACCGAAGCATGATCGGGTCGCTTCTGTACTTGACAGCGATTCAACCGGACATTTAGTTCGCCGTCTGCTTGTGTGCACGCTTTCAGGCGTCCCCACGGACTTCACACAAGCAGGCAGTAAAACGCATCATGAGGTACTTGCGCTTCACTCCCGAATTTGGTGTTTGGTTCTCCACCTCTTCCTCGCTTGAGCTTAGTGGTTATTCTGATGCCGACTTTGCCGGATGTCGTCTTGATCGGAAGTCCACTTCTAGGAAGCTGAGTACGTTGCCGCGGCTAGTTGTTCCTTGGTGTCTTCTCGCAAAGCAGAGGTCTTCCTTAGTGTCTTGGTCTTCTCACAAACAGTCTAGCATGGCACAATTGACGTGCGGAGCTGAGTATGTTGCCGCGGCTAGTTGTTGCTCCCAGTTGATTTGGATTATTTCCACTTTGAAAGATTTTGGTCTTGTGCTTACTAATTTCCCTCTGCTTTGCGATAGCACGAGTGCAATTAGTTTGGCCAAAAATCCCGTGCTTCACTCTAAGACCAAGCACATTGAGGTTCTCTTTCACTTCTTGCGTGATCACTATGAGAAGGGCAACATTGACCTCCGTCATGTCGAGACCCACAACCAGCTTGCGGACATTCTCACAAAACTTTTGGATCAAACTGCGTTTTCGCGCCTTCGGGGGTGTTTGCTTCCCTTTTTAGTTGAAGGAAGCTCTTTGTGTATCATAGTTCTTTTTGGTTCTATTTTGTCTTTTCTTTCTTTTCTTTGGTGTCCTTTTAGTGTTAATTGGGGTCAATGCATTTTGCATCTCATTTGCATTTGTGACATAGTTCATTTTAAGCTTCATACCTATAGCCGATATAATGAATCCATGCTCTGTTTGAGGTGATTTATGTGTCTATGGTGTTGCCTAACTTAGACTCTCTTTGATCTCTTGATATGCAATATAGCTAAGTTAGAAAAGCTTTAAAACTGAATTTAAATTCCCCATGTCACCTCTGAAATAGCACTAGCATATGTAGGCTTTTGAAGATCCTTCTTGGCTGCCTTGTATATAGCTTGTAATTATGGCTCTTCATTGCTTCATTCACTTCCATTGAGCACCATAATTAAATTGATCTAAATTGAACTTGCGCTCTGAATTGTGAATTGGAAATATCGAGTTGGGTCTGCGTTGTGAGCAGTCCACCGTGTGTTCGAGACTGCTTCCCATATGGGTGGAACTTGAGCGGTGTCGTGTATGACCGAAACCGGTGTGTTAAGTCCTTTGACTTCGCTCGATTCATAAGTGGCATCACTTTGCTTACAACCACTCGCATACAACTTAAATGTGCCTAAAACTGAAATTTGGTTGCGAAACTCTGAAACTTGAAAAATTTATTAAGTTGGGTCATTGGCTTGTTGTATGAACTTTGCTAGGGATAGTTCTACTTTCTATACATGAGATTTCTTTGAGATAGATCCTATCTTGATTGCCATGTTAAGTTGTCTCTAGGAGGTGATACCCATTCCTTCCTCACACCAGTGATCTTTAGCTCAACCTGAGTCTTTGTTTGGCACGTAGAGCCTTTTCTATTCTCACAGGATCACATCACTTAGAGCATCTATTCATTGTCTTAGCTCTATGTATGAAGCTTGTTGCACTCATTTTGCATATCATGACATTTGTGGCCGGTTCTTGCGTATTGAGTTTTTGATGAGCTACATGTGTCACCAAGGGGGAGAAGATGTGCATTTCACTCCTTTTTAGCCATCTACTTCCAAGGGGGAGAAATGTGCATTTCATTCATATTCACCCAAGGAAAATAGTGCATTTTCATACTTGCACTAGTCAAGGGGGAGCTTTTGAGCCTTTAAAAGTTGTTCAAATTGGTATCTTGTTTTGGCTCTTCAATAGGATTAATAGGTTTTTCAATTGGTATCTTACTCAGGGGAGCCTTTGTTAGATGTGTTGAGTCGTTGCCTCTTCTAGAGGGTCCAGCTTGTTTTGTTGGCTCCGACAGGTTTCAATTGGCTTCTTGAGCATTTTGAGGTTTAATTGGTATCTTTGAGCTCCCTTAGTGCTTCAATTGGTATTCTAAGCTTTGAGAGATTTGATTGGTATCTTGGACTTGGTAGCGGTGTTGAGCCTGTTTCTGCCTCTTCTTGAGGGCTAGCTTTATTTTGCTTGGTTGCGTCGAGTCGTTGCCCATGTCTTTGGGAACCAAGTTTTGGACTCGTTTTGCTTCTCTCAAGTGACCTCGTTTTGCTTCTCTCAAGTGACCCCGTTTTGGCGTTCATAGCTTTTTGGTCATTTGGAGAGCTTTACCTTGTGGCTCAAATCTGAAATGCACTTGTGTTGACAATGCACTCATCAAGGGGGAGATTGCGAACACATGGTGGATAAGTACCCATTTAGTTCAGTTTTATGATGAGTGATTGCCCAACACTCGAGCGTTTCAGTTTGAGTGGCTTGAACTTCGGTCTTGTATCTAGGGGGCTCTTTGGGAAATAGCCAAAGCCCCGTTAAATAGAGGATGAAGGGGGTATCCTCGTCCTATCTCTTGAACCCTTATCATTTGCCCCAACTCTCTCTCTACCCTCTCTCTAGTTCATGAGATCCCTAGGTTGATTTCACCAACCTCTGTAAGAACTTGAGTTTGTTGCGAGGAATTGGAGGCTGTAACCTACGTAAGCCATGGCGGCGTTGATTACTTGATCGTGTCTCGCGATTTTGCTTGTGCTCTTCGTTTTTGCTTTTGCTCTCTCTTTTTCCCGAGATGAGAATTCTTGTTGAGAGAAGCTTTACAAAATCCATTTGAACCAAGTTCTTCGTACTTGTGAGGAACATATTTGCACCGAAGGAATTTTCCTAAAACCTCACGAGCACACAGATCGGGCGATTTCTTTGCGGTGTTCTTCATTTCGGGGTTTTCTACCAAAATCCTTTTGTGCCCGTTTAACCGACCCAAATTGAGCGATGATTTCTTCGGGATAGCTCCCCAGCTGCACTAGGATCATGCCTACCAAGTTTGGAAGCAGTTGGTGATCATTTGGTTCGGATTTGGAAAGTTTTGGAGAAGAGAAAATCGATTTTCGCGTTTTTGCTCTCTGTTCGAGGTTAGGGCTCACCTAAGCCAGCGTCCGTCGCCTTGCATGTTGGCGTACTTCGATTTTGGCGTCGGACGATCTTCAGAGTCTGTTGCTCAGCGTCCGTCGGCGTCAGACGCTCGCCCAGCGTCTGTCGGGTCAGCTTCAGACTCGTCCGTCGGTTTTAGCGTTTGATATGCTCTCTATGTGAATTGCCTCAGACGCTCCTCAGCGTCCATCGGTTGTGCATCGGACGCGTCTGACGCTTTTCAGCTGGTTTTTCTCTCTGCTGTCTTCTCTGGAAGGTCGACGGACGATCTCTTTAGCGTCCGACGCCCTGCATCTGTCGCACTACGTCGGAGCGTCCGTCGCCCCCTTCTTCACCGTTCGTCGCCTCTGCTGCTTGTTGTGTGTCGGTGTCTAAAATGGCGGGGTCTAGACGGCCAACGAGTAAATTTCTAAGTGTGTCGGAGTTCGGTTCGTTACGCTCGGAGAACATAGAGATTTATATTGGTTCAAGCACGAACGCCCTACGTCCAGTGTGATGCGGAGTCGTGTTACTGAGCGCGGAGGGCTCATAGAGGGGAGCTACAAGCTTTGGTGAGAGAGGGAAGCTGGTTCCCATGTCTCGTGCGTTTGAGGTTCTTGGTTCTGGTGTGTATTCGTGTGAGTGCGAGTTTGAGTGTGTGTGAATGAGCGTTGGGATGTCGAGAGAGAGTAATTGGAGGTCCATTCTCCCCCTTTATACGTAGGGAGAGATGCAGGAGTACAGTAGAGAGAGAGATGAGTGAACATGGGCCCGTCTTGGGCTGCTGCCGAGGGAGAGCTTTGTCTTCATTCTGCCTTCCTTCCTGAGGAAGATTGCACCAGTAGACACATGTTCGGGTCTTGTTCGTCCTTGTTGTGTTTTAGCCATGCGCCTGGAGACCGGGAACTCCACTGTTCCCTTACCTGGGCATGGGTGGGTGCTGGTCGCACAGGGCCAAGCACCCCCGTGTTCCGTCTTACAGGGTTGATGACGCCGTAATCCCTGTTCGAGTGTCCATCGGAGGTATGGCGGAGATGTGGTGCGCGTAAGTCATCGGTTAGGCGGCACATGGCCTTGTACCGTAGGGGGAAACAGGGGTAGGCATGGCTCCTCATGCCTTGGAACCCCATCCCTGAGGACGGAGGGTACTGTGGACCTTTTGACTATATGGGCTAGGATGTCCCTGGCCAGTGGTGGCGACGAGACCTCCGAGGGCAGGGAAACGTCAAGGATGACGTCGCCCTGGCTTGAACGAGGCGGAAGAGTCCCGAGGGTGGATGACGTCGTGGGTGACGTCTCCTGGGCTCGGACGGGGCGGGAGAGCCCCCGAGGGTAGACGACGTTACCGATGACTTCTCCCCAGCTCGGGCGAGGTGTAGGAGCCCCGAGGGTAGGTCGCGTCACGGATGACGTCACCCTAGCTCGGGCGAGGCGGAAGATCCTCCGAGCGAATGCAGTTGTCTTGGCTGATTTGGGGGTGAGGGACCCCGCGTGTGATGACGTCACCCTGGATCGGACAGGGCGGAGAGCCCCCGAAGGTGATTTTGTTTTTGCGGAGTATGGTAAATTGGGTACCCTATTTCTAGGTATCCGACAGTAGCCCCCGAGCCTGCAATGTAGTGAAGGACTACACCGGAGACTACCAAGAGCGCCTATGTGGTTTGGTTGAATTTTTGGATTCTGGTGGGTGTGCGCGAGTGCACCCGCCGGGTGTAGCCCTCGAGGCCTTAGGAGGGAGTTTTTTCCTCCTAAGGGCTTATTCGAAAGATTCGTACAGTGCTTGACCCCTCGCTTCCCCCACGAGGTGGGGAGGAAGTGGACTGCTCCATAGCCCAAAATAGGGCTTGTCGTGTCTCTCCCATTCGAGCAGTGGTGCCAGAGCACCGCTCGCTCATTGGTCAAGACTTCGAATGGCGCGCCCTGAGCCTGCTATCTGCCTGACCATTTATAGCCTCGCCGCACCGTCTTGAAGTGGGTATTGGCGTACAGTGCGATGTGGTTGGGAGGCGGTGTTGTAGCCTCACGGGCCGGCTGCCGCGTGAGTGCCCCAGCAGGCTATAAATAGGGGCGGCCGCATGCGGGGAGATTCACATCCTCATAGTATGGCTTGCCCTAGATTCTTCCTCCGAGGTCTCGTCAGAGAGTCCTTTGAGCCGCCCTGGCGGGCGGCCTTTTGAGAGAAACACCGAATTCAGAGCAAGTTCTGCGTCGGGGCTACGGGTATTCCTCTTCGCCCAGTGGCAGGACTCAGAGAAAGCTCTGCGAGGTGTGCATGGCTTACTCTTATCCTGGCCACCGGGCGGAAGAGAGGTGTCACCACCCCCTGGACGAATCGCTCCCAGAGGGCAGTCCATCCTTTTGGTTGGATCCTGCTCTCCTCCTCCGGGGAGCGATGGCGTGCTCCCCCCAGAGGGCAGTCAAGGATGTGTCCACTGGAAAAGTCATTGCAGTTTTCGCATGACTCCAGAAGTTGGCTCATCCTTGACTACTGGTTGATGGTGATGCCGCCGTCGATGGAATATGCGGGCTCGGAGCCGCTTGCCAACGGCGTCCTCGATCGCGGAGTAGCTAAGGCAACTTAGCTGTAAAGTGCCCAACCGACTCCGGCGGAGGGACGCGGCCTGGGGTTCCCTGAAGACGAGGCGGTCGCTGTTCTCCCACATCTGTAGCACGCCTGGTCTAGGGGGCCCGTGGGTCGTGGCGCCGCCATCCGAGACGATCTTTTACCTCATGCAAATGCCTCCCGAGCCCCGCGGCTGGGTTGCCTGACCTGGATACATAGGTACGTCGGACGGTGGTAAGATATTTAGCGTGGGTGCCCAAGGGCACCCTTAGCTTTCAGCCCTTTAGCCTGGGATTTTTGGTGTCTGACGATCGAGCTTATCCCCTCGTGGATCTTAGAGAGCATGTAACCCCTGCAAGGATCAATATATATATGTAGATCTTAAATGAAAAAAGGTGTCTGTGTTTACCTGTGCGGACCTCTGATGAGTGAGGCATGGTGCCTCCTTTTCCCTCTCCGTTATCCAATTGCTCGAACCGGTAGGAGGGGTGCGGCGGCAGCCCCCGAGTCTCTACTCGGTGTAGAGAAACGCCTTAGGTCTGTGCCGTCTTTTCGTGCGTTCCCCGCGCATCTCTCTGCGAGATGGGGGAAAATGAGCCGGACCATGCTATCCTCGAGGCGGACGAACTATGGATGTTCGTCAAGGTAATAACGGGCAAATCTGAGTGGGGTGCTCGGTTCCCGTTCGTTGGGGTTCCGGCTTGTGGCCCATGTCGTGGCTCACCCCAAATCGGTTTCATCTAGTAGCCGGGTCCGTTCGATGGGTCCTGGGGGCCTGCTGCCTTCCTTCGATAGGAATACCATGAACCAATCATCCATAAAGACGGACTCAAATACGAAATCTGGGAATGACCTTAGCATCTGATTGCCAGGCTAATGACCGCTAGCGTGTCCATTCCCTATTTGCCCCTCGCTCTGTCGTCCTGATACGGCCATTTCGAACCCCGCTGGGTCGGCCTTCGTATCTCTGGACCGTAGTGGGCCGTCGGGGCGTCTATAGCCCCTATCCCGTTTGGCTTACCTGGGCCCATGGGCCATCGCCGCTGGTCGTGCCATGTGTGCGTCCCTCCGACCCTTGCGTTTGTTGGCCGAGCTCGGACGAGCAGGAGGTTTCGTTGCGGTGTGCTGGGGACGCATACGGAAAAGATCTTGCGTGCGCGGCGTGGTGGGCCCAGGGTGGATCATGTATTGATGATAGGTACAGGATGCGGGATTCGGAGCGAGAGAAAAGTCGGGCGGTGTTAGTTACCTGCCGTCGCGCTCGGCTCCCGGTATTCCAGCGTACAGTGGAGTGGACGTAACCGAGAGGCCGAGTTTAATGCGACTCTGGTCGTGGGGTCGTGCGCGTGGGGAGCCGTGGTGGCGCCGCTCGGCCTTCTGGCCCCTTATAAATATCTGTGCGTCGCATCACCCCCCATGAGCTTGCACTGTTCGCCTCTTTCGCCGCTTCACCTTGCTCGCGCCTAATCACTTGAAGCTAGGGTTTTCGCCGTCCTGCGTCCGTCTTAGCCACGTCTTGCGCCGCGCCGCGCGCTGCTTCCCAGGAGAGTCTCTGATGGCCGGAGTACACCCGGAGAGGAGCTGGCCCCGATGCGAGGCTGAGTATGGGCGGCCGCTCGAGCTGGTGGATGCGGGAATGCTGCGCCCCGAGCTCTCTGCCAACAACGACGCTGAATGGATAGTCCCCACCGGCGTCGATAGGCCGGACCCGCCGGAGGGGTACGTGGTCTCCTTCCTACTGTTCCACGAGCCGGAGGGGTACGTGGTCTCGCTTCTTCCGGGGGATTCTTGACCACTATGGGATTGAGCTCCACAATCTCAATCCTAACTCTGTCCTCCATCTCGTGGCCTTCGCGGCTACGTCGGAGGGGATGTTGGCGATGGAGCCAGACTATGTTTCATGGAGGTTCTTCTTCAAGGCGACACTATTCCTCCTATACTCTGGAGGGGAGATATGGGTGGCGCCGAGCGAAGGGTGCGCCATCAGCCTCCGTTCCGCCAGCTCCTATCTCTACATGTCGGCGCGAACGAGATCATCCAACAGGGGGTGGCACTCACAGTGGTTCTACATTCGGAACCACCCTGAGGCGCCACTCTCGGAATACATGGGCCAGCTTTTTGCCGAAGAGCCCTCCAGCTGGAACGACGACCTGACCTAGGAGGAGCTCGCGGGGATAGCACCTTATCTACGGAGCTTGGAGCGGCTCCGCGACCAGGAGCTGAACCTTTCGGGGGTCGTCGTGCAATTCTTGCAGCGCCAGGTGCTCCCGCTTATGGTGCGGGTGCGCCCGATGAACGGCATGGTGCCCAGGGCGTCGCGCGAGGGATCCGCCATGGCAGAAGTGGACCCGGGGCTCGAGGACACGGTTGACATCGCCCGGAGGCTACTTGGAGATGCCCTGAACGAAGATGGCGTCTACCATTGTCCGCCGATGCGCCCTGACCTCAACTTCGTCTAGCTGGTAAGTCGGGGCCAACGGACGTGGACTGGGAAGACGTCGGGGAGGAAGATGATGATGATGATTATGACGAGGATAGGCGGGGCCACTGCGTCGGCCTGCTGGGACCGAGCCGACGGTGGAGGTGCCACCGGTGAGGGTGCTCGGCGCGCACCTAGCCCCTGGTAGTTCCAGGGGCGGCGCTGCCGGCCATACCCCGACCACTCCTCTTCTTGTCCAGCCCGCGGGAGGCGGGGAGGGTGAACGGAGCGGCGGTTCGGGGTCCTCGAGCCGTGGCGTAATGGAGTCGATACGAAAGCGTGACCGCATCTTCTCCCCGCGGTAAGCCTGATTTGCATGGTGTCCTTCTCCATTTTATCAATGAGGTACGATTGTTTGTGGCATGAACACGGGCTGGACGTCGTAGGACCACCGGGAGCTCCGAACACGCGGGGTCTAAAATGGCGGGGTCTAGACAACCAACGAGTAAATTTCTAAGCGTGTCGGAGTTCGGATGGTTATGCTCGGAGAACACAGAGATTTATACTGGTCATATGCAAGGGACACCCTTCAACTAGACATATGCCCTACAAGGAATGCATCGCTGATTCTATGTGGGATGTGGTGGCTTTAATTTGGATGGCGTAGAATGAACGGAGGCATGGTGAAAGTTTGATTCTAGTTTGGTGAGCGGTGCAGTGGGCTCGCTATACAACATTTGATCTATGTCACTTACTGCATCTTGTGAAAGACAAATAGAAGAAGGCCTGCCATCGATGCAAAAACCCAGTGGAGGGATGGCATAAGTGTAATGTTGATGGAGCTTTCTCTGTAGATGAAAATGCTAGAGCAACTGGTGTGCTATTGCGCGATGATGATTGCTAGTTCATGGCAGGATGAGCAGCTTGGCATGACAGGATTTCAGATGCTATGATGATGGAAGCACTAGTGTGCCAATATGGTTGCTACTAGCAAGGTAATATGGTGTCGCTAAACCTTGCTTGTAGACCGACTGCTTGGGGCTTATTAAGCTCTAGGAGGCCCTGGATGGTCAACGATCTGCAGTCACCCTGATCCTCCATGATATCAAGGATTTAAGTAGGAGATTTGATGAGTTTACCTTTGTGTATGCAAATAGAGATGTAATAGGGTAGCTCATGTGTGTGCTAGGCAGGTTTCATGTGATATTGGTGACGGATGAGTGGCATGATAATCTTCTGCTATTTTTACATGACCTACTCTTGAATGAAAGCTCATATCATGTCAAAACAAGACCAACAATAGAATTGTGTATAGAATCAATTCTTGGAATGCACCATGTTCATGTGTTAATATTGGGTTTTGGAGATAGAATTCATGATACAAGATGAAACCAACATGACCATACAAGTATATATGCATGTAAGCATGATGACTCTAGCATAGGGTTCACACAATTGTTATGACAAATGTAAATACAATCAATGGATGAGATGACCAAAAATTTACGCTAGGGTGCAAGGTTCTTGTCACGTGAATTCTAGATTGGGCACATGGAAAATCAAATACCTCATAGGATATAATCAAAGAAAAATAGGTACATGAAGATATAAGAGAGTTTAGAGTGTCATCTGTGTTAGTAAGACAACTTTGTTTCTCTTTGGATATAGTACTAATAGAGTTTGAGTTTAGAAGTTGGCCAAGATTCTTTATATTATATACCTAGGTTGTGATGAACACTACACTTAGCTAGTCCTAAATATAAAATTAAAACTTGAGGCATCAAAGAAAAGAAGCCATAATATCTATATTTTAGAAAGAGTATGGTCTAGATAAATCTCCGCAATCACATAATGATCCAATAGAGGAGCTACTATAGCATCAATTCGAGCTAAATAACAAACATCATATTGAGAGGTGTCATACTGCATCATGCAATTTAGGCACCAGAAAAATATAATGTTGAAGGGAAAAACATATGGATAAGAACCAAAGGTTCAACTAAGGACACTCTCATTATGTGAGGCATTTCATAGAATTAATGTGGTATTAAAGAAGCATTCTAACAAAACATCTTGAGGCATTGTTGCCCAATCATACTACTTTTAATCTTAAGAAAGGGGATATAATACAACATTATGTAGTGGTATACCACATTGTACAATGTTTAAAAATTTATGTATCACTAACTTTGTTAGTTAGTTTTTGGAGTTGACTCTTTAAATAACAAATAGCACCACACAGTCATTTGAAGGTTTCTATAGATACTGGACATACACCCACATATAAGAGAGCACTTTCCACTAAGTGAAGAGATCAAAGACCAAAGAAATTGTTAGTATAAGATAAAGACCATTGTTACTAAATTAAGCCTAGTGTGCATCTTGCATCTTATGTGAGAGGAGATGTTCAATGATTTCTAGGGCCGAAAGAGTTGCCATGCCTTGTTTGCATCTCTCTAAAAATTTATTTTTGTACTCTCTTATTGCACTTACTTTTTATAAGAGTAAAATAATAAAAAACTTTAGTGCACACCTAGGTTGTGGAGGTTTTTTTTCACTTCGTTAAGTTATACTTCGCTTGTTTCATGTGCATATATACCAAAGCACTATTATTGAAAGATGACTACACCACTCCTAATTGTATTATCTAAAAGATTATGTTTAGTACAACGTGTAACCATGCAAAGCTCTGCATAACACACATTTTGCATTAGAGTATATGAAATGTGACTTGTACAGATCAAATAAATAGACTAACATACATGTGCGATCCCTAAACTTGTTCCTAAGTGTTATACTACATGATCCTAAACTCTTCAAATGCATTATCAAATTTCTAAAGTTACCTTGGGCGTTACTTAGGTCGCAAATTCTTGAAATGCAATTTCCAGTTCCAAGTATTTGTCAGAGTGTGGTCTAAAGTGACATTTTGAGAGTTTTAAAACGTGTATGACGCCTCGGGATAAGTTTGGAGATGTAAAAATATATTTTTAAAGTTTGATGGTCTACATGATTCTAGAACAAACATCACTGCCGGTTCGTAATTTAAAAAATCAGTGAAATAAATTGATTGTTTGAGCCACTAAACAAATTCAAATGAAAATGTTGTGAACTACAAAGTTTCATAATTTTTCGAGATCTACAACTTTCATGTACAAAGTTTTTTCATCCGAGGTCGTTTACAAAAATTTGAATTTCAAATTTGACACATCCGAACGTATTATTCAGCCACTAAACGATTTCAAATGAAAAGGTTGTGAACTACAAAGTTTTATAACTTTTCGAGATCTACAGCTTTCATGTAGAAAGTTTTTCCATCCGAGGTCGTTTATAAAAATCAAAAAAGTCAACTCTACAGGTATATCAGTGTCGGTTCCAGCCACGAACCGACACTGGAGCTCATCATCACTGTCGGTTCGTGGCTGGAACCGGCAGTGATATCATGGCCACTTTCACTGCCGGTTCATGATGGTCTCTCCCAGAATTTAAATCTTTTTTTTAAATTTAAAAACACGATTTTATTCTAGGCATCCGGCAGTGATGTCGGTTTGGCATAACCGGCAGTGATGTGATCACCACATCACTGCCGAAAGCGTTGTGTCGGTTCAAAATCCGACAGTGATAGGGGATTTTGAACCGGCAATTTTGAACCGGCATTGATTACGTTTTCTGTAGTAGTGGACGAGAGTAGGTTATATAATTTCTTATTCGACCACTGTCATCGTGTTAATTCAAAACCTCTCCTGATCAAATCATGTGTGCTCACTTTCCTGCTTGGTGCGTTGATTTGACGTTGTTGTACATTTTTTGTACGTTCATGTGTTTTTGTCTGTGGTTTTTGGATGTGTTTTTGTTAAATGACGACAAACAGAAATGGATACTCAAGTCGATTATAATCTCTACTATAATTGAAAACTTATAAAAGAGTAGGAAGTCTGAATCTCACCCCCTGACCCATAGTCAGGCTTTCCACCCTCCTCACCCACAGCCAGGGATCGAATCCCACTAGCAACAGAAAAAAAAATAAGATTAACACCTCAACATCTACGTGATTCCCGATTGTGCAGTTGCGGATGTTCATAGTGCATATATTTTTCGGGTCTACCCGAGACCCAATACTCTGGTAGCGTATATAACCCAAGCGATAAATACAAATGATATTATTTCGTTTCATTCTCATCTTATGGTTCACAATTTTTTTTTGTTCACTAGACAATATCAATTTTGCTTTCTCCTAGAATTAATATTGATGATTCGTTCCTTTGGTCTATAATTCGTGGGATCTTTTAATCAGTGCATATAGTCTATTTTTTCTCGATGGATTGGGCCAAGGAGAGATGCATGAAACATTGTTTGTATATCTTATCCTAGCACCGATTGCAAATTGCGATCTTTTCGTTCTCGATCTTTTCGTTCCAATCTAACACTAATTTAGATCAACGACTCACAACACGTCTACTACGGATGCAACGACTGAGATTAAAAGTTAGAAGCGGCTTCCCAGACTCCCATGCTACGCCCTAACTCACGTGGCTCTCACGACGCCGCGGGTTCGAGCTGACGTCCACCGAAAAAAAAACGTCGAAGCCGTAGGTGAGGCTGACGGCGAAGCTGATGACGATCGTGAAGAGGCCCAGCAGCAGCAGGTTCACCGGGTGGTGCTGGTAGTAGTAGTAGTACAAAGGGCACAGCACTGCACGGCGCAACGACGACGACCACGCCGTCAGTTCTTTTGGCCGTCCGAACACACTAGCTTGCATCGATCAAGGAAAAAATCAAACCGAACCGAACCGCGTCGACGCGCACCTATGAGCGGGAGGATGATGAAGAAGACGTAGAGCCCGAATCCCCGAGCGTGGAGATGAAGAAGAGCGTGACGGGGCGGACGAACACAATGACGGCGGCGACGGCGACGGCGACGGTGAGCAGCATCTGAATGGACATGATGTTGTAGACCTTCCGGATGAGGGTCCACCACAGGCGCGGGTCCTCCAGCATCATTGGGTACAGTGGCCGCGCCGCCTACCCCATCTCTGTATCACCGGCGTACCACTCCGAGCCCTTGGGCGGCGACCGGAAGTACATCTTCTGGTTCTCCTCTGTTCCTTTGTCACCGCGCTCGATCTCCTCTCATTGTCCGTGCACTGAGGACACGCGGCTGACACTCGGAGCTCTCACGGTCATGCTCAATCTTGTCTCACTGTTCATGAATGTTCATGAATGACTCGCCGGACGGGGAGGTGTTTAAGGAGGCACGGAACGGAGGGCCGACCCAGTGGACAATGGTGGAGAGCGGAGGATGGCGTGAGAGAGGAAGTGAAGGTTCGAGAGGATTCGGTCCTTCGGCGGTGCGGGTTGTCTAATGTGGCATGGACCGGAGGCTGACGCATGGGCCCAGGTACGAGAATCGAATATCGTGGGCAAACGTCAATTGATCTCTCTTTCCATGGTCATGACGCTTACTAGACACCAAACGAAAGGAGAGAAAGGAGATGGAAGGCCTCCGGGCGGACGGCGAGGTGCTGCTCACGCTATTGTCGGCGATGGGCGGCAGCACGCCGCCACATGGCGGCCGAGGGCGTGTTCGAGTGCAAGACGTGCCAGTGCTTCCCGTCGTTCCAGGTGCTCGGCGGGCAACGCACCAGCCACACGCAGATGCAAGCACGGATGATGCTCAGTGACCTGCCACCGGCGGCGTCCAAGAGGGACAGGGTGCGGGTGCACGAGTGCGCCGTGTGCGGCCTCGAGTTCTCCATGGGCCAGGCCCTAGGCGTCCACATGCGCCACCACAAGGGGCGAGGCGCCGCGTGCACGACGATGACCCTGCGGCGCAGCCGGACCGGGACATGCGGGAGCTCAACTTGCCACCGTTCAACGACGACAACGCCAACGGTGATGTCCAACAAGGTCCACAGCAGCGGGGTGATGACCGTGGCTCCGAGCCTAAGCTGCTCAACCTGCTTGTATAGTGTAGCGTGAACAAACGGATGTGTGTGTGGTGATTAAAATAGTTGTAAATGAATGGCATGACTTAAATTTTGAAACTTGGGCTAGACATGAAATGAAATTTTTGGATGACCAACTCAGTTTCATAGGTTGTTCCTGAATTTACTTGGTTCAATTCATTTGTTTGTATGTAAATATAGCGTGTAAATACATGGAAAAAAAATCAGATGTCTGGAGCTTCCAAAACACTTATATAGTTGGATGACTAAATCAGATGCCTGAAATTGCCAACTAAACCCACCGTACACGTATATAGATGCCGGAGTCAGCCTCTGTACTTAATTATATTCTATCTATTTTTTTGATGTGGGCAACGTTCATTAACAACAACATGATGTTTATGGTGTACTACAGTAAGCTATGCATCGAGAGAAAACAAAACAATCTATAATTTAGCCATTTAGGTAGATGGTACAAATGATACGGATATTTTTCAACCGAATCCACGTTCCAATCTGTTAAGAGGAGTTCTTGGTATCTAAGTTTGGATATTAAACATCGGGTGCCGTATCTCTATCCGTATCTGAATACTCAAATAGCATATTTGTATAATGTGGATATCTATTTTTATCATATCCGATATAGCTAATATTATTTGTATTCGAATCAAAATCCATCCGAATCCAAATATAAAGACAAAAATAAATATAATATTAGTGATATGCGTCCGTATCATATCTGTTTGCACCCCTAAATTTAGGACAAAGAGTGATAGCAACTTGTCATATATGATATTCTATAGGTGTAAAGAGACGAGTGTACATGCATATACATTGTTATGCGTTTGTCTTTTATGAAAAATATCATCATACTATCTTTTTTTTTCTGTTCAAGAATACGACCTTTTCCGAAAAAAATGTTTCCCAATAACCAATAACTTTACAATTGACTTCCAAAAATGATAACTAGATGTCGAACTATTCGATCCATTCCGCGGGATCATGTATATTCTCCAAGGGGAACGAAGGATTTTTGGACCGTCCGGAGATTCTAGTGCGGCAAAGAGCACCTTTTTCTTTTTTTTTTCTATGCGAAGAGCACGAACAAGAAAATGTCAAATTTCAGAAACAATGAACAAGCTGCAACCATGCGCGGGACGGCGGGAGTCTAATAAATCGAATGAATATATCAGCGATTATTCATGCATAGGTAGCACTAACCTCGCCGATGCCAGTTTCAAAAAAAAAAAAAAAACCTCGCCGATGCCGGATGAGGCGCCGGTGATGAGCACGACCTTGCCTCTCAGGTCCTCCTTCCTCAGCGGTTTCACGAACGCCCACATGAACACCTTCACCGGTATAGAGAGAGGGGTGTATATCAATTGATGATAATTGTGGCAGAGATATACATCACAACGCTATAGAAAAGAAGATAAAAATCCATGAGGGACAGGGAGGGAGAGATGGTGATGATGCCGTGCGTTTGCCCGGTCTCTCCTTGGCCTTGCAAAAAGCCTGTGATTTATACGCATACTAGGTGCTCTAATACTTAAAATTGGAGCATGATTGATCACCTCGGGGTGACAGCTTGGATACGCAGGATGTCTGGTAGACGTCGGCCAGTGGCCATTAAACTAAGCACACTGGACCTGTCCAAATTATAGACTTTGACGGCAAAGTCGCCGTGTAACCCGGCTGGCCGGCAACAGGGCTTATACATGAGGTATTCTCGTGCCGTTTGAAATTATACCTTTTTTTAGCTTGGGTTCTATATCAGATTTACCGATCTAAGTTCAACCAAACTAATAGGGAAATATCAATAATGTATGACTGGTTTTGAACTTTCGACAAACTATGTTGAGAATCCCGAAGATTTATTAAGAAATACTAAATCAAGCTTAGCAGGTTCCTGCCACTTCATCAGAAGTCAACCAGACAAGAAAGAGCTTAACATCAGATTTTGAAGCCATGATAAGAAGTCTCTCCGTGATTTCTCCGCTCTAACCACTGCCAACATCACGACTGTGAGGTATAATGGATTTGAGCTCAAGCCAGCTTTAATCAACATGATGCAAACCAACCAGTTTAGTGGAAAGGCTAATGAAGACGCAAGTGTTCATCTCCAATACTTTTTGGAGATTTGTAGTACTTTCACCATCAAGGGAGTTTCCAGATATGCCAATTTACTCTATCTTTTTCCATTCTCACTCTTGGAAAAGACGAAGCAATGGTCATATGGCAACAAAGATAGAAACACTACATGAGAAATATGCTCCACAGCCTTCTTAGCAAAATTCTTATAAGTAGACAAAACCAATGCTCTATGTGCAAAAATCTCAAGCTTTCAATAGGAGCACGATAAATCTGTCATAGAGGCATGGAAATACTTTCAAGATTACATATCAGAATGCCCTCACCATGGGATGGAGAATTGGCTACTCATGCAGACCTTCTATCATGGGCTTAGTACCAGTACCCGTGAGAAAATGGATGCAACTATTGGAGGATCGTTCTTGTCACTCACTATTCGTGATACAATCACTCTTTATGGAGAAGATGGCTTCCAACCAAGTATGGAGCGAAGAACACTCTCAACTATACAAGAGAGGAGGAATGCATCAACTCAAAGAGATAGACATGTCATCTGCTAAGATGGACCTGCTCATGAAGAAGCTTGACAAACGGGACAATGAGAAGAACCAAGTCATATATATCCACAATTCTTGCATGACATGTGAAGAGTCTGGAGGCACTGGCCAGTCAGGGAGTAACTGCCCCGAGATCCAAGAGGATGTGAACTATTTCAACAAACAACAACTATCATCCTCAACAGAATTAAGGATGGAATCAGCAACAAAGGCCCAACTACCCAAGTAGCTACTCAGGTAACTACCAAGGTAATCCTTTCAATCAACCACCCAAGAAATGATTTCTAATCAAAATAAAGTTATAGAGAACATGTCTAGAAAGGTTGCTTTCAATAATAAAACTATAGAAACCATTAATAATAGAAATGATAGGTTTCCTTCTGTCATAAAGAATCAACATAGCTTTAATATGATGATAGAATAAAAAATATCTCAGTTAGCAGCATTAGTTCTTGTGACCAAAAGAGGTAAGATTCCAAGGAACCTGGAAGAATTAGAAACTGCGAATTTAGTAGACATTTACAATGCAGGACATTTCTTCACCGCACCATCAAGAGCATGGGTGGACGACACCCTACCAATGAGGAAGGAGATCCATGGAGACCTATCATCCCAATCTCCATTGGAGCTTACACTTTTGAAGAAGTTGTTTATGACTTTGGAGCAAGTGTCAACATCATACCAAAGGTAATTTATGAGAAAATTCATGGTGAACCATTGTTGTATACAATCATGTGTTTACAGGTTGCAGATCAAACATTGTGCTACCCCCAAGGGATTTCTTGAAGATGTCTGCATTCAAGTTAGACACTCATTTGTACCGGCAGACTTTGTGGTTGAAGAAATAGGTGTAGATGAAAAATCACTCATTATCTTGGGACGCCTATTCTTAAGCACAGCTAAAGCCATCATCTATGCGGATAGCGCCAAGATCTGTTTCACAATCAAGGATATAAAGGAGAAGTTCACTTTCATGAAACATACACTCAAGGCTCCTACTCAACCTCAGACACCGTACATCTACGAGGATATAGCTGCTGCTACAAGGAAGAAGATCATCAACAATAGGAGGAAGAATAAAGCTCAACATTGAAGAGAAGACTCAGTGTGGATCATCAACACTATTGATTCAGGGTATGACTAGCTCCTTCCATCACCTTACCTCGCTAAGCTGAATGATCTAGGAGTACCTACCATTGATTGCAAGATCAAGGAAAGTAGATTCTAGCAGATATTCTACGATATTGGATCAAGCATCAACATAATGTCTAAGGTAACATATCAACATTTATATGGCAATAGACTCCTGTACCAAACATATGTGCAACTACAACTAGTGGACCAATCATTTTGATTTCTGGAGGGAATAGCGAAAAATGTCCTGGTCTACATCAGAGATGACTATATTCCCACCGACTTCAAGGTTTTGGATACGGGAGATGAAGATGAAGTCCACCTCATTCTAGGAAGACCTTTCCTCAACACCATTAGCGCAATCATCTACATGAAATTAGGAGTGATCCACTTCTAGTTTCTTGAAGAGAATGTACGTTATTACTTCAATAGATTGGATTCTAGATCAATTCACGAGGAGGCTCTTGTAATAACAATATTATTCATCTAGTTCATCTTTATTCTTCTAGTTCTTATTCTAGTTAATCTTATTGTTCTATATATGACTACATACCTAGTTGTTTATGTGTTCTTAATTATAATGCTCAACGTCTACTTTGATTATATATTTAGCATAGATAGATTATATTCATGTTTATACCCATGTTCATATAGCGCTCATTTATTAGATCGATGGGTGGGTGGTAGACATAATGTAAGCATGGTAGATCTCTATATTCCAGGCCATGTGGTAGATCACGGAAGTGACAGTCCCATTAAGTCCTTTGTAGTGCACTCCCCGAATATAGGCCTAGTATAGCGAAGTCACGGGTCATGGTTCTGCTCTATTCTTAACCAGTCTTAGTGATAGTCTTTTGGGTGTAAATATAAATATAGTTTAGACAATGATTACTAGATATAATTGCACTAATTAAGGTAGTCTATGAATTATAATTAAAATTGCATAGGAGTTAGTCTTTAATCTTCTATTCTTCTCAATGCTATTGCTATAGGTTGGAGTGCTCTAAGATTTATCCTGGACATATCTTTATCATTTATATATTATCTTTATTATGAGATTGATTCCCTATCATGAGTAATGATCTAGTGGAACTCTTATCATGTTTGTGTAAAAGTTATAGCTATTGTCTTTATTATCTCCTAGATCTTTCCTAGTGGTAAAGTATAAATAACGATACCTAGAACATTCTTGGGTGAAATGATATACAATGGGTGTATTTTATCTGTGTGCTTAAGAATAACCTTTATTCTATATCTTTTGAGTAAGTGTTTGATCAGAAGTAAAACCACATTTTTAGTATCATGTTAGGGATGACAACTTAAATTAATTGATGCTAGAGATGTTAACAAACATTTTTTGCGCCATTGCCGAGAACATATGTTCTTGGTAATGACGTTAGCGAATGCCAACATTGAGTCAAGTTTGCTCGGGGATTCCAGAGTCATCTTCTGGAGAATCTAGTATAGCTCTTGTACCTTGCCTACTTCAGACTTTACACATTTAATATATATATTTCTACTTTACTTTACTAAGTTTTTACTTAGCTAGTCTTATACTTGTTATAGTGCTACCGGTTTTAGTTGAGTCCATAGTTGTTATATACTAGATTGTGATTCTATTTCCCATGCTTGTATGCGATCATCGCCTGTCATAGGGTGCTCTAGTTGGCCTGTGTACATCATTAGAGTAGTAAGAGAAGGTGTAAGCATGGTGCTTATACACTATCTTACCTTTGGTTGTCACTTGTCGCATGGATTGTTTATGGTAGCTAGCAGGTGGTGACAACCATGTCTAGCCTTTGTAGTCCATCACATGTGGAGGCAATTTCTTAAAAGATCAGGCCACCATAACATGATAGTTTGAATCCTAAAGGGTTTCACTCCCGATTGATTTAGCTATCTCCTAGCATACATGTCATGAGGTAGCATCTTTTATATACAATTATGTGTCTAAGCTATGCTCATGGAGGTATAGTGTGAAACATAGGATTCCTTTTACTCACTCATTCTCCTCCACCTAGCTATACTTACTAGTTATCTTAACTTTACCTTTAACTTGACTTTTTTATCATCACCTTCCTACCATATATTTAATTTGTTACCCCCTAGTATTGATTGATACTAATTTGAGGTGATTATTTGGATCTCTCATTTATTATCATTCTTAGAATTAGCTTTCCCTTGGGATAAAATAAACACGGTAACTTAGAACACTCCTAGGTGTAGTGCTACAACGGTATATTATGTGTGCTTGCGGAATTATCCAAAAGACATAAGAAATACCAACAAGCATTTCTAGCGCCATTGCCGGGCAAAGCATAGCCTACGAATTTTAGTAAATTTGAATCCAGAAATTGTTGTCAATTTAATTATTAATTAGTGGTAGGGGTTTGCCCCTTTGCCCTTGTTTGTCTTCATTATAATGTAAGGCATTACATGAGTGGTTTTCAATTCCAAGCAACCACATTTGAATATCCTAAAATTTTCGAAGGAACTTTATACACTATCTAGTTTTCTCTTGAAAGTTCATCTTAAACTTGGATCGACTGAAGGAAGGAGGTCTCGTACCAACACCAAAACAATCCATGGCCCAGAAGTCCATCTTTGACTTTTCTGCTCTATTGATGATTCATGTAGCCATGGGACCACAAGTCAATGTGGGTGACACTTACTTTGAGCTTAGCCTAGCTTTGATCAAGATGGTACAAGCCAATTTATTTTGTGGGAAATCCCATGGGGATGCAAATGCACACCTTAAACACTTTATGGAAGTCAGTGGCACCATCATCATCAAGGGAATAACATCAAATATAATTGAAGGACCGAGGATGGCGACCAGAGGGTGGGTGAATGGGAGTCTCAAATTTCTCTCGAAATATTCGGGCCACTCTTCCCAAAAAAAACCAAACCCAGTTGTTGGGTTCACGCAATCCACACTTGCTTCTGTGGAGTGGTTTTGGGTGGCTCTTCAAACACACCATCTCTCACAGGAAACTCAGAGGGGTTGGTAGGCTTAGGTGGAGTTATCTTGGTAAGCTTGGGAGTTGTGGTGGGTTTCTCACTCTCGCTCAAACCACTGCACTCACCGATCTTACCGAACATGCTATCGTCCTTCCCACCTATAGAAAAACCTACTCCCGTGCTGCCAGCCCTTTTGCATT
Source organism: Microstegium vimineum (assembly GCA_022036555.1). Taxonomy (NCBI): domain Eukaryota; kingdom Viridiplantae; phylum Streptophyta; class Magnoliopsida; order Poales; family Poaceae; genus Microstegium; species Microstegium vimineum. The sequence goes on along the minus strand of CM039122.1, from coordinate 33,080,490 downwards.
GTCTAAGCATCATCCCAAACTACGGCTCTCTGCAAGACACCCAGCTCAAGATGGACCCAAGGTATGTGTTTTCTTCCTCGGTACGCATCTTGTCGTGTTTGCACGACGCGATCTCAAGCTCCAAAGCCTCAACGCGATCTGACTCTAGTGCTATCTGAGCTGACCTTCTCTAACACATCAATTCTAGCATCCTTCTGTGCTAGCTCAGAATGCAAGCCTAAGCAAGACTTGCACGCACCAAGTAAGCTAGGCCTAGCCTTCAGCTCACTGACCTCCTCAAGTAGAGTGTCATACTTGTCCTGGAGAGTGACAAGATCAGACATGTGAATGGCGCAAGCATCACACTCTACCTCCTTGGTAACCACCACTGACGCCTTAACAAAATCTAGCTCATGAAGCGCGCTAAGGTACTTCGCCTTAAAATCGTTCCTCTCATAAGTGGCATGCTTGGGCAACGCATCCTAACTCATCAAGGTGTCGTTCAGAGACTCAAGCTTGAGAGAGGGGGATTCGATGGTGGGTGATACCTCAGGTGTGTCAGAGTCATAGTCGGAGTCATCCTTGCGCTTGTCGATCTTGCATTCTTCAATCGCCATGGTGCAAAAGCCACCGTGCTTGGCGTCGGCGTAGAAGCATATGTCGTTGAACTTGTCCTCAACCTTTACCTTCGACTCATCATCGCTAGAAGAAGCACCTCCATCGGAGGAGGAATCGATGTTGCTAAGGGAGGCGAGGAAGGCTCGGTGCTTGGCCTTCACCTTGTCCATCACCTTCTTGGAGGACCTTCGGTTGTAGCCGCCCTTGGCTTTGTGCTTGTCCTCGAAGTGGTGCTCGCGCTTGTCCTTGCGCTTGGTGAAGTCACCCACAGCTTTCTTGGGGATGTTTGCGATGAAGAGATCCTCATCACCGCAACGGTAGCACTCCTTGGCCGAGCCACCACGTCGTCGGTTCAAACGGTTGTTGTGAAACCATGAGAACCTAGCGATGACTAGGGCCAGCTCGTCATCTCCAAGATCCTCCACTTGCTCCTCTGTCACAGACATCAAAGACAAAGCGAACAAAGAGTGTGAATGGGTAGAGGAGGAAGAAGACGTACCACCGGGGCCAGAAACCAACGCCATAGAGGGTTTCGACGGGTTTTCAAGCTTGGGCTGGGTCTGGTAGTCAATCCCCGAGGAGTTGAGCTTGCTGAATAGCTCGTCCATGGTTAGGGCATCATAGCCTGGTGACTCCTGAATGATAGTCACCTTCATCTCCCACACCTTCCGATCAAGAGCATGCAAAAGCTTGATAGGCATCTCATGATCATCATAAGGCAAGTTGGCTCGATTAACACGCATCTTATTGACAATAGATTGGAAGCAAGTGAACATCCCGTGAACAGATTCGCCGGCCAACTGAGCAAAGTTCTCGTACTCTCTACGGTACATGTCAAAGAGTCTGGACTTGATCTGAGGGTTGCCCTCATGATATCTTAAGAGTGTTTGCCAGATCTCCCGTGCCGTAGTGAGACTCGAAACACGCTCAAACTTAGGAAGAGACAAACAAGAGAAGAGAATGCTACGGGCTTTTGCGTTTGACGCATGTTCCGTAACATGGAGATCGGTGATCCGAGCCCCAAGAACCACATAGTTCTCATTCTCACAAATCTCCCAAAACTTCGTATCAAGCCCTTGGAGGTAAGTGAACATGCGCACCTTCCAATAGGCAAAGTTGGTTCCATCGAAGTAAGGAGGTTAACCAGCACCTCGCTCCATGTCGTCTTTGCGGATCAAGAACCGTGTAAGGTGGATTGATCCTTAACCGGCTCCGATACCAATTGAAGGACCGAGAATGGCGACCAGAGGGGGGGGTAAATGGGAGCCTCAAATTTCTCTCGAAACATTCGGGCCACTCTTCCCAAAAAAAACCAAACCTAGTTGCTGGGTGCTCAACCTCCCCCGACCAACTCGAGCGGAGATTCAGACGAAAACGAACAATTGAGAGCTCACCAGCAGTGGAGGAAAACTCACCGGAAACCCCGAAAACCATGTTCCGTCTAACGCAAATCACACAGAGAGCTTGCACAGCCGAAAAAACAAACGGACGCATCTGGCGCAACGCCGACGGACGCTAAGGAGCGTCCGATGCAAAACACACAGAGAGCCTGCAAAACTCTAAAACCGACGGACGCTGGCGAGCATCTGACGCCAACTTGACTCGCACAGATAGAGTGAGCGACGGACGCTAACGTCAGCACGACCTAGCGTCCGACGCCGCTCGACGGAGCGTCCGGCGCCCCCGAGCAGAACGCGGAAAACGCGAAAATCATTTTTCTCTCCACCAAATCTTCCCAACTCCTAACCAAATGATCTCCACTAGCAACCCAACTTGGTAGGAATGTTTCTAGTGCTATGGAGTATCTATCCCGAAGAAATCATCGCTCGATTTGGTTCGGATTCAAGGGAACAAAGAATTTGGGGGAGAAACTCAAGAATGAAGAACACCACAAAGATTTCGCCTGATCTGCGTACTCAAGAGGTTTGAGGATGGATCCTTCGGTGCAAAGATTCTCCTCTCGAATACGAACAACTTGGTTCAAACGGATTTGCAAGAGCTACTCCCAACAAAGAGATTTCATCTCGGGAACAACACGGAGGAAAAAGAAAAACGCGAAGAACACAAGCAAAACGGGGACACAATCAAGAAATCAAAGCCGACATGGCTTACGGAGGGTAAGGCCTCCGATTCCCACCAAAAGATCACGAGTTCTTACAAAGGTTGGTGAAATCAACCTAGGGCCCTCATGAGGTGGGATGAGGATACCCCTTCATCCCCTATTTATCAGGTCTTTGGCTATTTCCCAAAGACCACCCTAGATACATGAGTGAACTACCTAGACTAAGCATTTCAGTCCAAGCTCCGGAAAATATCTCCCGCATTTTGAATGGATGGCCCCGCTTCCTACCAAGAGTTGCTGTCGCCTTGATGCAACCTCCAGGATTCCGCCACATGCCATCCCCGCTTCCTCGGAAGCTCCACCCGGGTTTTGAGGCCCAAACCTGCGAAACCAGCCACCGGTAGCTTTGGGCTCAACTACCGAACCCCGAGTTTTGAGGCCCAAACTCGGAAACCGTCCTCGGATGGTTTTGAGTCCCAAACCACCAAACCGCTCAACACGAGCAACCTTGTCCTCGCCCGGTCGGACTCCGAGTCCCATGAGCCTCCGCTCGACCCGCTCGTCCGCCGTCTTGACTTGGTCCACTCGGTCTACCTCCATGTCTTGTCGCACTCGCCGGTGCCAAGTACTAGCCACCACAGCTAGTCCTCCGGCGCCATGGTCCCTTAGTCCGAGCCCCGCTTCCTCCCTTCACTGCTCTCAGTCCATCGGCACAACGAGCCTCTACTCGACCTTCTCCACACCATTGACCACTGTCACTAGGCATAACACCTGCACACTACAAGCCGATAGACATGCACACATTTGCTTTCGCAAAGAGGTTAGGATAAGCCACTCAAACTGAAATGTTGAAGTGTTGGGCAATCACTCATCACAAAACTGAACTACATGGGTACTTATCCACCATGTGTTCACAATAATTTTTCTTTGCCTTTTCCCATTCTCCTTGGATGGGAAGGCAAAACAGTGGTTCCTTTCTCATCCTGATGATTTTGCTACTTGGGACAAGTGCGCCAATGCATTCCTTAAGAAGTTCTTCCCGATGGCCAAAACCAACGCCCTTCATGGAAAGATTTCAAGCTACCAACAACTAGCAGAAGAGACTATTATCGAAGCATGAGAACATCTCCAGGAGTACATTAGGGAATGTCCACATCATGGAATTGAAGGATGGCTCTTGATCCAAGGTTTCTATTATGGGCTGACTAGAAAAGGCCATAGTAACCTTGATGTTGCTGCAAGAGGACCATTCACTTCCCTCAATGTCACCCAAGCAAAAGACCTAATTGAGAAGATGGTGGCAAATCAAGGGTGAAATAAAGAAAGATTCCAACCAAAGAATATGAACATTCAAGAGGTAAATGCACTCTCTAGAAAGATAGCTCTTTTGATGAACAAACTCGAGGAACGAGCAAACTTCAAGAAGGATCAAGAGGCCATACAACACTATGCCTCAACAGGAGCTACAAAAGAAAATCATTGGTGTAAGGTATGTGGTGAAAAGCTATTGACACCGTATTTTAGTGCGGCCAGATATAGGCAGATGGGCCTCCGAGAAAGGCCTTCGAAGGTGTCATTCGGACAGACCCAAAAGATTGACTAAGGAAGGGTGGATCACGAGACGATTTTTCGACTGACTGCAACAAAGCGTGCGTGACAATTTTGGCACAAAGGAGGATTGAACCTCAAGTCATATTTGTTTCCTTACTTTTAGGACTTGTGTGATGGCCAGTTAGGTTATATGCTATGGTCTATAAATAGCAGGGCCTAGGGAATGAGAAAAACATCCAATCAATCAAACACACAACTTAGTTTTTCCGGCCACTAGCCAACCCTACGAGTAGGAGTAAATTAGATTTCGGTGAACCTTCGACAGATCGGGCTACATCGACCACATCAACCTCCTCTTTGCTTATAAGTCTAGCCTTGGTTGATGTCTCGTTTGTACGGTTGTATTGTGTAACTCGTATAAACTCGATCTAAGCTAGTTATCGGTTTGAATCTATGTTCATGGGGCTGCATTGCTTCAATATCACATGACTCATTGCCTCAAGCTAGTTATCAACTCTATTAGATTGGTGATCTAATAGATTCATTAAGTTATCGATATTGTCTGTTATGCATTGTTTACTTATTGCAACAATATCTTGCTCAATCTCAATCAGTAGACCGGCTTACACCTTAATTCCATCTGGATCTATCGTTTTGTGCTCTTTCAATCTTGTACTTGGTGAAACGATAGATCTAAGATCCTATCGGCTAATCTGTTGGTTGCGATTGTCACATGTTGCATGTTCGAGACATACGTCTGGTTGCTAGATTGATTTGAGAATAGATGGATTTGGCTTAATATACATGGTACGGCTGCATCTACCGGACCCCACTACCACGTGTATTGAGTCACGTCTGTCTAGTCTTAGGTCCATCCGATGACTGCCCTTATGGATCCATTTCAAGCTCCATGGATCTCATATCGGCTAATGTAGCGGATCTAGTTATGCTTCAATCATACGATGCATGTACTTTGTTGTCCTAATCCATTAGATCTATTAAATGTACTGGATGTGGTTCAGCTTGTTTACTTTTATGGCTGCATGGAAACACCCCAATGCTAGTAAATGAGTTGGGTTATCGTGTTAATTGTCATTATGGCTACATGGGAACACACCTCTATTGATGATTAATCTTTATCCAATATACTTGGTAGATTTAGTGGTTTGAGTCGATAATGTCACATGTATCGCATCCTTAATTTACTATTATAACATGATTAGTTGATTATACATCTTGTACATAACATACTACGATAGCCCTTTATATCTTGTTGTCATACTTCACGTTGTTTGGAGTTGACTCTTTAGTCAATATCCTTCACTCATCGGCTATGCGAGAGCCGCACATCCATGGAACTGTCTGGCAACAACCGACATGTTCCATAATTTGACGTTTCATCACCTTGTCAATTGCAGATCAAATTGACTGGCATGCCCGAGATCAATCCCTGAAGTTGCTTGAGCCGCTTAAGAGGTTTAGGAGATCAAACTCTGTTGTTGCATGGTCTCTGCAGGCCTTGCGTGGTGCTGACGTTAGAACTTCATTTTCAGCATCAACACATTTTGGCACGCCCAGTGGGACCACAATCGTCAACCATGGATAGAGGCAAAGCTAAAATACCAACCCCAACTTAAGAAGAAAGGTTGAGAGCTCTCGGTCCAGATTCCCGAGTGACCGAGGAAGAATTCCAATAGATCCTGCGAAGGATGGAAAGGAAGAGGGCTTTGTTCATCTTGAATGGGATAGTTGATCCACCTAACGCCGACTATATTTCCACTGCTCAGGACAGATGGCAGCATCATAATGAGAAAGCTCAAGGGAAGAAACCGCTGGCAAAACACTCTAGTGCTGGAGAGCCAATCGACGTGCATGAGAACTGCTCATTTTTCACATACTGCCTCGACAAGAATTTGGAGTTGCCCACCAAGGACAATTGCCCTAGGGTGCAACGAATGATTTTAAGAGTATAGAAGGCTCCAAGTTGATTGCCGATTCACTCATGGACAAGTGGTATATAAGGAGGGGGATCGACATATCATCGAAGATGGTGTTCGTGGTTGGCCTAGTACTGAAGTCGTTAACGTGGATTGTACCCAACCTCAAGAAGGCCAGCGCAACAAACACTAGACATCCCAAAGTACTATAAGGCTGACCAAGACCCAGAAGAGGAGAGTCTGACGTCAGAGAGCTGACAGGCGGCGGCGTGAGACAGCAAACCGTGCCACAAGCTTCTTCCTGCCTGTGGACTTCCGAGCACCGGTGGAAACCAAAGTCTATTATGACTTTGATGAGTCAGAGTTTGGGGAATAGACCGGTGTGCTCACACATGAATTCCAGATAGTCCTCGGCAAGCCTGAGAGACATAGACACATGAAGACATTGTACATCCAAGGATACATCAACGAAAGATTTGTTGGAAGGATACTGATCGATGGTGGTGCCTCTATCAACCTGATGCTAGCCCATATCATCCCAAAGCTAGGGTTGGAGTCCAAAGAACTCCTCAAGACAGATGTGACACTCGAAGACTTTGGAGGAAGGACATCAGGGACTCGGGGAGTTCTGTAAATGGAGTTAACAGTTGGCAGCAAGACCTTACTGACCACTTTATTCATCATTGATGGAGATAGTTCATTCAATCAGCTCTTATGGAGAGACTAGATTCATGCCAACTGTTGCATCTCATCCACAATGCATCAGCTCGCAGTGCAGTGGATGGATAATGATGAACTTGAGATCATTCCAGTAGATGACTCGATTTCCATAGCAATCATTAACCCTGCTTACTGGGATTTGGAGGACTACGCCTACGACTACTTTTCTAGCGGAAGGTTGCAAGAAGACTGTCTCACTTTCAATAGTGTGAGTGAACAGCCGATCCAAGCAGTCGGCTTAAAGAAAATGGAATAATGCATACACCAATCGTTGACGATGAAGGCAAGATGGGCAAGGGATTTACGTCGGCTGATGAGTTGGAAGCTATTGATATTGGAAATGGTGATAAACCCAGGCCGATGTACACCAGTGCTATATTGGATCCCAAGTTTAGAGAGGATCACTCTATTGAAAGAGCACAAGGAATGTTTTGCTTGGGAATATTACGAGATGCCCGATCTTGACCGAAAGTTGGTCGAACATTGTTTGTCGATCAAGGAAGGATGTCGGCCAGTTAAGCAGCACCCTAGAAGAATCAAAGCTAAAGTCATGGCCAACGTGAAGACTGAAATCACTCGGCTGTATGAAGCGAAATTCATTCGGCAAAGTAGGTATGCCGAGTGGATTGCCAACGTGGTCCCTGTATACAAGAATAAAGGGAAAATGAGACTTTTCATTGACTTCAGGGACCTCAATAAAGCTACCCCGATGGATGGGTACCCAAAGCCAGTGGCTAACATGCTGGTTGATGCAGCAGCGGGCCACAAAGTGAGCAATTTTATGGATGACAATGCTAGGTATAATCAGATCTTCATGGCAGAAGAAGACGTCCATAAGACTGCATTCAGATGTCCTAGCACGCTAGGATTGTACAAATGGGTGGTCATGACCTTTGGGTTGAAGAATCCCAGTGCAACTTACCAGAGGGCTATGAATTACATTTTTCATAAGTTGATCGACAAGACAGTATAGGTCTGCATCGATGATGTAGTTGTGAAATCCAGAGAATACCAAGAGCACCTTAAAGATCTCAGGGCCACCTTGGAGTCTGCAAGGAAACATGGTTTGAGGATGAATCCTCACAAGTGTGCTTTCAGAGTAACAACTGGACAATTCCTAGGCTTTATGGTACATGAGAAAGGAATCAAGATTCAGAAAAACTTTGACGCAATCGACAAGGCTGTACCACCAACTCCAAAGACTGAGTTGCAATCTTTGATCGGCAAGATAAATTTCATTAGGCGATTCATATCGAATCTGTTAGCTAAGATTCTGCCGTTCTTAGTTTTGTTGAAACTTAAGAACTAGCAAGAGTTCAAGTGGGGTAATGAGCAGCAGAAGGATTTCGAGGAGATCAAAGTATATTTGAAATCTCCACCAGTACTGACCCCTTCTCAGAGCGGGAATCCTTTTAGACTGTACGTAACAGCCGATGACCATACGATTGGATCGGCTCTAATACAAGAATTCGAAAGACAATGAGAGGGTGGTATTCTACTTGAGCCGGAGGCTGCTAGATCCCGAAACAAGATATTCTCCCACTGAGAAGCTGTACTTATCCCTGTACTTTTCCTGCACCAAGCTACATCATTACATGTTGTCATCCGAATGCACGGTGGTGTCGAAGTTCGACGTGATCAAGCACATGTTGTCTATGCCTATTCTGAATGGGAGAATCGGAAAATGGATCCTTGCACTGTCATAATTTGACCGGAGGTACTAATCGGCTACGGCAGTCAAAGGCCAAGTAATAGCTGGTTTCGTCACTCATCATCATGAGAAGGAAATCAGACTAGTAGACATAGCTCCATGGGCACTGTTCTTTGATGGATCTACCTACAAGCGAGGAGGAGGCATTGGAGTCGTCCTGATATCGCCTCAGGGGGCAAGCCTAGAGTATGTTTTCCCAATCAGGCCGACAACTACCAACAACCAGGCTGAATATGAAGCCCTTCTCAAAGGACTACAATTGCTATGAGAGATAGGGGCCAAAGCTGTTGAGATTTTTAGAGATTCTCAGTTGGTGGTTAATCAACTGCTCGGCCTATATGAGTGCATGGATGAAATATTGAAAGAGTATTATGAAGATTGTTGTGAGTTTCTTGACTCGTTTTCATCTGTCAGTAGCACATCCTAGAGGTTAGAATCAGGAAGCTAACAAATTGGCTCAAAGTGCTTCTAGGTACCAGCAGATTGTGGAAATTTTAGCTGATGAACTTGTTGATGATGGTGATTGGAGAACCGAGATCATCGAGTAACTGAAGAATCCTTCACAGTGAGTTTCCAGAAAGCTAAGGTACCAGGCTACCAAATTTTTCATTCTTGATGACCAGTTGTATCACAAGACAGTCGAGGGTGTGCTACTCAGGTGCCTCAACAAAGAAGAAGCTAAGTTGCTAATGGGAGAAGTACATGAAGGCATTTGTGGTGCGCATCAATACACCTAGTAGATGAAGTGGATGATCAAGAGGGTAGGGTACTTTTGGCCAACCATAATGGAAGATTGTTTCAGATATTATAAAGGTTGCCAAGAGTGCTAGAAGTTTGGTAATATTCAGAAATCTCCGGCATCGGCTATGAATCCTATTGTTAAGTCGTGACCATTTAGAGGATGGGGAATAGACTTGATCGATCACGTGTTCCCATCGTCCAGTAAGGGACATAAATTTGTGTTGGTGGCGACAGACTATTTCACCAAGTGGGTTGAATCCATTTCTCTAAAGGAAGCATCGTCAGCCAATATAATTGAATTCATAAGGGAACACATCATTTACAGATTTGGGGTTCCTCAGACCATCACCACCGATCAAGGGATGATGTTTACATCCAAGGAATTCGAGGACTTTGCTGCTGAGATAGGTTTTAAGCTAATCAACTCATCTTCGTATTATGCTGAGGCCAATGGACAAGCAGAGGCATCCAACCAGATATTGATCAAGATAATAAAGAAGAATATCTTGGAGTATACTAGGCGATGGCACATGATACTTGTGGAGAATCTATGGTCATATAGGATGGCTTGTCACGGGTCAACCAAATGTTCACCTTATGAGCTGTTCTATGGGCAGGAAGTTGTACTACCATGGGAGATGAGCATTGGGTCTCGGAGGATCTTGTAGCAGGATAATCTGAGAGCAGATGATTACAACAACCTTATGATGGACAACCTTGATGATCTAAGTTTACATTGATTGAGGGCCCTAGATAATATTGAAGCTAACAAACTGAGGGTCGCCAAGTACTATGATCAGAACGTAAGAGAGAAAAGGTTCAATTAGGGTGACTTGGTTTGGAAAGTCATTTTGCCCATCATAACTAAGGACAGTAGATACGGCAAATGGTCACCAAACTGGAAAAGACCCTATTGGATTACAAGAGGTGCTCCTAGTAATGCTTACTTCTATGAAACTCTAGAGGGAGAAGAGTTCTCTAGAGCACTTAATGGAAAATATTTCAAGAAGTATTACCCCAGCGTATGGGTCGACATGTTATAGTCAATCAGATCAGATAGTCGATATGAGACGCATCGCCTTTAGTGCAAAAAATGATCAGCCTGGTGTTGACACAAAAAGCGTTAGGATCTACGAACACCTCGGGCTATTACCCGAATTCGATATCCAAAGGTGTGCCAGTCGATTTGACCAGTTAATCGACAAGGACGATAACTAGAACAAGATTTGAACAAGACAATGGCTATACGCCCATATGTCAAGATTCAGACTTGATCAAGATAATTAGAGCAGAGCTGAACGAGACAACAACGATGCGCCCGGATGTCAAAGCTCAAATTACTCCCACGCGGAACTTGCAAGGGTTTGACAGAGATCAAGGAGATGCAGCCCGTCGAAGCTTGAAGAACTCGTAGATAAACTAAGACTAATGCAATAAAAAGGTAAATTGCAGTAAAGGTAAATAAGAGTAATTGATTTGTTTGATAGATTGATTGTTTTTTCACGACCCCCAGGTACATATTTATACTCCAGCAATAGGAGTTGTAAACAGACACGACTCGTACTTTTTCTAAACAAAACAAACTCCTATTTTAAAGGAATAACTGACCCGCGCAGGAGTCGGACCCAAATAACAATATTATTTTCCTAAACAGATACCTCTATTTTTAAGGAAATAAACGACTCATGCAAGAGTCGGACTCAAACTGCCATAATAATACTGGTATGAGATCACCAGTTCCCTTATGTCTTCTCTTCGATGAAACTTTCCATCAGCAGACTCTTCAATCCGCAACTTCCTTTTATTGCCATCGGCAATCCCCTGCTGACGTCAACCGCCACGTCACCCTGTGCCCATCGGCATCGTCTCCTTATCGGTAATATTCCCAATCGGCCATCCTTCACTCCCATCGGCAACATCCTTATCGGCAATACCCTTATCGGCAATACCCTTATCGGCAACCACTGCTATTGTTCAGCTTCCATCAAACTTATCTTTATTTGCAGAATTCATTCTCATCGGTAACGTTAACCAATAACCTGTCGATGCCGATAGAAAACAGCTACCGAGCAATGCAAGTCTTAGCTCATTTGATACATGCCGAAAAACGGTGTCAACACCTGGCTAGGGGGAGGTTGATGATAGCCGATACGGTATGTATTGCCTTTAGACCATAAAATAAAGAAATAAATACAGATCAAGGAATTCTAGCGCAGCAAAGGTGCACATTAGGAAGCAGAGTCAATGCACTAGAAGATCATTTATTGACTGATACATATTACAAACTAATTGTTGAGGCGCACTTTGTTGACAACGTCCTCGACACTAGTAATATTGACTATCGCCTCGCCATGCTCCTAGAAGGCTTCTTGGAGATCTTCATGGTCTTCTGGGCCTTTGTTCCTCAGGAAACCAGGTTCTATATCCTAGAGATTGATATCAGAGGTGGCTTCGGTAACGGCGAGAGCCACAATGGCGCCATGAAGAACACCGTGAAGGGACACCTCTTGGGCACGATGCCGGATATCCTCAAGGCGATCTCCCAAGGCCTCGCCACGGGCGTTCACTGCATCGGCAGCAGTGGTGGTAGTTTGGCAGAAGTCCTCCAATTGAGTCATCAGCGCTAGAAGGATCAAGAGACTTCTTAATTTCCACCATGTTATCGGCTATGGACTCCGAGAGGAGCTCACGGGTCTCCTATATTTGTTGATGGTCCCCTCCATGGACGAAGCAGGGCTGGAGTTAGAGATGCTGGGGCTTCAAAAGGATCAGCCCCTGAAGGCCTGGGGAGAGAGAGAGTGTGTGTTTCCGGTTGCAAGGTCGATGCGGCAGACGTTGCCATTGATGGTCACACTAAAAGAAGGGTTAAAACAGAGGAGGGCCTCAATACGATGCATCTAAGAAAGAAGAAATCGTCGACCGACTTACTGCATCAGACGAAGGCGATGGCGCATAGGAAGACCTTCTAGGAGTCCGTCTGTTGGACGCTTACCATGGTTATCAGCTCCAACCATTGGTGTTTTCTCATTCTTGAAAGCTCTGGGAGAACGACTACAGTGCAGGATGAAAAATTGGTGAAACAGTGTAAGATGACTACTAGATGGATGCCGAGGCCTAAGGGTTGAACAACATTATATACATCATGTGGGAAGAGATGAGGAGTCGTCTCAAAGGAGTGTTATGGTGTCGAGTTGATGGAAAGCGGAAGAGTCGGCCCTTTCGATTCCCAATAGTGCAGAGATATTTTAGGGAAACGAGCTGACTGTTGATACAACCATTGAGATTTCCCTGGAGAATTTTGGTTATAAAACATTTTATCCTAAAATTGGGGGGCATGTGTTGACACCGTATTTTGGCACGGCCAGATATGGGCAGATGGGCCTCTGAGAAAGGCCTTCGAAGGTGTCATTCGGATGGACCCAAAAGATCGACTAATGGTGGATCACTAGAAGATTTTTTGGCCGACTGCAACAAAGCGTGAGTGCCAATTTTGGCACGAAGGAGGATTGAATCTCAAGTCATATTTGTTTCCTTAATTTTAGGACTTGTGCAATGACCGGTTAGGTTATATGTTATGGTCTATAAATAGCAGGGCCTAGGGAATGAGAAAAACATCCAATCAATCAAACACACAACTTAGTTTTTTCGGCCACCAGCCAACCCTAGGAGTAGGACTAGAGTAGATTTCGGGGAACCTTCGACGAACCGGGTTGTATCGACCAGATCGACCTCCTATTTTCTTGTAAGTCTAGCCTTGGTTCATGTCTCGTTTTTACGACTGTATTGTGTAACTCGTACAAGCTCGATCTGAGCTAGTTATCGGTTTGAATCTATATTCATGGGGATTCATTGCTTCAATCTCACATGACTCGTTGCTTTAAGCTAGTTATTGGCTCTATTAAGGACATGAGCTTCAAGGATCCACCCCAACAAGATGGAGTGAAGTCTCAACCTTTCTACAAGGCCAATGGGGGTAAGAATTTTAGTACAAATTATACATTTTCATTTAGAGTCTTGTTTTGAATCAAGATAGAATTAATGAAAGTATAAACAAAAAGTTAGCTACTAATGACAAGACTCTTGAAGATTTAAATATTAAGATGAATAGTTTTGCTGTGAACACATGGTGGATAAGTACCCATGTATGTTCAGCTTGATGATGAGTGATCGTCCAACACGTGAGTGTTTCAGTTTGAGTGGCTTACCCTAACCCCTTGCGAAAGCAAGTCTGTGCATGTATATCGGCTTGTGGTGTGCAGGTGCTATGCCTAGTGACAGTGGTCAATGGCGTGGAGAAGGTCGAGTAGAGGCTTGCCGTGCAAATCGACTGAGAGTGGTGAAGGGCGGCAGCGGGGCTCAGACCGAGGGACCATGGGCGTCGGTGGACTAGCTGTGGTGGCTAGTGCTTGGCACCGGTGAGTGCCAGAAGACATGGAGGTAGACCGAGTCGACCGAGTCAAGATGGTGGATGCGCGAGTCGAACGGAGGCTTAGGGGACTCGGAGTCCGACCGGGCGAGGACAAGGTGGCTCGAGTCGAGCGGTTTGGTGGTTTGGGCCTCAAAACCATTCGAGGATGGTTTCCGAGTGTGGGCTTCAAAACTCGACGTTCGGTAGTTGAGCCCAAAGCTACCGGTGGCGGGTTTCCTGGGTTTGGGCCTCAAAACCTAGGCGGAGCTTACGAGGAAGCGGGGATGGCACGTGGCGGAATCCTGGAGGTTGCGTCGAGGTGACGACAACTCCCGGCAGGAAGCGGGGCCGTCCATTCAAAATGCGGGAGATATTTTTCGGAGCTTGGACTGCAATGCTTAGGCTAGGTAGTTCACTCAATGTATCTAGGGGGGTCTTTTGGAAATAGCCAAAGCCTAATAAGTAGGGGTGAAGGGGTATCCCTCATCCTATCTCTTGAACCCTATATCATTTGCCCCAACTCTTTCTCTCTACCCTCTCTCTAGTTCATGAGATCCCTAGGTTGTTTCTGCCAACCATTGTAAGAACTTGAGATTGTTGCGAGGAATCGGAGGTCATAACCTCCGTTAGCCATGGTGGCTTCGATTTTGTGATTGTGTCCACGTTTTGCTTGTGTTCTTTGTTTTTTGCTTTTGCTCTCTCTTTTTCCCGAGATGATTTCTCTTTGTAGGGAGTAGCTTTGCGAAATCCGTTTGAACCAAGTTGTTCATATTCGTGAGGAGCTTCTTTGCACTGAAGGAATTCTCCTCAAACCTCACGAGTGCGTAGATCGGGCGTTTTCTTTGTGGCGTTCTTCGTTTTGCTCTCTTCTCCCCCAAATTCGAGTGTTCTCGTTTATCCTCTCCAAATTGAGCGATGATTTCTTCGGGGTAGCTCCCCAACTGCACTAGGATCTTGCCTACAAAGTTTGGTTGCAGTTATTGATCATTTGGTTGAGTTTTGGGCAGATTTGGTGGAGAGAAGTTCGTTTTTGCGAGGAACAGTTTTTCTGCCTGTGAGCGTCGGACCTCTTTACCCTAAGCTCCGGACCATAGCAAGTACTCCGGTGGTCTTGACTTTCCAAGTGTCAAGCAGCAAGGGGCTTCGGACCACCCTCCGGACCTCCCAGTCTTTGAGCTCCAGACCTTTGACGAGTGGTCCGGTGGCTCTGCTGTGGGAGACTGCCACGCGTCGGACCACTCGCCTTAGTCCGACAGTGCAGTTCGACGATCTGATCTGGTGGTCTGTAGCTTGCTGTGTTGTGTTCGGCGGTGACAGGTGTGAGCACCGGACCACCTCCCTTGGTCTGGTGGTGGCGTCGGACCAGTTCGGAGCAGGTCGTCCGGAGGTCAAGTGCTCTCTGTGTTGGTTTGTCTCGGCGGGTGAAGGCGTCGGACCTTAGCTCCGGACTACTTGCTATAGTCCGGTGGCTCTGTCCCAACTGGTCCAGAGCTCTCTGATGATTGCTGTTTTGCTTCGTTCTACCTAGGTTTTTGCCTCTTTTCTATAGGGGTCGAGAACCTATGTTTTGGGGTTTCCCGTGAGTTTTCCTCCACTGGCAGGTTTGGTTTTTGGGAAGAGTGGCCCGAATATTTTGAGAGAAATTTGAGGCTCCCATTCACCCCCCCCCCTCTGGTCGCTGTTCTCGGTCCTTCAATTGGTATCGGAGCCGGTTAAGGATCAATCCACCTTACACGGTTCTTGATCCGCGAAGGCAACATGGAGCGAGGTGCTGGTAAACCTCCCTACTTTGATGGAACCAACTTTGCCTATTGGAAGGTGCGCATGTCGGCTTACCTCCAAGGGCTTGACACAAAGTTTTGGGAGATTTGTGAGAATGAGAACTACGTGGTTCTTGAGGCTTGGATCACCGATGCCTAGATTACGCAGCATGCATCAAACGCAAGAGTTCGTAGCATTCTCTTCTCTTATCTATCTCTTCCAGAGTTTGAGCGGGTTTTGAGTCTCACTACGGCATGGGATATTGACTACCAGACCCGGGCCAAGCTTGAAAACCCGTCGAAACCATCTATGGCGTTGGTTTCTGGCCCCGACGGTACGTCCTCTTCCTCCTCTGACCCTTCACACTCTTTGTTCGCTTTGTCTTTGATTTCTGTGACAGAGGATCAAGTGGAGGCTCTTGGAGATGATGAGCTTGCTTTGGTCATCACCAAGTTCTCACGGTGTCACAACAACCGTTTGAACCGTCGGTGTGGTGGCTTAGCCAAGGGGTACTACCGTTGCGGTGATGAGGATCACTTCATCGCAAACTGCCCCAAGAAAGCGGCGGGCGACTTCACCAAGCGCAAGGACAAGTGCGAGCACCACTTCGAGGACAAGCACAAGCCCAAGGGCGGCTATCACCGAAGGTCCTCCAAGAAGGTGATCGACAAGGTGAAAGCCAAGCACCAAGCCTTCCTCGCCTCCCTCAGCGACATCGATGCCTCCTCCGACGGAGGTGCTTCTTCAAGCGATGATGAGTCAAAGGGAAAGGTTGAGGACAAGCTCAACGACCTATACTTCTACGCCGACGCCAAGCACGGTGACTTTTGCACCATGGCGATTGAAGAAGGCAAGGAAGGCCCCGACTACGACTACGACTCCGACACACCCGAGGTACCACCCACCGTCGAGTCCCTCTCTCTTGAGATTGAGTATCTGAATGACACCTTGATGAGTCAAGATGCGTTGCTCAAGCGTGCCGCTTGTGAGAGGAATGACTTTAAGGCGAAGTACCTTAGCGCGCTTCATGAGCTAGATTTTGCTAAGGCATCAGTGGTGGTTACCGAGGAGGTAGAGTGTGATGCTTGCGCCATTCACATGTCTGATCTTGTCACTCTCCAGGACAAGTATGGCACTCTACTTGACGAGGTCAGTGAGCTGAAGGCTAGGCCTAGCTTACTTTGTGCGTGCAAGTCTTGCTTAGGCTTGCGTTCTGAGCTGACACAAAGAGATGCTAGGATTGTTGTGCTAGAGAAGGTCAGCTCAGATAGGACTAGAGAGTCGGATCGCTTTGAGGCTTTGGAGCTTGAGATCGCGTCGTGCAGACACGACAAGATGCGTACCGAGGAAGAAAACACATACCTTCGGTCCATCTTGAGCTAGGTGTCTTGCCGAGAGCCGCAGTTGGGGATGAAGCTTAGCCAATGCAAAAGGGCTGGCAGCACAGGAGTAGGCTTTGCTTTAGGTGGGAAGGACGATAGCTTGCTCGGTAAGATCGGTGAGTGCAGTGGTTTGAGCGAGAATGAGAAACTCACCACAACTCCCAAGCTTACCAAGATCACTCCACCTAAGCCTACCGACCCCTCCAAGTTTCCTGTGAGAGATGGTGTGCTTGAAGAGCCATCCAAAACCACTCCACAGAAGCAAGTGTGGATTGCAAAACCGAACCATCTACGTAACCCACTTGACACACTGCTAGACATCTCTAGTGATCCCTTCCTAAGAAAGCTAGAGCCACCCAACCCAACAAGAGAGTGCCTACCAAGAGTGTGGTGAGGTACCATTGTGAGTATTGTTAGCGGGATGGGCACTTGGCTGAGTTTTGCTTCAGGAGGAAGAGAGATGATCGGAGGCAGGCTGAGTTGAACAACCGGGACATGTACCACCCACGAGTTGGGGTGCGTGAACCGGAAGTTTAGAGGTGCACTTCTAGGCCTAGAGGTACAATGCCTCAAGGTGCTAGGCCTCAGGAGGCGAGACCACGTGGTGGTCGTGCCTGGCGGGGTACCGGTCGTGACCCATACGACTACGGGCCTCGTGGTGGTGGCTTTACTCCACCCTTCTCTAGCGGACCACGTTTTCCCTATCGTGGTGATCGCTATCCCTCCGTGGGGGCAGGAGTTGTTTGTTTTTTCTCCTAATCCATTCTTTGGGCAAGCGGACCCCAGTGTTGGTCCGTTTTCTCACCCTATGTCTTTTTATTGATGTAGGAAGGAGGACTGGAGGAGACCTGGCTTGTGGATTCCGGATGCTCACGCCATTTGACTGGAAGTGCCAAGTGGTTCTCCAGCCTCGACCCCGTGCACCACACCGAGTATATCACATTCGGGGACAAGAGTAAAGGTAAGGTTGTCTCCCGAGGGTCCATCCGAGTGAACTCTTCTTTTGTCCTCAAGGATGTTGCTTTGGTTGTGAATTTGCATTTTAACCTTCTTTCGGTTTCGCAACTCCTTGATGAAGGTTTTGAAGTGAGTTTCAAGCCTAATCTCTCTCGGATTTTGGACTCTCGTGGTGAGCTTGTTTGCCAGATTTAACCCTTCGGGAAGGTTTTTCGTGCGGATTTTTCTATCTCTTCTGGACCTTCTTGTTGTCTTCTTGCTGGTTCTTCTTCCGAGCTTTGGAAGTGGCATAGGAGATTGGGACATTTGAGTTTTGACTTGCTTGCAAGGCTTAGCTCAATGGACCTTATCCAAGGATTGCCAAAGCTAAAGTTCGAGAAGGATTTGGTTTGCCATCCTTGCAGGCATGGCAAGATGGTTGCTGCTTCCCATCCTCCTGTGACTGAGACCATGACCACTCAACCCAGCGAGCTCTTACACATGGACACAGTTGGTCCAGCTCGGGTCAAGTCGGAAGGAGGGAAGTGGTATGTGGTTGTAGTCGTTGATGACTACTCGAGATACTCTTGGGTGTTCTTTTTGGAGAGTAAGGATGAGGCTTTTCCACTTGTTTGAGATCTGATTTTGAGATTGCAAAATGAGCTACCTAAGAATGCCATGAGAGCTATCCGCAGTGACAATGGCACAGAATTCAAGAATGCTCACTTTGCAACTCTTTGTTCTTCTTTGGGTCTCGATCACCAGTTTTCCTCACCTCACACTCCCCAGTAGAACGGTGTTGTTGAGCGCAAGAATCGGACCCTTGTTGAGATGGCCAGGACGATGCTCGATGAGGATAGGACTCCTAGGCGGTATTGGGCTGAAGCACTCAGTTCTGCTTGCTATGGTTCCATCGCATTTTTCTTCGAGCTTTAAAGAAAAAGACCTCTTATGAGTTGCGATTTGGGAGACCATCCAAGGTAAGTCACCTACGGATGTTCGGGTGCAGGTGCTTCATCCTCAAAAAGGATGGTAAGTTGGACAAATTTGAGTCACGGTCTTCTGACAGTATCATTCTTGGTTATTCTACTCACTCTTGTGCTTATCGTGCACTTAACGTTGAGACTAACCGAGTGATGGAGATTTGTGAGATTACCTTCGATGAGACTATGCCCTGTGTTTCCACTGCTTTTGATCTTGCAGGTGATGATGAGGTGAACACTAGCATCTTTGTGGAGGAGGAGCAGCATGATGTCGATTGGGGTGATCCCGAGCCAACTCCACTGGCTGCCCCCGTCGACCCTGCGACATCCACTTCAGCTCACGGTCCTGATCCAACTACTTCCTCTACATGGGGGCCGTTCGAGCAGCTTCCTCAGTCCATACCCATTGCACCTGAGGGAGCTCCAGCTGCTGTCGAGGGGGAGGCCACTTCGTCTAGGCAGGCTACCCACCACATCCAGTGGCAGCACCTACCGGAGAACATCATCAGCGATATTGACCATCGTGTCACGCGGTACAGGTCCTATATCTCTCACTTTGCTCATTTGGCTTTTGTCACTTCTTTTGAGCCTCGAGATGTTGGACACGCTTTGATGGATCCGGATTAGGTTAATGCCATGCATGAGGAGTTAGAAAACTTTGAGCGAAACCGCGTTTGGGTCTTAATTCCTCCACCACCTAGTTGCCACCCCATAGGTACCAAATGGGTTTTCAAAAATAAACAAAGTGAAGATAGGGTGGTAGTGCGCAACAAGGCTAGGTTGGTAGCTCAAGGCTTTTGTCAAAAGGAGGGAATAGACTATGAGAAACCTTTGCTCTCGTAGCTCGTTTAGAAGCCATTAGAATCCTTCTAGCTTTTACGGCTTCTAAGGGTTTTAAACTTTTTCAAATGGACGTTAAAAGTGCTTTCTTAAACGGCTGCATAGAGGAGGAAGTTTATGTTAAACAACCTCCCGGTTTCGAAAATCCCAAGTTTCCAAACCATGTTTTTAAACTTCACAAAGCTTTGTATGGTTTGAAACAAGCCCCTAGAGCATGGTATGATAGATTGCGAACCTTTTTGCTTGCTAATTGTTTTAAAATGAGATCGGTAGATAAGACGTTGTTTCTCCTCAAGCAAGGCAAAGACACTCTCCTTGTCCAAATATACGTGGATGATATCATCTTTTGTGGTTCTTCTCATGCTCTTGTGGCCAAGTTTGCAGATCTTATGAGCATGGAATTTGAGATGAGCATGATGGGAGAGTTGACTTTCTTTCTTGGGATGCAAATCAAGCAAACGTGGGAAGGGACGTTTGTGCACCAAGGCTAGTACACAAAGGATATCTTGAAGAAGTTTGACATGGGCGAGGCAAAGCCCCTCTCGACGCCTATGTCAACTACTACTGCCTTGGATGCGGATGAGGAAGGAGAGGCGGTGGACCAGACGGAGTACTGCAGCATGATCGGGTCGCTTCTGTACCTGATGGTGACTCGGCCAGACATTCAGTTCGTCGTCTGCTTGTGTGCTCGCTTTCAGGCGTCCCCACGGACTTCGCACAAGCAGGCGGTGAAACGCATCATGAGGTACTTGCGCTTCACTCCCGAGTTTGGTCTTTGGTTTTCCACCTCTTCCTATCTTGTGCTTTGCGGTTATTCTGACGCCGACTTTGCCGGTTGCCGTCTTGATCGGAAGTCCACTTCTGGGACTTGCTAGTTTCTCGGGTCTTCTTTGGTTTCTTGGTCTTCTTGCATGCAGTCTAGCGTGGCACAGTCGATGTGCGAAGCTGAGTACGTTGCCGCGGCTAGCTCTTGCTCGCAGTTGATTTGGATGATTGCCACTTTGAAAGATTTTATTCTTGAGCTTACTAAGGAGCCTCTACTTTTTGATAGCACGAGTGCAATTAGTGTGGCCAAAAATCCTGTGCTTCATTCAAAAACCAAGCACATTGAGGTCCGCATTCATTTCTTGCGAGTTCATTACGAGAAGGGCGACATTGACCTCCGGCATGTCGAGACCGACAACTAGCTTGCGGATATTCTCACAAAGCCTTTGGATCAAGCTGCGTTTTCTCGCCTTCGGGGCGAGTTGGGTGTTTGCTTTCCTTTTTAGAGGAGGAAAGTTTTGTGTTTCATAATTCTTTTTGGTTCTTTTTATCTTTTCTTTGTCCTTCTTCTCAATTGGTGTCTTCTTAGTGTTAGTTGGTGTCATTGCATTGTGCATCTCATTTGCATTTGTGACATAGTTCATTTCAAGCTTCATAATTATAACCGATATAATGAATCTATGCTCTGTTTGAGGTATTTTATGTGTCTATGGTGTTGCCTAACTTAGACTCTTTTTTATCTATATGATATGCAATAGAGCTAAGTTAGAAAAGCTTT
This sequence comes from Microstegium vimineum, assembly GCA_022036555.1. NCBI lineage: Eukaryota > Viridiplantae > Streptophyta > Magnoliopsida > Poales > Poaceae > Microstegium > Microstegium vimineum. The sequence continues at coordinate 33,059,318 of CM039122.1, read as the reverse complement.
AAAACTGAACTTAATTCCCCATGTCACCTCTGAAATGACACTAGCTTGTGTAGGCTTTTGAAGATCCTTCTTGGCTGCCTTGTATATAGCTTGTAACTATGGCTCTTCATTGTTTCATTCACTACCTTTGAGCACCATGTTTAATATCTAAACTGAAATTGCTCTCCGTTTTGTGAATTGGAAAGATCGAGTTGGGTCTGCCTTGTGAGCACTTCACCGTGTGTTCGAGACTGCTTCCCATATGGGTCGATACTTGAGCGGTGTCGTGTATGACCAAAACCGGTGTGTCAAGTCCTTTGACTTCACCCGGTTGGTAAGTAGTGGCATCACTTTGCTTACAACCACTCGCATACAACTTAAATGTGCCTAAAACTGAATTTTGGCTGCATAACTCTGAAATTTGAAAAATTCATTCAATTGGGTCATTGGCTTGTTGTATGAACTTTGCTAGGGGTAGTTCTACTTGCTATACATGAGATTGCTTTGAGATAGATCCTATCTTATTTTCCATGTTTAGTTGTCTCTAGGAGGTGGTACCCTTTCTCTGTTCTCACATGATATGCTCTCTAAAATAGCTTCTAAAGTGATCTTAAGCTCAACTTGAGTCTTTGCTGGGCACGTAGAGCTTTTCCTATTCTCACAGGATCACATCACTTAGAGCATCTATTCATTGTCTTAGCTCTAAGTATGAAGCTTTTGCACTCATTTTGCATTTCATGGCATTTGTTGCTGGATCTTGAGTTGTTGATGTTTGATGTGCTACATGTGTCAACAAGGGGGAGAAATGTGCATTTCATTCCATTTTCAGCCATCTACCTCCAAGGGGGAGAAAGAGTGCATCTCGTTGGTTTAGAGCTCATTTGGTATCTTGAGTGTGCTTTTGCCCAGGGGGAGCTTTTGCTAGATGTGTTGAGCCTTTGCCTCTTATGGAGGGTCTAGCTTGCTTTGTTTGCTCCGATAGGTTTCAATTGTTTCTTGAGCATTGAGGGATGTAAAGGGTTTCAATTGGTATCTTTTGAGCTCTCTTAGTGCTTAAATTGGATTTCTGAGCTTTGAGAGTTTGTGATTAGTATCTTGGATTTGCTAGCGGTGTTGAGCCCGTTTCTGCCTCTTCTTGAGGGCTAGCTTTGTTTTGCTTGGTTGCGTCGAGCCGTTGCCCATGTCTTTGGGAACCAAGTTTTGGATTCGCCTTGCTTCTCTCAAGTGATCCCGTTTTGGCTTTCTCAGAGCTAAGTTAGTGTCAAGACTGAAGATGCACAAAAACAGGCTCAACACCGCTAGCAAGTCCAAAATACCAAACACAGTTCTCAAAGCTCAGAATGCCAATTGAAACACTAAGGGAACTCCAAAGATACCAATTAAAACACTTAACGCTCAAGAAGCACTCAAAACCTGTCGGAGCCAACAAAGCAAGCTAGACCCTCCAGAAGAGGCAAAGGCTCAACACAACTAGCAAAAGCTCCCCCTAGGCAAAAGCACACTCAAGATACCGAATGAGCTCCTTAGGGCAAAAGAAGCACACAAAACTCCCCCTTGACCAAAGAAGCTCTAAACCAATGAAACCAATGAGATGCACTCTTTCTCCCCTTGGAAGTAGATGGCTGAAAATGGAATGAAATGCACATCTCTCCCCGTTGTTGACATATGAAGCTCATCAAATAGCAACAACTCAAGATCTGGCTACAAATGCCATGAAATTCAAAATGAGTGTGAAAGCTTCATACTTAGAGCTAAGACAATGAATAGATGCTCTAAGTGATGTGATCCTGTGAGAATAGGAAAAGCTCTACGTGCCCACCAAAGACTCAAGTTGAGCTTAAGATCACTTTAGAAGCTATTTTAGAGAGCATATCATGTGAGAGCAGAGAAAGGGTATCACCTCCTAGAGACAGCTAGACAAGGCAAACAATATAGGATCTATCTCAAAGCAATCTCATGTATAGCAAGTAAAACTATCCCTTAGCAAAGTTCATACAACAAGCCAATGACCCAACTAAATGAATTTTTCAAATTTTAGAGTTATGCAGCCAAAATTCAGTTTTAGGCATATTTAAGTTGTATGCGAGTGGTTGTCTGCAAAGTGATGTCACTGCTTACCAATCGGGCGAAGTCAAAGGACTTGACACACCGGTTTTGGTCATACACGACACCGCTCAAGTATCGACCCATATGGGAAGCAGTCTCGAACACACGGTGAAGTGCTCACAAGGCAGACCCAACTCAATCTTTCCAATTCACAAAACAGAGAGCAATTTCATTTTAGATATTAATCATGGTTCTCAAAGGTAGTGAATGAAACAAAGAAGAGCCATAGTTACAAGCTATATACAAGGCAGCCAAGAAGGATCTTCAAAAGCCTACACAAGCTAGTGTCATTTCAGAGGTGACATGGGGAATTTAAATTCAGTTTTAAAGCTTTTCTAACTTAGCTCTATTGCATATCATAAAGATCAAAAAGAGTCTAAGTTAGACAATACCATAGACACATAAAACACCTCAAACAGAGCATAGATTCATTATATCGGCTATAGATATGAAGCTTAAAATGAACTATGTCACAAATGCAAATGAGATGCAAAATGTAATGACACCAACTCACACTAACAAGACACCAAATTAGAAGAAGGACAAAGAATAGAAAAAAGAACCAAATAGAACTATGATACACAAAACTTTCCTCCTCTAAAAAAGGAAAGCAAACACCCAACTCACCTCGAAGGCGAGAAAACGTAGCTTGATCCAAAGGCTTCGTGAGAATATCCTGAAGGAACATGGTCCCCATGTCCCATTTAGTTTGGATTTTGGTGTTTGATGACCAACATAACCAAATTGGACTAACGTATTTGCAAGTGTTTATTTTCTAGTACAATAGGGTGCAAACATGCTTTGGACTTAGGCAACACCGCAAAAAGACATTTGAAGCATATAGAAGACCTAAAAGATAAAGCATAGTGCAAGCATGTAGGATGGAACGTACTCGGAAGCAAGACCGCGAAGATACAAAGTCTTTCGGACGCTCGTCGCCTCGTGTCCGGACTTTTGGAAATCAGCCCGGATGAAAACAGTGAAGAGAAGGGCTCCGGACGCTATAAACAGGAGGGTCCGGACCATTGCGGATGCATCCGGACACCTAGGGTTTGGTCTGTGAAATTCAGCAGGTCTGGACGCTATGAACAGTGGGAGTCCGGACCATAGGTGCTTGCGTCCGGACGCACACAGAGAAGAACCCGAGAGCTCCAAGAACTCCGGACGCTGACCGGAGCACAGGGTCTGGACCAACAGTGGCGTCCGGACTCTATGCAGAGAGGTTCCAGAGGCGCGTGAGGACTCCGGACGCTGTCCGGACTGTGGACTCCGGACCATAGACAGCGTCTGGACCCACTGTCAGCCGCTACGTGCAGAAGACCGTTGGAAGGTCTGGACGCACAGCGATTAGTCCGGACCCCCCTTGCTGCCTGCGTCCGGAGCTACGCAGAGGAGCTGCATCAAGGTACCAACGGCTCCATTTGGCTTGGGGACTATATAAATGACCCTTGGCCGGCCAAATGAGGTTAAGGAGACTTGAGGAAACATTCTAAGGTGTTGATACACAATTCTAGGGATCTCCATATGCATAGAGCTTAGTGATACACTCGGTGATTAGCATTTCTGCTTTGCGAAGTGCATAGGATAGTTAGACCATTGCTCTTACGCTTGCTCTAGGTGTAAGCCTAGTGTTAGTGAGGTTTGTAAACCTCTTGATCAAAGGGTGCTTGCGCGCACCAAGCTTGTACTCGGTGGGGCTTGTAATCTTGCGCGATCACACCAACCGCTTTTGTGGTGTGGCCGCCACCGGTGTACCGAAGGGAACAAGGCCCGCGGCGTTTCAGCCGGAAGCTTGATAGTGAAGACGGTGAAGAGCATCCGGGAGAGGCTTGCCGGAAGGCACATCGGAGACCCACTTGCATGTGGGGAGAGCCCCAGGCTATCCACGGAGTTACCCGACCGGGAGCTTGACCCTTGCGTGGGATTCCTCACGAGGGGCTCCAACGAGGACTAGGGGGAAGCTTGCGCGCTTCTCGATACCTCGGTAAAAATACCAGAGTCGTCGACGGGAGTTTGCATCTCTATCTTGCTCTTTACCTTCCGCACTTACTTTGTTTATCTTGTGATCTTTTGCGGTAGAGATAGCGACACTTAGGAAAACCTTAGTTGCACATCTCGTTTATATCTTTTGCATAGGTTTTGCTAAAGTAACAAAAAGAGGCCTTAGTTTTGAGTAGAGTTTTTAAGTGACCTAATTCACCCCCCCCCCTCTTAGGCATCACGGTCCTTTCATATCTGCAAGCTGGTTTTGGGTCTCGGCATGCCGAAGGTCAATGTCGCCCTTCTCATAATGATCATGCAAGAAGTGAAAGTGGACCTCAATGTGCTTGGTCTTTAAATGAAGCACGGGATTTTTGGCCACACTAATTGCACTCATGCTATCGCAAAGCAGAGGCACCTTAGTAAGCTCAAGACCAAAATCTCTCCAAGTGGCAATCATCCAAATCAACTACGAGCAACATCTAGCCACGACAACGTACTCAGCTTCGCACGTCGACTGTGCCACGCTAGACTGCTTGCGAGAAGACCAAGAAACCAAAGAAGACCTGAGAAACTAGCAAGTCCCAGAAGTGGACTTCCGATCAAGACGGCATCCAGCAAAGTCGGCGTCAGAATAACCACAAAGCACAAGAGAGGAAGAGGTGGAAAACCAAAGACCAAACTCGGGAGTGAAGCGCAAGTACCTCATGATGCGTTTCACCACCTGCTTGTGCGAAGTCCGTGGGGATGCCTGAAAGCGAGCACACAGGTAGACAGCGAACTGAATGTCCGGTCGGGTCGCCGTCAGGTACAGAAGCAACCCAATCAAGCTTCGGTACTCGGTCTGGTCCACCACCTCTCCTTACTCGTCCGCATCCAAGGCAGTAGTGGTTGACATAGGCGTCGAGAGGGGTTTTGCCTCACCCATGTCAAACTTCTTCAAGATATCCTTCGTGTACTTGCCTTGGTGCACAAACGTCCCTTCCCGGGTTTGCTTGATTTGCACCCCGAGAAAGAAAGTCAACTCTCCCATCATGCTCATCTCAAATTCCCTGCTCATAAGATCTGCAAACTTGGCAACAAGAGCATGAGAAGAACCACCAAAGATGATATCATCCACGTATATTTGGACAAGGAGAGTGTCTTTGCCTTGCTTGAGGAGAAACAACGTTTTATCTACCAATCCCATTTTAAAGCCCTTAGCAAGCAAAAAGGTTTTTAGCCTATCGTACCATGCTCTAGGTGCTTGTTTTAAACCATACAAAGCTTTGTGAAGTTTAAAAACATGGTTTGGAAACTTGGGATTTTTGAAACCGGGAGGTTGTTTACAATAAACTTCCTCCTCTATGTAACCATTTAAGAAAGCACTTTTAATGTCCATTTGAAAAAGTTTAAAACCCTTAGAAGCCGCAAAAGCTAGAAGGATTCTAATGGCTTCTAAACGAGCTACGTGAGCAAAGGTTTCCTCATAGTCTATTCCCTCCTTTTGACAAAAGCCTTGAGCTACCAACCTAGCCTTGTTGCGCACTACCACCCCATATTCACTTAGTTTATTCTTAAAACCCATTTGGTACCTATGGAGTGGCAACTAGGTGGTGGAGGAACTAAGACCCAAATGCGGTTTCGCTCAAAGTTTTCTATCTCCTCATGCATGGCATTAACCCAATCCGGATCCATCAAAGTGTGTCCAACATCTCAGGGCTCAAAAGAAGCGACAAAAGCCGAATGAGCAAAGTGAGAGATATAGGACCTGGACCGCGTGACTCGACGGTCAATGTCGCCGATGATGTTCTCCAGTGGGTGCTGCCGCTGGATGTGGCGGGGAGCCTGCCTGGACGAAGTGGCCTCCCCCTCGACAGTAGCTGGAGCTCCCTCAGGTGCAACGGGCACCGATTGAGGAAGATGCTCGAACGGCCCCCATGTAGAGGAAGTAGTAGGATCGGGACCGTGAGCCGAAGTGGACGTCGCAGGGTCGACGGGGGCAGCCGGTGGAGTCGGCTCGGGATCACCCCAATCGGTGTTGTCCTGCTCCTCCTCCACAAAGATGTTAGTGTTCACCTCATCATCACCTGCAAGTTCAAAAGCAGTGGAAACACAGGGCAAAGTTTCATCGATGGTAATCTCACAAGTCTCCATCACTCGGTTAGTTTCAAGGTTAAGTGCACGATAAGCACGAGAGTGAGTAGAATAACCAAGAAAGATACTGTCAGAAGACCATGATTCAAATTTATCCAACTTACCGCCCTTTTTATGGATGAAGCACCTGCACCCAAACACCCATAGGTGACTTACCTTGGGTGGTCTCCCAAATCGCAACTCATAAGAAGTCTTCTTCTTGAAAGCTCGAAGCAAAATGCGATTGGAAACATAGCAAGCAGAACTGAGTGCTTCAGCCCAATACCACCTAGGAGTCCTATGCTCATCGAGCATCATCCTGGCCATCTCAACAAGGGTCCGATTCTTGCGCTCAACAACACCGTTCTGTTGGGGAGTGTGAGGTGAGGAAAACTGGTGATCGAGACCCAAAGAAGAGCAAAGAATTGCAAAGTGAGGATTCTTGAATTCTATGTCATTGTCACTGCGGATAGCTCTCATGGCATTCTTAGGTAGCTCATTTTGCAATCTCAAAATCAGATCTTGAACAAGTGGAAAAGCCTCATCCTTACTCTCCAAAAAGAACACCCAAGAGTATCTCGAGTAGTCATCAACAGCTACAACCACATACCACTTCCCTCCTTCCGACCTGACCCGAGCTAGACCAACTGTGTCCATGTGTAAGAGCTCCCCGGGTCGAGTGGTCATGACCTCAGTCACAGGAGGATGGGAAGCGGCAACCATCTTGCCATGCCTCCAAGGATGGCAAACCAAATCCTTTTTGAACTTGGCAATCCTTGGATAAGGTCCATTGAGCTAAACCTTGCAAGCAAGTCAAAACTCAAATGTCCCAATCTCCTATGCCACTTCCACAGCTCGGAGGAAGAACCAGCAAGAAGACAACGAGAAGGTCCGGAAGAGATAGAAAAATCCGCATGAAAAATCTTCCCGAAGGGTAAAATCCGTCAAACAAGCACACCACAAGAGTCCAAAATCCGAGACAAGTTTGGCTTAAAGCTCACTTCAAAACCGTCTTCAAGGAGTTGCGAAACCGAGAGAAGGTTAAAATGCAAATTCGCAACCAAAGCAACATCCTTGAGGACAAAATACGAATTGACTCAGATCGACCCTCGGGACACAACCTTACCTTTAATCTTGTCCCCGAATGTAATGTACTCGGTGTGGCGCACGGGGTCGAGGCTGGAGAACCACTTGGCACTTCCGGTCATATGGCGTGAGCATCCAGAATCCACAAGCCAAGTCCCCTCCAGTCCTCCTTCCTACATCAATAAAAAGACATAGGGTGAGCAAACGGACCCACACTGGGGTTAGTAAACTGTGAAGGATACCAGTGTTGTCCCACTTTCCCAAAGAATGGGTTAGGAAAAAATCCAAACATCTCCTGCCCCATGGAAGGATAGCGATCACCACGATGGGAAAAACGTGGTCCGCTAAAGAAGGGTGGAGTAAAGCCACTGCCACGAGGCCCGTAGTCGTATGGGTCACGACCGGTACCCCGTCGGGCACGACCACCACGTGGTCTCGCCTCCTGAGGCCTAGCACTTTGAGGCATTGTACCTCTAGGCCTAGACGTGCACCTCTGAACTTCCGGTTCACGCACCCCAACTCGTGGGTGGTACATGTCCCGGTTGTTTAACTCAACCTACCTTCGATCAACTCTCTTCCTCCTGAAGCAAAACTCAGCCAAGTGCCCATCCCGCTCACAATACTCACAATGGTATCTCACCACACTCTTGGTAGGCACTCTCTTGTTGGGTTGGGTGGCTCTAGCTTTCTTAGGAAGGGGATCACTAGAGATGTCTGGCAGTGAGTCAAGTGGGTTGCGTAGATGGTTCGGTTTTGCAATCCACACTTGCTTCTATGGAGTGGTTTTGGGTGGCTCTTCAAACACACCATCTCTCACAGGTAACTTGGAGGGGTCGGTAGGCTAAGGTGGAGTGATCTTGGTAAGCTTGGAAGTTGTGGTGAGTTTCTCATTCTCGTTCAAACCACTGCACTCACCGATCTTACCGAACAAGCTATCGTCCTTCCCACCTATAGCAAAGCCTACTCCCGTGCTGCCAGCCCTTTTGCATTAGCTAAGCACCATTCCCAACTGCGGCTCTCGGTAAGACACCCAGCTCAAGACAGACCAAAGGTATGTGTTTTCTTCCTCGGTTCACATCTTGTCATGTCTGCATGACGCGATCTCAAGCTCCAAAGCCTCAAAGAGATCTGACTCTCTAGTTCTATCTGAGCTGACCTTCTCTAGCACAGCAATCCTAGCATCTTTTTGTGCCAGCTCAGAACGCAAGCCTAAGCAAGACTTGCACGCACCAAGTAAGCTAGGCCTAGCCTTCAACTCACTGACCTCCTCAAGTAGAGTGCCATACTTTTCCTGGAGAGTGACAAGATCAGACATGTGAATGGCGCAAGCATCACACTCTACCTCCTCGGTAACCACCACAGACGCCTTAGCAAAATCTAGCTCATGAAGCGCGCTAAGGTACTTCGCCTTAAAGTCGTTCCTCTCAACAGCAGCATGCTTGAGCAACGCATCTTGACTCATCAAGGCGTTGTTCAGAGACTCAATCTCAAGAGAGAGGGACTCGACGGTGGGTGGTACCTCGGGTGTGTTGGAGTTGTAGTCGTAGTTGGGGCCATCCTTGCGCTTGCCGACCTTGCCTTCTTCAATCGCCATGGTGCAAAAGACACCATGCTTGGCGTCGGCGTAGAAGCATAGGTCGTGGACTCATCATCGCTTGAAGAAGCACCTTCGTCGGAGGAGGCATCGATGTCGCTGAGGGAGGCGAGGAAGGCTCGGTGCTTGGCCTTCACCTTGTCGATCACCTTCTTGGAGTACCTTCGGTTGTAGCCACCCTTGGTCTTGTGCTTGTCCTCGAAGTGGTGCCCGCGCTTATCCTTGCGCTTGGTGAAGTCGCACGCAGCTTTCTTGGGGCAGTTTGCGATGAAGTGATCCTCATCACCGCAACGGTAGCACCCCTTGGCTAAGCCACCACGCCGACGGTTCAAACAGTTGTTGTGAAACCATGAGAACTTGGTGATGACCAAAGTCAGCTCATCATCTCCAAGAGCCTCCACTTGCTCCTCTGTCACATAAATCAAAGATAAAGCAAACAAGGAGTGTGAAGGGTCAGAGGAGGAAGAAGACGTACCGCCGAGGCCAGAAACCAATGTCATAGAAGGTTTCAATGGGTTCTCAAGCTTGGCTTGGGTCTGGTAGTCAATCTCCGAGGACTTGAGCTTGCTGAACAGCTCGTCCACGGTTAGGGCATCATAGCTCAGTGACTCTTGAATGGCAGCCACCTTCATCTCCCATACCTTCCGATCAAGAGCATGCAAAAGCTTGATAGCCATCTCTTGATCGTCATAAGGCAAGTTGTCCCGATTGGCACGCATCTTGTTGACGATAGATTGGAAGCGAGTGACCATCCCGTCAACAGATTCGCCGCCCAACTGAGCAAAGTTCACATACTCTCTACGGTATGTGTCGAAGAGTCTGGACTTGATCTGAGGGTTGCCCTCATTATATCTTAAGAGTGTTTGCCAGATCTCTCGTGCCGTAGTGAGACTCGAAACCCGCTCAAACTCCGGAAGAGACAAACAAGAGAAGAGAATGCTACGGGCTCTTGCATTAGATGCATGCTGCGTAACCTGGGCATCGGTGATCCGAGCCTCAAGAACCATGTAGTTCTCATTCTCACAAATCTCCCAAAACTTCGTATCAAGCCCTTAGAGGTAAGCGGACATGCGCACCTTCCAATAGGCAAAGTTGGTTCCATCGAAGTAAGGAGGTTTACCAGCACCTCGCTCCATGTCGCCTTCGCGGATCAAGAACTATGTAAGGTGGATTGATCCTTAACCAGCTTTGATACCAATTGAAGGACCAAGAACGACGACCATAGGGGGTGAATGGGAGCCTCAAATTTTTCTCAAAATATTCGGGCCACTCTTCCCAAAAATACAAACCCAGTTGATGGGTGCTCAACCTCCCCCGAGCAACGTGAGCGGGGATTCAGATGAAAAATGAACAAGTGAAAGCTCACCGGCAGCGGAGGAAAAACTCACCGGAAACCCCCAAGAATGAGTTCTCAACCTCTATGAGAAAGAAGCAAGAACCCCAAGCAAAACAGCCAAAAAGACAGGCATCGGACACTGGACAGCAGGGCGACGGACGCTGGAAGACAGCGCGACGGACACTCCAGGGTAGGGCGTCGGACGCTGGCAACGGATGCTTAGGCGAGTGTCCGTCGGCCTTCCAGAGAGCCTAACAGAAGCTGAAGAACTGCTAAGGCGACGGACGCTTGGACGAACGTCCGTCGGCCTTCCAGAGAGCAAAACAAAATAGAACAGCGCACACCATGCGACGGACGTTGGGCAATGGACTCTGGAGAGCGTCCGACGCCAAAACCAAAGGACACCAATAAGCAAGAAGACGGACGCTGACGTCAGCACGTACCAGCGTCCGACGCAAAACCCTCGGAGCGTCCGACGCCCCCGCCAAACGCGTAGTAACCGCGAAAATCTTTTTTCTCTCCACCAAATCTTCCCAAATCTAGACCAAATGTTCTCCACTAGCAACCCAATTTGGTAGGCATGATTCTAGTGCTATGGAGGAGCTATCCCGAAGAAATCATCGCTCAATTTGGTGAGAAATAAAGGAAAACAAGGATTCGAGGGAAAAGGGGCAAGAACGAAGAACACCGCAAAGAAATCGCCCGATCTACGAACTCGTGAGGTTTGAGGGGAATTCCTTTAGTGCAAAGATGCTCCTCACGAACACAAACAACTTGGTTCAAACATATTTGCAAGAGCTACTCCCTACAAAGAGAAATCATTTCGGGAAAAGAGGGAGCAAAAGCAAAACGTGAAGAACACAAGCAAAACGGGGGACACGATCACAAAAGCGAAGCCACCATGGCTTACGGAGGTTACGGCCTCCGATTCCTCGCAACAATCACAAGTTCTTACACCGATGACTCGGTGGATCTCAAGCAAGAAGAAGCTAGGGAAGGGAAAACCTAGGAATAGGTGGGAGAAAGAGTAATGCAAGAGATAAGGATGAGGATACCCCTTCATCCTCTATTTAACGGGGCTTTGGCTATTTCCCAAAGACCCCCTTAGATACATGAGTGAACTACATAGCCTAAGCATTGCAGTCCAAGCTCCGGAAAATATCTTCCTCGATTTGAATGGATGGCCCCGCTTCCTGCCGGGAGTTGCCGTCGACTCGACGAAACCTCCAGGATTCCGCCACGTGCCATCCCCGCTTCCTCGGAAGCTCCGCCTAGGTTTTGAGGCCCAAACCCAGGAAACCCGCCACCGGTAGCTTTGGGCTCAACTACCGAACCCCGAGTTTTGCGGCCCAAACTCGGAAACCGACACGGATGGTTTTGAGGCCCAAACCACCAAACCACTCGACGTGAGCCACCTTGTCTTCGCCCGGTCGGACTCCGAGTCCCCTGAGCCTCCGCTCAACTCGTGCGTCCACCGTCTTGACTCGGTCGACTCGGGGTACCTCCATGTCTTCTCGCACTCGCCGGTGCCGAGTACTAGCCACCATAGCTAGTCCGCCAGCGTCCATGGTTCCTCAGTCCGAGTCCCGCTCCCGCCCTTTACCACTCTTAGTCCATCGGCACGGCAAGCCTCTACTCGACCTTCTCCACGCCATTGACCACTGTCACTAGGCGTAGCACCTGCACACCACAAGCCGATAAACAAGCACACATTTCTGCTTTCGCAGAGGTTAGGGTAAGCCACTCAAACTGAAACACTCATGTGTTGGACGATCACTCATCATCAAAGCTTACATAGGTACTTATCCACCATGTGTTCGCACCAGTCTTTGAGCTCCGGACCTTTGACGAGTGGTCCGGTGGCTCTGCTGTGGGAGACTGCCACGCGTCGGACCACTCGCCTTAGTCCAACGGTGCAGTACGATGATCTGGTCCGGTGGTCGGTAGCTTGTTGTGTTGTGTTGGGCGGTGACAGGTGTGAGCACTGGACCACCTCCCTTGGTCTGGTGGTGGCGTCGGACCAGTTCGGAGCAGGTCGTCCGGAGGTCAGGTGCTCTCTGTGTTGGTTTGTCTTAGCGGGTGAAGGCGTCGGACCTTAGCTCTGGACTACTTGCTATAGTCCGATGGCTCTGTCCCAACTGGTCCGGAGCTCTCTGTTGATTGTTGTTTTGCTTTGTTCTGCCTAGGTTTTTTTCTCTTTTCTCTAGGGTTCGAGAACCTACGTTTTGGGGTTTCCGGTGAGTTTTCCTCCACTGCTGGTGAGCTTTCATTTCTCCGATTTTGTCTGAATCCCCCGAGCAACGCGACAGGGAGGTTGAGCACCCAGCAACTGGGTTTGGTTTTTGGGAAGAGTGACCCGAATATTTCAAGAGAAATTTGAGGCTCCCATTCACCCCCCCCCCCCTCTGGTCGCCGTTCTCGGTCCTTCATTTGCTTCTACTATTAAAAACTAGATGAGCTTTAATAAAAACTTAGAAAATCAATTAGCTCAATTGACATCCATTATTCCAATTGTTGATCAAAATCTTGGTAAACCTAATAATGTTTCAAGCATTAATGGAATAACCACAAGAGGAGGTAAGTCCACTCGCAAACCACCACATCCTAACAAGAAAGGGAAGGCCACAAGCAAGGACAAGGATGATAATATTGAAGAAGAAGAAGAAGAATGTCTCGTACAATAAGACAACATCAAGTTCTACAGAGAAACATACCCACATGAATACTATGAATCCAACAAGTTGTTGCCTTTTCCAAGAATTAGTAGTGTAGTGAATGATGAACAATTTGAAAAGTTCATTGAGGTAATACAAAAACTATATGTACATATTCCATTACTTGATGCTATGTAGGGTTCAACCTATGCCATGTACTTGCTGAACATCCTCAACAACAAACGGTCACCACCAACAGAAGTTATAAAATTGATAGAAGAGTGCAGCGTAGTCATTCTCAATTAGCCTCCAATCAAAAAGAAGGACCCAGGATGTCCCACGATCAACTGCTCCATTAAGACACAACACTTTAATCATGCATTATGCCACTTGGGAGCAAGCATCAACATGATACACAAGGTAGTGTTCGATAAACTTGATCATATTATTTTGTCTCCTACACCTATGTGTGTTTGCAGCTAGCGGACCAATTAATTTGAAATCCTGCAGGAATCGTTTACAACATTCCTATCAAGATACGAGAATTTTTCGTGTTAGTAGACTTTGTGGTGTTGGACATGGAACTATACAAGAAAATGACACTCATCCTTGGAAGACCATTCCTCAGCACTGCTGAGAGTCCCTATGTGTTTTGGTTTTAAGTAATTGATGAAACCCACCTAAGTACTAACCTTGATCTCTAAGTGTGAATCATGAGATAGGTTGGTACATACCATGTGATGGAGCAAGGTGGATCAAGTGTGGATGGCACAAGCTCTAGCATGGTGGTGGAAAGGAAAAATGGTGTGAAGGCAAAGGTGATTGCTAGGAACCATTTTCGGTTTGGTGATCAAGGCATCATAGAGGATGTGATCACATTTAGGATAGATAGCCGTACTATCAAGGAGGGAGCTCTTAAGTATGATTACGGTTATCATGTGCCACTAGGTTCATATGCATTGCATTAAAATCAATTGAACTAGTGAAACAACTAACTAAATCCAAGATATTTATGAACTAAAATATAACACACGTGCACAAGTGTTGGATCACTTAGTGTTGGCTCTTGGAAGCTTGAAGAAGTTGGAGAAGTTGTTTGGGCAGCTGGAAGCAGTTCGGACGCAGGGTCCGGACGCAAGGGTTTTGGCCGACCGGACCATCGCGTATGCGTCCGGTGGCAAACCCTTGCTGGCTCGGCTGAGGAGGAGGATCCGGACGCTGTTTATGGTCCGGATGCTCAGCTTCGGACGCAGCGTCCGGAGCTTGGAGCTCTCTGTTGCTCTCTAGATGGAGCAACCGGACGCTGTTGTTGGTCTGGTTGGAGGAACCGGATGCACGTCCGGAGGAAAGCTCTCACTGGAGTGCTCCCTGCGTGGCATCCGGACGCTACTGTTGCAGGGACCGGACTGCACTGTTGCGTGCGTCCGGATCCACGTGGCGCGCTGCGGTGCACGCGGAAGAAGCCGGTTCAAACGGCTAAGTGACCGGACGCTGGCGTGTTGGTCTGGACCGCGCGTTTGCGCGCGACTGGAGGCTGCGTCCGGAGGTGAAACAGAGGGGCTTCTCTGCTATGTGGGGGCATCCAGACGCTGATGATGGTCCGGACTCCCCACTGTTTCTCGCGTCTGGAGGTGGCGCGGAGAGTCTGTTTTGAGGGCAAAACAGCTAGTTCTGAGTGTGGGCTATATAAGGTGATATGGTTGGCCCTTTTTGGGCCATCTCTTGCACATTCTACTCACTCACACTTTTGTGCTTGCTTGAGAAGCTTCCACCACTCATCCTCTAAACATATTTGACATATTCTAGAGAGATAGAGTGAATCCAAATGCATTGCTCTTTGATTGCATACTAGTGGCACTTGGTGATCATCGTCATCGTGGAGCTCTTGTTATTCTTGGAGATTGTCATCTCCTAGACGGCTTGGTGCGACGAGGATCATTGAGCGGAGGAAGGTGATTGTCTCCGGCTCCGATCGGTGGATTGTGAGGGGTTCTTGAACCTACCCCGCGGGAGTTCGCGAAAGGTATCTCTAGTGGATTTCTCGTAGCTTGGGGATCCTCATCTTGTGTTGGTTGTGTGGCACCCTTGAACGCGTTTGGCTTGGATTGCCAATTAGCGCGTGAACCTCCAAGTGGGTGTATCGCTACAACGAGGACTAGCTTGTTGGCAAACAAGTGAACCTCGGTAAAAAATATTGTGTCTCATTGTCTCTCTACCGAGGATTTATCTTGTGATTGATTGGTTATCTATTGTCTTATCTCTTCACGTTGGTATAACCATTCTATCTCTAGCTTTGCATTACTTTCTTTACATTCTTGCAAAGTAGAGCCTCTAGCTTAGCTTGTGTAGCTTAGTAGTATAGCTCTAAGTCTCTAGCTTTTGTGTGTGACTTAGATCATCTTGCTAGTGACTAGAATTGGTAGGTGGCTTGCCTAACCTTAGAGCTAAAGCAAACTTGCTTATCGCCGTGTTTTATTCTAACAAGTTTGCTAAGTGTTGTTGTAGAAAATTTAATTAGGCTATTCACCCCCCCCCTCTAGCCATTCCTAGAACTTTCAACTGCCAATGCACATATTGATGTAGGAGTAGGATAAATCCAATTCAAACAATAGGACTCAGTAGAAGTTCAAATCCAAGCCAAAAGTTGAGCAATATTCAATCATTAAGGTAAGGGAAGTTCCACCTTGTATTATCATTTCCAGGATAAAGAAGGTGAATCCAAGCCCACAAGGGAAATCAAGATGAGTCTGACGGAAGAAAGTGGTGCAACCATTAGTGACTTTTCCAACACCAATGAATGCACCCGTACAATAAACCAAGCCAAAGGGTCCTACTCCAAGGATCAGGAAGCCTGAAGCTTATATCATTAGGTAAGTACTCCACACTTAGTTTAATTCATGTTTTTCATTATGCAATTTCATCTTTTTCTCGACCAGAATTAGTGTCATGCTTAACAAACACTTAGAATAACTTTACATGCATGAGCTTATTCTAAACCTTGTTTCTAGAATGATGGAGGGCCGAAGGCGGGGTCAGCTGACCCCACCATGGATATATCTCTTGCATATTTTGTTCTAGCAAGTCTTCTTGCTTCATCTTTTAGTTGGGAGAAAATTTTAAAAATAAAATGATGACATATGTAGGTTGGTTGACCTAGCTATGACCCCTCATGTCAAATCTTTGTCTCCCACTCACTCCTACTATGAATCCAATGCTTCATGCACTAGCTATAATTTGAAGGAGAAATTTTAAAAGATGATTAGCAATCTCTTTTGGCGAATCCTTTTCACTCTAATCTACTCCTACTAGGTCTTATCTTTATTAGTAATACTTGTGCCTAGTTTTGTCTATGCCTTGTAAATTTCAATAGGCTATTCACCCTAGACATAAATCGATTCTTTCAATGACATGTATGTTTATGATGAGGCCATCAACATCATTGGTATATCCACACCTACATGAGTAGAGATTATTAGACCGCTTAATCGTGGTTATGCACGTTAACTCATTATTCTATGGGCTTTGTAGCTTGTGTCCTATTTATTTAGGCAACAAAAATATATGCACTCATGTTTAGCTTTGAAACTATGGAGAAGAAATAAAAGGAAGGGGAGTGTAGCATGGTTTTATACTATGACAACACCAACTTATGAATGATCATCACGTCTTCATACAAACATTGATTTGGTTGTTCTAATACTTCATCGAAAGCTTGTCAAGTCTACTTGGACAAAGTCAAGCCTCATTCTTGTATATTATTAAACTAAGAAGCAATTCTCATTTTAATGTAGAACATGCTTTACACATAGTGTTGTGTTGCCATATTTTGGCCCAATATGACATCTATCAAGTTGGGCCTATTAAAGAATAAAAGACATGTCCTAGGGTCGGAGCATGACCCCAGCACCCCTATGGTGATCCTCCCATCTACTTATAGGGATATATACAGACACCAAGAATAGATCAATTTTTTTATGTTGATTTATTCATTGCTACTTCACTTGAAATGTGTGTGTCCATAAGACCTCAGATCTACTTGTCTTTGGAACACCATGGTTTTCTATAGATTCAAACATACATACTAATCAAGAAATTCAATGCTTCTTCTACTTATTCTTGCTTGTTCTTTGATTGCATGTAGGATTAGAGCCCTTGTGGATAATTAAATGGAGATTCTAGGCATAATTAAATATATTTGTAGCAATGATAGAAACAGGTAATTTTGGTGCAAATTTGAGTTTTACTTAAATTATCAATCATATTATGAGAGTGGATAGTTGTCATGTAATTCTAGGAAGCTATTGTAGATTATATTTTAATGCAATAGTTGGGTAATTGAAAGGACCGTGATGCCTAAGAAGCGGGGGCTGAATTAGGTATCTTAAAAAAAACTACTCTCAAATCTATGGCCTCTATTTCAACCCGTAACAAAACCTATGCAATAAGATAAACTATCTAGATGTAAAAGAGTTATGCAACCTAGGTTCCAAACCTACCAACTATCCTATCAACTAAGCTAAGCTAGGAAAGGTAAAGAACAACTAAGTAGACAAAGTAAGTGTGAAAGGTAAAGAGCAAGGTAGAGATGCAACCTCCCGTCGATGACTCCGATATTTTTACCGACGAATCGAGAAGTGCTCAAGCTTCCCCCTAGTCCTCGTTGGAGCCCCTCGCGAGGAATCCCGCGCAAGGGCTAAGCTCCCGGTCGGGTAACTCTGTGGATAGCTTCAGGCCTTCCCCACGCGCAAGTGGATCTCCGATGTGCCTTCCGGCAAGCCTCTCCCGGATGCTCCCCGCCGTCTTAACTATTAGGCTTCCGGCCAAAATGTCATGAGCCTGGTTCCCTCCGGTACACGGTGGCGGCCACACCACAAACTCAGTTGATGTGATCACGCAAGACTACAAGCCCCGCCGAGTACAAACACGATGCGTGCAAGCACCTTGGATCAAGAGGTATGCAAACCTCACTAAACACTCGACCTAAACCTAGATCAAGCGCATATGATGTGGTCTAACTAACCTAAGCACTTCGCAAAACACCTATGCTAATCAACAAATGTTTCTCTAAGCACTATGCAAGTGGAGAGCACTGGAATGGTGTACCAACACCCTTGTATGTTTCCTTAGGTCTCTCACATCTCAAATGGCCGGTTTGGGGGTGTGGGGGTCTATTTATAATCCCCATGGAGAAACTAGCTGTTAGAGCCAAGGTGGGCTTCGCAGACTAGCATCGAACCAGACTCACTCGGGAGCACTGGACCATTCTCTCCCAGTCCGGTGCCTAAAATTTTCTCCAACTTGATTTCCATAACTTTAGGGTTGTAGAGCTTTTCATTAGCTTTCCAAAAAGTCCAAGATCATCCAAAACGGAGTTCGGAGCTAGGAGTTATGCCCAAAATACGAGATCAGGACCGGTTACTGTTCATTGGATTTGGAGCTCTCTGTTGTAGCACCGAACCCATGTGATATAGTCTGGAGCTCACCTCCGGACCCGGTCCGGAGCCTCCAGAGCTTACTAGAACCTCTCTATGTAACACCGGACCTTTAGCCAATGGTTCGGAGGTCCTGTGAAGTTCTTTTGACTTTGTTTTTTCGCGGTCTTTGCTTCCGGCTTGGTTCCATTCTTCATGATTGGACTTTGCTTGATCTTTTAGGTCATTCTTCATGCTTCAAATGTCTTGCTTGATGTGTTGATCACTTGGATCACCATGTAGCCTTTGTCCAAGTAATGTTTGCACCCTCTTGGACTACAAAACAAACGCATGTAAACACGTTAGTCCAATTCGGTCATGTTGATCATCAAACATCAAAATCTAAACTACATGGGCCATAGGTCCATGTTCCTTACATTAATTTAGATGTAGAGTTAGGGGGTTACTTTATGTTGTTTTTTCATAATGATAGATCTTAGATTTTTCAGAATAGATCCAATTGTGATGTCGATAACTAGACCTTTATGATTTGTAAGAGAATTTTATATAATTTATCTTTTTTAGTGCATCTCACATATATAATGTGTTGAAGCCTTAATTAGTAATAGGAAGATTAAAATAGATAAATTTAATGAACTTAATACAACTAATATAATATAACATACTCAGATCTTGTTTGGCTTAACACCTAGCAGCCAAAATGTGGAACATGACCATATTTCTTATTTCTTACCAACTAATATAATATAACATACTCACATTCTGTTTGGCTTCACGTCAACCTGTTCCTTTGACTTATTAGCCCGATTTATCGGTCATGGTACAATGTTTTTCTCTATAAAAAATAACTAAAAGCAGCATTAACCGACAGATCAGGCGCAGAAACGATCAACCGAACTGGGCTAGTAGTAGCATCTGAAATCGTGGAACATGACCATGTTTCTTGTTTCAAGAACATCAATATTCCTGTAAAAATTGTCTAAAATTATCATATCAAGTATTGTTCCACGTTTTCTGTCCCTATATCGTTTAGAAATATAGCTGATAAGGCTCAATACAGTCCTACTAGCTCGGAACAACACACTCGTCCGATCAAAAGGAAAGAGAACAAGAAAATTTCCTCGCTAGCACGTCCACGAAAGGTTAGCTCGTAAGTCTCTTTAAATTTTCTGAGTCACTGACATATTTGCTGTTCTGTTATGATATCTAAGTTTTTTTCATCTTTAACTGTTTCTAACCTCCACCTCAGTTAGCGTTTTGTACGAGCAGTTGGGACACCCAATATGATAGGTTTGCGGGAATGAGGATGGTATTAGGGAGCTGCCCGAGATGCTCTGATAACAGTGGACTACTTCAACCGGCCCATGAAATTCTGGCCGGATGGGGTAGGGTGGACACGTACGCCACACTATCGGCGCATTGAGTGCAGAGCAGTAGAGCGTGCGGGATCACGAGACTTTGATGCTACCACATACACCAGATGGGCATGCCATGGTGGCATGGCTGCAGACTCAAGTCACTGCATCCTTGCATCTTTCACCGTCCAGGCAAAAACATGGCCACACGCCCACAGAACTGAGCTGTAGCTGCTGGATGTTCACAGCAAAGCTACTGTACGCTTTTCGATTGGGGTTCAGAGGGAAGCCGTTTACAGCACCCACGCCACACATGGCTGCTGACTGAATCTGACTGACCATCACTTGTTTGAGCATATGCTAACATGAAGCTATCTAGGTCTAAAAAACGAACAAAGGTGAAAGGGATCGACCGGTGCTATGTGGTCTGCGTTTTTAGCCATGATGGTGCGTGCCCTAGAGCTGAATGGATGGGTGGATGGACCCATGCACATGAGAAGCACTTCTCTTCTGCCTTTGAACCCTGACCACACAGACCACCAGCGGGCAGTGGCCCTCCTATATTCATGCTACTTCATCAGACAAAAACAGGAGATTTCTTTTTTTTTTCTAAAAAATAAAACAGATAACAAGAGACATCAAAATTGCAGCTAGCCTTTGCAACAACGGGGATGACCCTGGTGCGTTTGGGAGCACTCCATAGAGCGGATTCTCAAAGAGAATCACTCTCCAACTGCCAAATAGTTTTTTTAGAGTGAAGTGATTCTATGCCGATTTCATAAAGTAATTCTCTGAAATGAAATAGGAGGCTAAGAGCGGAAAAAAAGTATCTCCTGATTCTACAAAGAGATTTTTCATAGTGATTTTAAGAGTTTATGCTAAAGAATTAAAGAGAATCATTTTCGCGTCAGAATCACTTCACGAGAAAATTAGGGAGCACTGCCAAGCAGGCGCTTAATTTTCAGTTTCACAACAGAGTCACAAACATGAGAAGTGTCATTGCCAACTGGGGAATGAATGCTGACAAGTGGCCTCCTTCTGAAAAAATGCCACGGAACTAGGCCAGAGTGCCAGACAAACAAAACAAGAAGATGAACCAGCTTTATGTTCCTCCAACAATATATAGATAGAAAAGAACACCAAGAATATTTACCGACAGCGCGCCAATGTTAACCGAGAAAGTTACGTCGTCTATTCCGTACGAGTAGCAGCAAGCTATTTCAAAACTAGCATATGTTCATCTTTGTACAAAATTAAAGCCAAAGGTGAAAGGTACAACACAAAATCCTACTAATCAGTACCTTAGAAAATATGATGTCCACAAACCAACCCAGAGTTTACTTTGTACCAGATAGAAGTTCAACCTTACTAGAAAAGAAAAGTTCTAGACTTCCTGAGCCCTCCAAAATCAGGGGATAACTCAATCCCCTCTTATTTCCGCGCTTAAGATCACTTGGTTCTGGCTTTCTCACATCAGAGAACAGGCATTTGGGTTCTCGTCACTGAAGAGCTGAGGCGGGTACTGGTAGGCATAACCATATCCACTCGGATGATTGAACCTTGGGTAGTGCATATACATGTTAGCAATGGCGCCAGGGTCTTTATCTTTCTCTTCATCACCAGCATTGCCATCATCCTTCTGCTTATCCACTTCTTTCTCATCTCCACCTACAGCACCACCGTCTTTCTTTTCCTCCTTGCCATCATCCTTCTTCTCCTCCCCACCTTCAGCTGCCTTCTTGTCGTCCTTGGCATTTCCATCATCAACATTCTCAGCTGCAACCGGCTCAGAGCTGACAATAGCAGCATGCTTGCCAGTGCGCCTATACACATAATCAGCCAGCTTGGCCTCCTCGAACACACCCTTCACAGTGACTTGAGAAGCCTTCAGGTCTGCCTCTACAGATTGCACTCCTACAAGACCACATTACAAATTAATTGATGAATACTTGAGATGTCTGCCTCTGACTTGACATTCCCTAAACTGAAATAATAGCTAGTTGACGATATACATCATAATTTGCACAGTTCTTATTTAATGATATAATTTTGTCAAAAAAGTTAATCTAGTGAACTTAATGTAAATCTGTTTGTAGTTTTTGTGACATGTTAACTACATGTTCAGTGTACCTCTCAGTCGAATATAAGGAGAGAAGACCGAGTATATTTCGTATCAAGCACAAATTGCAACACTGCAACAGTTATCAAGTTTCTCACAGACTATGAATCATGACTTGTGAAATCATTCAAGTTTGATGTATCTTGCTAAAATATAAAACATCATCCATCACAAGAAGACTTTAGTGAACTAATGGAAAGCTACGTTATGATGGATCATACAAGGGAGATATGACAACAAATTTGTACCTTTCATCTTGAGGATTCTCTTCTTGATCACTTGCGCGCAGGCCTCACAATGCATATGAACCTTGAGCACCACGGCGAGCACTGTGGGCTTTAGTACAAAACAAACCATCAATGTCTCAGTCCCAAATCATAGAAACAGTAACAGTACATAATTAGAAGTAAAAATGGCAATGCAGTGTGTTCAAGAATCTAGGTAAGGATAATTCACCTCATCTTTCTTCTCAGGTTTTGGTGGCTCATGTTCTTCCTTTTTCTCCTCTTCCTTCTTTTCTTTCGGCGGTGGCATTGGCGAGAGAAGCTCTACCTTGCGGCCTGTCTTCTTCTGCACGCGTTCCACCACCTTCATTGGTTCAGCAGCTGCCTTTTTCCCCTTGACAACCACCTTGTGTGCCTTCGTATCTGCAATAACATCCTCAACACCTGCACATCACAAGACCAGTATTCAGACTCAGGAACTCAATTGAAGGACTCGACATTTGAAGGAAAAGAAATAGAAAGGTTGGAACAATTGGACAAAGAGACAGCATACAAATTTCAGATAAACTCATGAACTTCACTAAACGTATGGCAGACCCAGAATCTTTACCATAATCCGTCATCATCATTTGATGACAAACGGGGGTTACATCTTTCTTAAGGCAACCTGAACTTCCTTTGAACATATATGCTGCCCAGAGAGGCCTATACTAAACTGCAGTGGTTTGCATTATGAGATATCTGATTGGGCATTGAGGCTGCTGGGATCTAAATTGTTTTACCACTAACACAGGATACACGTGCAACTTGGAGTCTCCAAGAAAGCATTTGCCCACCTAACGTTTTCAAATGTAACTAACGCACCCACATGGTTTCAGTTAAAATTGCCCTCTGTTTGATTGAACTCCAAAGGCAATATCATAGAAATCATGGGAAGAGAAGTGGCGCCGCTTTGCCAGGTACTGTATCTGTATGTATTATGATGATGCACATGTACAAAGAGAAAATGAGCAGTAGATTTGTTTTTTTAAAAAAAAAAAGAGAAAATTTTCAAACTCGCACCTTACGAAAGATGCACCTTAAACGTTCCCTTAAAGCGATGCAGTACACAAATATTTGGTTACATTTCAAATGACCAAAAAAACTACAAAAGTTTTCCCTTTTTCAAAAGTACCGGAGGAAATCACTCCATAATTCAGAAAAGCGAACCAGATTTTCAAAAAAAAACCTGGGGGAATAAACCAAACAAAAAAAATTGCGCAAATTTCAACATGATTTTTTGTAACCGTGGAAGAAGATCAGAGCAAATAGTGCCAATATACGACGTCCTGTTAGGAAAACGGAGAGAGAAAACCGAAATGCTTCAAAAAAATAGTATGCCAACTATGAAGAACACTCCCTGTTCAAAAACCAAAAAGAATATACCAGGAACACAACGGCACTGAGTATACAACAAGAAAAGAAAACAGGTAAATCTATTACCATCAAATCCGTTGAGAATCCTCTTGACCTTGCGCGCACAGCCCTCGCAGTGCATGAAGACTCGCATGACCACCTCCTCCGGCGGCGGCGGTGGAAGAGGCGGGGCCTCCTCCTTCTTCTCCTCCCCTCCTCCCCCCTCGTCCTTCTTGTCCTCCGCCTCCTTGGCCTTCTCCTCCTGCATCAGCGCACATACAAAACGAAGCACATCAAGATCTTCCCGCACCTCTCCCAGAGTCCGAGCATCGCTGCCAAGAAGCCGCAGACATTACCTCGCCCATGGTTCGCCTTCCTCTGCTCCGCTCTCAACGCACTAGAGTTCAGTTTCAGTCAGTCACGCCTCTGGCAAGTGAGTGAGCGAGTGGTGGTTCTTTCGCCCGTTGGGAGTGGGCTGTAGGTAACTTTTGGCTGGCTGTAATGTAACTCCACTGCCGCTACTTGTAACCAAGGCGCGCCGCAAGGGCCAGCGGCCAGCGGCTAGCGCCTAGCCGGGACGACGGTGCGGCGGGTCAGTGGGTCAGGCCGGCCGGCCGGCCCGCACGGAAAATGCGTTGGAACTAATCACCCCTGTCCCCGGCTCATCTCATTTGGTGGTACCAGTACTAGAATTTCTTTTAATGTGGATTTGGACCTGAGGACCTCTCTCTCTCTCTCTGCTTTCTGGCAAACTGGAATAGAGCTGGAAATATGTGAGAGTGAGTGTGAAAGGTACGACAGTGTATTCGTATCTGGACTTTGGATCCAGGTCATGGTTACTACTAGTATATACAACAAAATATGTCTTATATACTTTTTTTTAGTTAGAAAAACATTATACTAAAGTACTAGCGGTGTGTTTAGGTGCTGCATTTGCGGCGGCCAATTTGAGCGTCGCACTTTCTTTGTGGCCGCAGCCTCAGTGGTTACTTGATCCATTCAGTTACTAGGCTTTTATGTGCTATCTGCGATCTTAGAATATTGCACAAAAGTCACAGCTGGTGATTTTAATGTACTAACTTAAATGTTGTTTATTTTACATGCCTCAAAATATGCATGGTTCACCTTGGAGACCAATGTGGAATGTGAGTTTCAACAGATTAAACATAAACAACATCATCCAAAAATCAATCCGCATGTGTTCAGGTGAATTAGAGTGAAAATTCAACTAAATCGCAATCTAAACCACTCCAACACATGGATTGAGGTGATTCTGATAGCATAAAAAAGGCAAAAAAATGACCTTGAGCCCACCTTTTGGAATACATGAATAGAGAAAAATGTGGGATTGGAACGCCTAGACACTTCGAATCTTATATGATTCTAGAGAAAATGAAAGTTTCAAGATAAGATATTTAGAAGAAATGCATGAAAACTCCAGGATGCAAAAGGCTTATCTTGCAGTGTTACAAAACATTTCTTTGTTCTATGTATAGGGCCTTGATGGAAATTTTCTATATGAATGAAATGATCAATATGCCCAAGAGGGGGGTGAATTGGGCTTCTCTAAAATTTCTATGCAAGAATTAAACCTATCCTATAAGCCAATTACCCCCTAGTGTCTACAAGTATGAAAACATACTAGAAATGAAACTAAGTAAAGACACTAGCAGAACAAACACCCTATGCAACCCCAATCAAGCATCATCAAGTATGAAACATGAGCAATGAAAGTAAAGCTTGAAAGTAATTGCAAGAGAGGGAGAAAGAAGAAGAAAGTGACACGTCGATGTTTTCCCGAGATATCGAGGAGTCAACACTCCTCCCTAGTACTCGTTGGAGCACACGCGTAATGGTATCAATCCCCCTTGATCCGTGCAAGGACCAAGTGCTCTCTATGGGCTGATTCTTCGCCCCTCTAGATTGGTGAATCGCTCACAATCGATCACAATGCGGCTTGAGTCGTCCACAATCGCCACCAGATGATCTTCAAGCTCTAATCACCACCAAACCGTCTAGGTGTTGTCGAACACCAAGAGTAACAAGCTAGAAATCTTACTTGACTCACACAAGTCTCATGAGATGAGTGGATACACACTTGTTGCTCTCTAGACACTAATGAGGGATCTAATCAAGGGATTAGTGAAACTCAACTCCTCACTAGGGCTCTTGCTCTCTCTAACACTCTCCAAGTGTATCTCAGTTGATGGAATGAGCAAAGGCAAGGGAGAGAAGCAAGGGAAGGGGTATAAATACCCCCACCTCAAACATACCTGTCAGGAATAAAACTCTGTGTTTTAATGAGCACTGAACGCTCTGGTGCCTTCCCAACGACTAGTTACTGTTTGAAATCTTGAGCACCAGATGCTCCGGTGCCCCTACACCGTACCGGACGTGTCCGGTGCTACTATGGACTCTCTTGAAACTCACTGAGTGAGCACTGGACGCTGGGGTGCATCTGCTGACCACCCACCGAACGCGTCTAGTGCCTTCCAGACCTCTCTAGAACCTTATTGTTCCACCACCGGACGCGACCCATAAGGGGACCTAGCGTCCAGTGCCTGCATTCGGTGCTCACTCGATGACTCACTAAGAGCACCGGATCCTCTGGTGCCTCACGGGGGAGAGAGTCCGGTGCCAAACCCTGTCACCTTTACATACACCAGACGCGTCCGGTGCTAGTTGCACCAGCGTCTGATGTTGTCTAAACCCCCAAAACATCTCTGAATCGAGTTTTGTCAAAAATGAAAGTTGTTCCAACTGATCCTAGGGTCAACCTAGGCTTACTTAGGGCTATGATAGACAAGTGTGCACTACACCTAATACATGAGACTTACCTAAGTCAAGCTACACATTCCAAGCCCCCCTTAATAGTACGATCAAAGGTAAAACAAGAACCTAATCTACTCTAAGTGTCTCCCAACTCCAATGACACTTAGACCTAGATCATTCGAAGCCTTGTCACTTTTCTTTGAAAACCGAAATGATATCCATATTCAAGAAGCATGAAATCCATTGGTTGCCCATTCAATCACCATCATTATGACCTAACTCAATTTCCCTTTGCAAAACACAAGTTAGTCATAATAATATTGCATTGTCGTTAATCATCGAAACCTTTGAGGCCTATATGCTTTCAATCTCCCCCTTTTTGGTGATTGATGAAAATACAATCTCAAGTATGAATAGAGAATGGTTTGGTGAGATTTTCAATGACTTGGTTCATATAAGCATGGGTTAGTGAATAAGAATGAATGAACATGTTTATATCAACCAAAACATGACTTGTACTCATATAGATATGAAATAAGCATGAGTACAACATGTTATGCTCAAGAGATATATCAAAGCTAAGAGAGGAAGCATCACAAGCATAGCATGAGCATAATCATGAGTGACATATCATAGCATATAACGAAAGAATGGAATGTCACACACAAACGAGTATCATACATACTATACAATGCATAAACGCAGTAAACATGATGCATGAAATGAGAATAGCACAACAAAAGATCCAACCTACTCACAACTCCCTCTGAGTCTACATACTCGACCCTCTGCCCCTTTGGCGACTGTTGACGCCTTTACGGTAATTAACTACTATATTTATAGGTCAATTAAACATGAAAAAGGGTATGAATATCATCTCAAACATAGTTTTAGGGATTTATCTGACAATATTCCATGAGTTTTGGTGAATCTGTATTTTATAGGGATTAAATAGGAAAACACAAATTATTACAGAGGAGAATCCTAATCCAATATGATTGATTTTGGCAAACCAAACCCATGATAGCGTAGGAAGGTTCTCGAAGACCCCAGAAGAAACCAGAGAAAAGTGGAAGGCCAAAGCGCACCAGGGGGCGGTCGACCCCACCCCTAGGTCGGCTAGCTTGGCACGAGTCCAAATCAGTCATGTCTTTGTGTGGTGGCGCCTAATCGACCTTTAGATCTAATCTATGTCGTTGTCAAAGTCGGTTTTGATCCAAGGGTTATGGTTCATCATGTTGGACTATATAAGGAGCCCCAAACCTCCCTCAAGGAGGCAATTCAATCTCATACAAATCAATCGACAACAATTAGTCAATAGGTTTAGAGGTATCCCTTGAAAAGGATAACCTTAGAGCTCCACCATATCTAGGGCATAACTAAAATAGAATAGAATAGAATAAAAGGGGGCAAGCATAGCTTGGATTTCGGATCAAGTCACAAGGAGGCTCAGTAAACCCGTGTGCTTCTCTCTTGTAATTACAATATTATTCAACTAGTTCATCTTTTGTTCTTCTAGTTCATTTTTGTTCTTCTAGTTCTTATTCTAGTTCCTGTTCTAGTTGATCTTATTGTTCTAGACATGACTACATGCTTAGTTGTTTATATGTTCTTAATTATCATGTTTAGTGTCTACTTTGATTTATTTATTTAGCATAGATAGATTATGTTCATGTTTATACCCATGTTCGTATAGCACTGATTCATTAGATCAATGGGTGGATGGTAGACATAGTGTAAGCATGGTGCTTGGAACTTGTTTATCTGCAAATGTCCCCTATGTTCGAGGCCATGTGGTAGATCGTGGGTGTGACATTCCCGTTGAGTCCTTTGTAGTCCACTCCCCAAATATAGGACTTGGCATGGCTTATAGTCGCAGGTCATGGTTCTGCTCTGTTCTTAACATGTCTTAGTGATTGTCTCTTAAATATAGACATAAATATAATTTAACTATGATTGCTAAATGTAATTGCACTAATTAAAGTAGGTTATGACTTATAATTAGAATGACATAGGGGTTATTCTTTAATTTTCTATTCTTCTCGATGCTAGTGCTATAGATGGGAGTGCTCTAAAGATAATCCTGGACATTTCTTTATCATTTTATCTTTATATTTATTATGAGATTGATTCCATGCTTGAGTAATGATCTAGTGGAACTCTTATCATGTGTGTGTGTAAAATTTATAGATACTATCTTTATATCTTCCTAGATCCTTCCTAGTGGTAAAGTACAAATAACAATACTTGAAACTTTCTTTATAGATACTATCTTTATATCTTTATAGATACTATCTTTATATCTTCCTAGATCTTTTTGTTCCCCCAATGAAGGAAGGTAAGATTCTGGGCCAACCGGAAGATTTAGAAACTGCAAATCTTGTCGACATTTTCAATGCAGCCAAGTACTACACTCAGCCCACTGATGTGAAGTAGATTGACTATTCACTCCCCGAGAAGAAAGGTGACCCAGGGAGGCCTGTCATTCCTATCTCCATAGGATGTCACACCTTCCTAGAAGCTATCTGTGATTTCGGCGCAAGTGTCAACATTATACCTAAGGTAATTTATGAAAAGATTTTGGGAGATCCTCTGTTGTACACAACCATGTGTTTGCAGCTTGCAGATCAGTCTACATGTTACCCCGAGGGAGTTCTAGAAGAAGTTGTCATCAGAGTGGGGCAATCATATGTTCCAATTGACTTTGTGGTCATGGAAATAGGATATTGGGCACCCATCATATTGGGTCGACCATTCTTATGCACAACCAAAGCCATCATCTATGCGAAACATGCCAAGATTATCTTTTCCATAAAATAAAAGAAAGAGAAGTTCTCATTCAAGAACCACATGCTCAACAGTCCTGCACTACCATGAAGGAAGTATGGACGAGATCAACCAGCAGTACCCAAGAAGAAGAACAATAGAAGAAGGAGCAAGAACAAGCAGAGCCAGATCTCAGAAGGAGCAGTACAGATGATCAACCCAGTCAACACGGAGCACGATCAGTTGCTTGACTCACCATACGTAGTCAAGAAGGGAGATCTAGGAGTACCAACCATTGAATGCAAAATCAGAAAGACAGTCTTCCCTTCGACCTTCTGCGACACAGGATCAGGGGTCAACATAATGTCAAAGGTAACTTATGATCATTTATTTGAAGGTATACCTTTGTACCCCAACCTATATGCAGTTGCAGATGGCGGACTTGACGTACAAATTCCCCGAAGGCATAACAAAGAACATAACAGAGCAAATTCAAGATTCACATGTTCTTGTAGATTTTGTAGTACTTGACATGCAGGATGAAGAAGACATGACTCTTATCTTTGGGAGACCATTCCTCAACACCGCTAGAGCCGTCATCTTCTTCACAACTGGACAAATCCACCACAACCTACCCGCTGGAAAGGTATGATGTAAATTCAATAGCTATCATATGCAGCCCAAGAAGCGACGCAACAGAAGGAGATGTCATACTCGCCGTCAAGCAACCCAACCGTTGAAGGATGGCTGGGCAGACTATCCTAGTGAAGTCACAAGATACGAAGAACAAGAAGAAGTAACAAAACCTCGCTGGGACAAGTGGGAATGAGAAATTGAAAAGATGGAGCTATGCGCAAAAGAAGAAGCAAAAGAGACACTAGTACAAGCACAACAATGGTGGGATGAGAATAAAGATGCGCCACAAGACACAGAGGAATCGTTTGAGTCCACCTCAGATGATAAATCTGACAAGTAAGTACTCTCTCTCCTATCTAGTCTTATCGTTAGACTATAAATCTCGTTCCTTTGCACCATACATCCTCATATATCCACCACACATATATATTCACCCTCATACATCCACCATAAATCCCATACACATGCACATCTTGATTTGATTGTATGTCCTGTTTCTCTGTATCCATTGTTTGACTTTACAATATATAATTTGCAAGTATGTATGTGTTGTTTCTCCCCACCTATGAACTCAATATATTGCCTATTAGTTATAGGGTGAGAGAGAGAAGGCACTTTGTTACTTTGCCTATTCCAAAAATAATACATATTCTGAGAAAAGGCATAACTTCATTGTTGCCTTGGAGAGGATCCAAAAATACCACATATTGAGAGACTTGAGAGGGTCATACAAAAGAGACTTTGAGTTTTATTTCGAAAACTTTGTAAAACTCTAGGATGAAAGTTGAGTAAAGAGCTTGAGAACATAGTGCTTGGCTTGATCATTCTACTTTCCAATTGCTCAAGACCCAAGTGAAGGCTATAAGCCCTATGGTTAAAGGTAATTTGGGTGAGTTTGAAAGTCAGAACAGTTTACTCTAAACCAGAGGAGAATTCTTGTTTGAAAGCATGTGTACTTTTAAGGCGTGAAAGCATTGTAGCAACTCCTTATCCATTGTTAAGTTTAGCTTTGCTTAGGGACTAGCAAAGGTTAAGCTTGCGGGAACTTGTTGACATCTCTTAACACCTAAATATAGCCGTCAACTGTTGCATAAAATGATAAGAAATAAACTACAAAGCATAGTTGTAGGGTTTGATTCTAACAAGTTCCACGAGTTTTGGTGTTCTCACTTGTTTTGCAGGACATTCAAGTTTTAATATATAAAAGTATCTCAAATAAGGAATTAGAGTACACCATTGCGAAGAGCTCGTCGAGTCGATCGAAATGGACCTAGCACTTGCTATATTTGGAGCCCCGATGAGAAAGATATCAACACCGCAATGAAATTCAACTTGGGAACAATCTAGAACATACCGGAACCATCACCCACTATATATTTGAGGGATTAAAATGCAAGAATCCCATAGCTTTGGTAAATCTATATTTTCCAAGGACTATTCCAGAGAATTATAGAAGATCTAATTGTTATAATAGTTACGCGAAGAATCTCGCGGTGGGATATTTTCTTTTGTACTCAGGAAGGGTACAGAAGGCAACCGAAGAAAGCGGAGACCGAGAGGTGGAAATAGGGTGTCG
Source organism: Microstegium vimineum (assembly GCA_022036555.1). Lineage (NCBI taxonomy): Eukaryota > Viridiplantae > Streptophyta > Magnoliopsida > Poales > Poaceae > Microstegium > Microstegium vimineum. The sequence goes on along the minus strand of CM039122.1, from coordinate 33,028,193 downwards.
GCCGGCCCCACCTTGTGTCGGGCGGCATGCTACAGTAGCGGATCCTAACCCACTTCTGGAAGCTTCCTCCATCGCCATAGAGGAGTCATCTCTGTCATACTTTAAGTCGGCTTGATCCAACGACTGACGTGCATCCCACCAGATCAAAACTACTAATTCACCGTCTTTTGTTTCCTATATATCCACACAAAAAAATACACCCCGCTGAGAAGCCTCTGCTTCGCGCACCCAGAATCGTGCATCCAGACAAATCATAAGTTTAAATCACAAGTTTAAAACAGACTGTCCAAATTTTTCTAAATCTTCTGTCTCCTTACTCACTCAGATTAGAGCACACAATTGCGTGTATCCTCCTCCTCCTCCGGCACGCCCGAAAAGGCAGCCGTCGGTTGTTCACAAAAATCACGGGTGCACGCGTAGATGACGGACGTTGATGTAGCCACAGCTCACGTACATGGGTGGCCTCACGTTCTGGTCGACGACACTTGAGTTAGAACTCTATTTTAATCTTCCTGGAGGTGAGCCGTCTCCAGCACGTGGTGGTGCGCGGCGGCGGGGCGGTGACGTCCGTTTCTCCCGGTGCGGGTACGCGGCCGCCGAGGGCTGCGGCGAGGCGTCGTTCCACCGGTGTGACGCGGTGCGCGCGGGCGGATGCCGCGACGTGGCCGTGCGCCGGTGCCAGTCCGCCAACGTGGAGCGCGCCGCGCGCTTCTCCCGGTGCGGGTACGCGGCCGCCGAGGGCTGCGGCGAGGCGTCGTTCCACCGTTGCGATGCGGTGCGCGCGGGCGGATGCCGCGACGTGGCCGTGCGCCGGTGCCAGTCCGCCGACGTGGAGCGCGCCACGAGCGCGGCGCGCGTCCGCGGCTCCGGGGAGCTCCGCGTGGGCCGGTGCCGGGAGGCCGACGTGGGCGGGTGCGCCGACGCCGCCGTGACGCGGTGCTGCACCGCGCGCGCCGACTGGTGCGGCGCGCTCGCGCTGGGCAAGTGCGGCTCCGCCGACGTCACCCGCTGCGGCATCGTGCGCGTCGGCCGCTGCCGCGACGCCACCGTGTCCGGGTGCGGCACCGTCGCGGTGCGCCGCGGCAAGGTGAGCGTGGTGGAGATGGGTCAGCGGGTGGCGCCGGATTTCCACGAGCAGGAGCCGATGATGATGTATCAGCAGGGTGAACTGCCTGGACGAAAATCACGAGCGCACGCGAAGAAGATGGGCGTAGATGACAGACGTCGATGTAGCCACGAGCGCGGAGAAGGACGATGGCTGCCGAGGTGGGAATGGGTGTGGAGAAGATGACCGCTGAGGTATGCTCTAGAGCTTCGCGCCGGAGCTTCACGCCGGTGGGACCGTCGGGGGTCGTCCCCGTCATAGCTGTCGGGGAGCGCTTTCACCCCATCCCCGTCCCCGCGCGGGGAATAATCCCCGTCGGGGCTCCCCATCCCCGCTTTCATGTGCTCTTGTGTTCCTCCATGGCCGCCTCCACTCATGGTCTTGAACAGATGAACTGCGGTGCAGAGCTTGGAGACAGGAGCTTCGCTTCCCGTTGCAAATCTTGGAGATGAATTTAGAGGAACTCAGAGACGCCTAGTTGTTCCAGGGTCATGAGTCGTCAATGTCGGAGCTCATGGATGCTTTGCTGAGTACTGACGCGCGCGCGCCGCTGCGTGCTCTCAGTCGCCGGCACGGAGCAATTCCATCGGATAAGGTTGGATGGATTGGGCAAGCGGTGGCTTTCTAGAGCTGAGCATGGCTTTGTGTGGCAATGGGCCAAATTGGGCCTTTTCATTTAAGTTCCAGTGTAAATCTTTTTTTTTTTTTGCGACGAGTTCCACTGTAAATCAATACTGCGTTTTTTTAATCTATATATATAAACGGGGATCCCCGTGGGGATTGGACGCGGGGAATGGTCACCCGTCTCCGTCAGACCCAACGGGTGACAAATTTCTCCCGTTTCTATCCCCGTGGGGATAAATATTTTCTCATCCCTTAATAGGGGAATTCCCCGCGGGGATCGGGGATCGGGTCTCCTTTGCCATCTTTATGCGCGGAGGCGCCCGGGAGGGCCGGCGAGGGCAGCGCGGGGAAGGATGCGATGCGATACGGGAAAGCGCGGGGATGCGAGGCGAGGCGAACGGGAGGTCGGGAGTTATGGCCTGCTATCGGATAAGGTATGGAGCAAAACAATAGAAAAGGAGAAATAAAAAGAGAGAGAAGAGAGAAAAAGGAGAAGAACAAATTGCCCGTGATAAGATATGTTTAGATGGTGAATTAGTAGGGTAGTAGATATAAGCTCAAATATTATTGTGTAAAAATTTAAACTCTGCAAAAACAAATTGGTTGTTTTAAAAGTATTTCTCTAGATAAAACCGTTGCGTTAGCACGAGCATTATACTAGTATAAATAAGAGGGCAGACCCCCCCTCTCGAGACCATCTCATCTCATCTAGTTGTAATTAGAGGTGAGAGAGAGGATGAGAGAGCTAGGAGGAGCCAGATCTGTCAGATCTTCCTCAACATTGTACCTTTGCAGCATCTAGTTCTGAGCAATCTCCAGGTTCTTCATTTATTATTTCTATGTATCTTATTTTAGTTCTTACTTTATTCTATTTACGGGATCTCCGCTCGTATTGAGTGCTCTAGTTTTGAATTTGGATTATAGTAGTAAGCGATAGTGTAGACGTGGTGTCTAGACTAGAGTTTATCTGAATTTACCCCAATCCCATGGATAGTTGTGGTAGCCCTAGAGGTGACAGCTCTGTAAGGCCTTTGTAGTCCACCACGTTCGGGTTGGTGTTTCGTAGAGCTTTTCGCAACCTCCCCCCAACTACCTTTTTCCTAGTGTTATTCGAGAGTCGGGAAGGTATTGTTGCTTCAAAGTAGGTAGAGTATCGTGGGCCTTTGATTAGATAGAACCCCTTAGAAAACTCTAAAATCTATCTTTACCTAGTTATCATTATTTATCATTATTCACCTAGTTATCTTTCTCTACCCATTTATCTTATCTACCACCAAAATAATATATCTTATTTATCCTTGGACGTTCTTAGTTCTTTTCTAGTACACTTCACATTCCCCGTGGAAATTGATACCCTTTTGCAATACTCCCGGGTGAAAGCTACAGCGGTATCCGTGCGCTTGCGAATTTATCTGTGTGTGTTAAGAAATACCAACACTTATGAGGTGTGAAAGCATTGCAGCAACTCTTAATCCAAGTTTATTAAAAAGGCTTTGCTTAGGGACTAGCAAAGGGTAACCTTGGGGAGCTTGTTGACGGTCCTTAGCGTTAACTTTTTAAACAATTATAAACATGATAAATGGATCAATCAAATATAATATCTAGAAATATAGGGCTTTAATTAACAATTTCCACGAGTTTTGGTGTTTCATTATTTTCCAGGGACTATTCTAGAAAAGAGAATAAAGGAAAGAAAATCATAGAAGATATTGAATAAATCCCGCAGAGAAACACCTGCCAAAATACTCACAGAGGATCCCGCAGACACCGGAGCGAAGCGGGGCCACAACCCCTGCCAGGTGGGGCTAACCGGCATAGGGTGGGGCCGGGTGGCACCCCCTGGGCCCACTGACCGTCGTCTTCTAGATGCTTCCTCTACCGCCTTTGAGGAGTCATCTGAGCCATATGTGAAGTCGGTTTGATCTAACGGCTATCGTGCATCCCACCAGACTATAAATAGGAGGGTATACCCCCCTGGAGCATCCCATCTGAAGCTTAGATCATTTGGAGATCCATTCAGTCTAAGTCATAGGAGATCTAGTCATCCAGAGCCATAAACCCTAGTTCATCTAGAGCACTTTCTAGTTCATAGCATAGCCTAGTTAGATTCAGTGGCTGACCTAGGATTTAGCTAAGACTAGAGCTAAATCTTAGCGGCCAAATCCTAGCAGCCACAATCCAAAAGCTACAAACTAAATTATAGTCTATAGGATCATATTTATATACAATATTTGCAAATATAAAGAATTGTTTTAACTATATAATGAAGAGTTGTTCCAATAAAATTTAGGCCATGACTAGGGCCATGGCCCTACTGGCCTTAGGCCTAGACCCGCCTTGGTTAGATTCAAGAGTAGAGTAAGTCAAGATTCGATCACGTTGTCAAGAGATTGGAGTCTAGTATAGTTCTTATTCTTTTATTCTCTTTTAGTATTTATCTGCAGTTGTATGTTATATATAGGCAACACTATTCTTCATTAATATGTTCTTGTTTACTTTATTCATTGTCTACGTTAATATATCTAGTATAGTTAGTTTGCTATTGAGTTCATGCACATGTTCGTATAGCGCTCGTCTATTTGATCATATGGCGAGTGGTAGGCAGTATATAGGTGTGGTGCTTAGATACATTGCTCATCTACGGATGCCACAAGTTGTGTCGGTCATGGGGTAGATCGTGGACGTCACGGGTCCATTGAGTCCTTTGTAGGCTGTTGACATCTCTTAACGACATTACCAAAAGTAGAAAGATTTCTATTTATGATAACGGTGCCAAAAATAGTTAACCACCTCTCATGCCACTTAAGCCAAGTTGTCATCCCCGACATGGCAGAGAGATGCGATATTGAAATATGCATTTGCTCCTCTAATAAATATAAATGTGTTTCTGCAAGCGCACAGATTATACCGAAGTAGTATTTTAACCAGGGGTATTCCAGGTATCGTTATTTATATTTTTACCACTGGGAAGGGAATGGTAAGGAATAAATGAGTAATGAGTATCACTGCATGTGTAATAGAGAGTTTTTATCTATCTCTCTCAATACAGGATAAATGTCACTTAAGATATAAATAATGAATGAATAGTGACAAAAGATAAATGTACTGATCAGCATATGTAGCCACATAAGATAACGATAAGCACCTCAACAGATATTCTAGCAATTCATTAGCATGGAATTAGGACGAACTAGAAGAATATTTCCTAAGTCATTCTTAACTATACAGTTTAGCATATTATGATTAGTGCAATTATACTTGACAATCATGGTGAGATAAGATTATAATCATGCATAGTGAGATTACTAAGGAAGATGCGAAACATAGCAATCATTTCCCCGTAATGGTTCCGCTCTGCCTGCCCTATAAATGGGAGGAGGACTACAAAGGACTCAACAGGACTGTCACTCCCGTGATCTACCTCATGATCCGAAATATAGGGTACAATCGCAGATAAATATGGTCTAGGCACCACACCTACACAATATTTACCATTTACCCATAGTACTGATAGATAAACGTTATACAATCCTAAACATGAATATAGTTCAGATCCAACTAAGCCAAGCATATAATCATAATAGACTAAGAACAATATAATTGAGAACATAATCGAATAGAGTAAAGTCATAAATAATATAATGAAGTAGAGCAAAGTCATATTCATAATATTGAAGAACAATGATAAACAAATGAAGAACTAGAGAGAGAATTACCAAGAATCCTCTTGACAGATCCGGAAACCAATCGAAGATTGACTCCTCCTAGTTCTAATCCTATATAGCTATGCTAAACTAGAGATCTAGTGTATGTGGTGGATCTAGGGCTTGATCAGGGGCTTCTCCTCTTGAGATGAATACTGAATAATGAATTCTTCCTCTCTTCCTCAGGATTAGAGGGGCCTTCCTTATATAGCCTCCTCAAATGAACGCCGGTCGTCGGATCAAACCGACCTTAATGGAGGACTTAGATGCAACCTCAAAGGCGGTGGAGAGGGTGTCCACAAGGCAGAGCCTCATTGGCTTCTGCCCTAGGGAGGCCGTCCCAGGGGGTAGGGCGGGCGCCCTGCCCCTGGGCCCGCTGACCATCTCGTTTCTTCCCACGCCTTCTTGACCCTTCTAGAGTGTTCTTTTTCCTACGCATGATAATTATCTCTATGTAATGCTTACATGTGGGCCTATCCTCCATATTTCCTGACAACTCCCTGTAGAAACAGACATTCACCAAAACTCATGGAATTCTATTAGTATAAACCCTATTCCTAGCTATTGGTTTCATTTAGATCCTTATCCTTGTTTAGTTGACGGTTGAATTTGGTATTTAAGGACCGTCAATATAGGCCTCCCTCCGTACAGTGGTTTGATAGGGAGGAATTGTCAAGTTGAGGATATTTTGTTATATCTGAGGTTTCTGAACTCAACTCATCCTATTCATGGCCCTATTGTGGTTGGGAATATTGGTAGTAATACTTAACAATGATTACTAAACGTACTTACACTAACTAGCGTAGCTTTGACGGTAGTTAGAATACTTAGGATGTTGTTTCTTTATTACACGTATTAGACGATGCTTCTGTAGTGACTAGAATGCTCTAGAAACTTTATCCTTATTATTATTATTATGATGATGACTGATCAATTTACCCTTATCATATGTATATATTTATCATATGACTTACCCCTATTTAAGAGTAGAGATCATTGATGGTTAAATCACTTCATTCATTTCATATGCTTGTTATCAATACTATAGATTATTATTTTTAACTATACCTTCCCAGTGGTAGAATATAAATGACAACCTAGTAATACTCTAGGTAAAATGCTACAATGGTATATTTAATCTCTTCGTTTGCAGAATCATTATCCTTTGACATTTCATTTATTATTATTTCTGCCTAGTCATACATAAACTATATAATATTACATAAGTACCATAAAATATTCCTAGCTCTATAATTAGGGATGACAACCTAGTTCCATGCTTAGGAGTATAAGGGAAAAGATAAGTGGCTAGTTACTAAAGGAAAGTTAATTACATACCACACATTTTTGGCACCATTGCTAAGAACTATGTTCTTGGTGATGTCATTAAGAAATGTCAACAGCGAGCGAGCGAGTCAAGAGGGAAGGCTCAAGGACTTGGCGCTCGGGTCGAGGACATAGTGACATGTGTTGATGCGGGGGACGCATGTGGAGCATGCTACTCATGAGCGGTTTGATGGTTTGGGCCTGAAAACCATCGGAGGACGATTTATGAGTTTGGCCCTCAAAACTCAGGGTTTGGTGGTTGAGCCGCAAAACAACCAATGGACTGGTTTACGGGTTTGGGTCTCAAAACCTGGGTGGAGCTTCCGAGGAAGCGGGGATGGCACATGGCGGAATCCTAGAGGTTGCATCGAGGCGACGGCAAGTCCAGGAAGGAAGCGGGACCATTCTATGAAAAGGAAGGAAATATCTGCAGAGTTGGATCACAATGTCTTAGGGCTAGGTCATTCGCTCTTGTATCTAGGGGGTGTTTTGGAATTGTCCAAATGTGCCGTTAAATTAGGATGATGGGGCTCTTAGCACCCTCACCTCTTTCATTCCCTCATTTCCTCCCTCCCACTCCTTAGGCTCTCCCCTCCTCTAGTCTTCTTGCTACCGAGGTCCGCGATTGATTTTGCAGTCATCCGTGTAAAAACATGAATTGAGTTTGTGCGGGAATGGAGGCCCTTACCTCCTTGTGGCATGGTAGGTACAATTTGTGAATTTTTTGTCTCGAATCTCTCGTGTTCTTTGTTTTGCCCCTTTTCTCCTTGTTCTTGTTTTGATGATATCTTTTGATTCAGGGTGTTGGAGTTGATTCCTCTTGAATCAAGTTATGCTAATCAAGTTGTGCTAGGACATGAGTTGATCCTTTCCACAGAAGGAAATCTCTTGGTTCCTCACGAGCATATAGATCAGGCTAAATCAATTTCGTGTTCATCTCTTTCGAGATTTCTGAGTTCATCCTTTTTTCCCATTGTTTCTCTCCATTTTGAGCGATGGTCTCCTAGAGATAGCTCCTCACCTTCCTTGTGATCATGCATACCAAGTTTGATGGCAGTTGGTGTTAATTTGGGAGAGATTAGGAAGATTTGGGGTGAAGGTGATTTTCAAATCGCCCGGTTTTCACACTGTCCAGGCATTCCAGGACAGTCCGGGCTCTATCCGTGGACAAACGGGGGTCGGGGCCGAGTATAAGGGAGCTCAACTCCGCTCGGGTCCCCAGACGTGGACAATCTATGGTGAATCAGCGGATAGTCCATCGTTCATCCTCAGCGAGCAATACTTGTGTTGTGTTTGCTAGTGGGATTTTTGGTATAGGCACGGACAGTTCGAGTTCAACCCACGGACAGTCTGGCCTATCCCAAGTTCTAGGCAGAACTATTGCAAATCATTTGTTTTTGGGAGAAGTAGATAGTAGACAGTTTGGCCCTAAGCGTGAACAGTCCGAGCCTGGCTGGTGGACAGTCCAGCCTGTTGACACCAAAGGTGGCGCAAAGGGTAAACCGCAAGCGCATGACTGTCAAGGTAGCTTTCACCCAAGAGTATTCCTAGGGTATTGAATCCACGGGGAACGTGAAGTGTACTTAACAAAGAACTAAGTTTGTCCTATGATAACACAAGGGGTTTATGATAAGTTGGGTAGAGAGGATCTTCGATGGTTAGGAAACTAGCAAGGCAAGGTAATAAACAAAGGTTGTTCACTTCGGGCTACTAAGCCACTTAGCAACAGAAGGTTGCTAAACCGCCTAGCACAAGAAGTCCTACGCTTTAAGAACTTGGCCGAACGTGGTGGGATCAAAGCCTAGATAGGTTCGTCATCCCTACTAGGTACCACAAAAAAAAACCATTGGACAAGCCGCACACACAAGTAAATGTATAGCCTAGACACCACGTCTATACTATATCTTACTACTCTAATCCGGATCCCAGTGAAATTGATTAGAGTACCGGTTTAAGGGCGGTGAACCAATGAACAACAAAAGTAAATACTTTACTAGAACTAAAGATCAATTACCATAAAAGAATCTCAAATGCAGACTTAAAAAAGAGAAGGCCGCATCTTCTGAGGTACAGCTCGGAGAAGACACCACACAGGCCCGGCTCTTCTCCAAACTCTCCTCACTCTCTCCCTATTTTCTATGCTACTATTAGAGTAGGGCTTCGCCTATGTGTAGAGAGAGTAGATCCTCCTTGGTGTGTTGAATGAGAGGGAGTGAGGGGGTATTTATAGTGGAGAGGTGGAGTAGGGACTACTCCACCGCCACATCATTGATCTGCGTGATGGATGATGAGAGCCCTTGAATTGTAACCGCCTTCAGATCAAGGGTGGAGAGGAATTGACATGTGCTTCTTTGCATGCAGCCATGCAAGGGAGGTGGACGCCCCCTAGGCCTTAGGGGGGATCGTCTGATCCCCCTATGGGTGGTGGGACCTCCCCTATCCTTCTAGAAGATGGCCCACATGTCTTGGAGTGGGTGTGCATAAGTTGGACCACTTTTGGACGTCGGTTTGTACTCTTGTGGGCCCATGGATCCATGTGAAGTGAATATGAGCCGTTTAGAGAAAGCACAAGTTGATCCAAGGGTGGAGGATCACTTGGGAGTGCTTCTCCTAGATCATGACCAGCGTGGGGAGAGAGAGTAGCTGCCAAGTCACCTAGGGGGGTCGGCCGACCCCCCTAGGACATGTGGACCACTACCAACCTTCTAGAAGCATGACCCGCATGTCATGGAGTGGCTAGAAATCTTGGTGGCTGCCGTTCATAGGTCGGCCAACCTGCACAAGGGGGGTAGTGACCCCCTTACTATGACAGGTGGGCCCCCATATCATGTGGAGTGCTTGGGGATACTGGTGGGCCCTATAGGGTGGTCGGCCGACCCCTCTATGGTGGGTCCCACTAGCTCATTTCTCTCCATTTCATGTAGTCCTGTAAGAAATACTCCATAGACATGTGGAACTATTTATTTGATAAAAATCATTATGTCTTTGCTTCTAGCTCCTAGAAAAGGTGTTTTGTTGACGGTTTTGATGGTATAAAAACATGGTGAAATTAACGTCAACACAGCCCTAGAGCGCGAACAGTCCGGTCATGCCCAATTTACTGTTTTGAGCTGATTTCTTTGGAGCTTGTTCATCAGTCGTTCTCAATAGCTCTGTTGTACCTCTAGGACACCTCCTAAGGTATCCACCCACGTGTTGGGTTGTGAACACATCGTTCTTCTCGAGCAGTTGTGTAGGGGTTGATTTTAGGACAAGGACCAAGGTTTTCGGAGAAGTTTTTGTTGGCTCCCATTCACCCCCCTTTGGTCGTTGTTTTGGTCCTTCAATTTATATCAAAGCATATTAAGGATCATTCCACCTTAGTGGGTTCTTGATCCGCAAAAGACAACATGGAGCATGGTTCCAGCAAACCACCATTCTTCAATGGAACAAATTAGAAATTACCCATACTGGAAGATTTGCATGTCGGCTTATCTCTAAGGGGTTAATTAGCTCGTGTGGAAAATTTGCGAGAATGAACACTATGAGGTTCTTGCTGCTCATGTTGGTCAAGATCAAGTTAACCAACACAACACAAACAACAAGGCCCATAGCATCCTTTTCTCAAGCATTTCACTTCCTGAGTTTGAGCATGTCTCGAACCTCCATACGGCGTGGGAGATCTGGCAAACACTTGAGAAATTTCACTAGGGTAATACTCGAATCAAGTCTAGACTCTTTGACACATACTAGAGGGAGTACGAGAACTTCATCTAGTTGGGTGGTGAATCTGTTGACACGATGTTCTCTCGCTTTCAATCTATTTTCAACACGATGTGTGTCAATCGTGCGAACCTACCTTATGACAACCATGAGATGGCTATCAAGCTTTTGCATGCTCTTAATTGGAAGGTATGGGAGATGAAGGTGGTAGATATTCAAGATTTACCTTCCTATGAGACTCTCACCCTGGATGAGCTTTTTAGCAAGCTGAAGTCCATGAAGATCGACCATTAGACTCACGCCAAGCTTGAGAACTCGTCGACTCCAACTATGGCGTTAGTTTCTAGCCTTGGTGGTTTGATGTCTTCCTCTAACCCTTCGCATGCTCTCTTTGCCTTATCGTCTTTGATTTTTGTGACTGAAGAGCAAGTAGAGGCGATTGGAGATGATGAGTTGGCTTTGATCATCACTAGGTTCTCACGGTTTCACAACAATCGTTTGAACCGATGACATGGTGGTTCAGCCCAGGGGTGCTATGGTTGCAGTGATCTTGATCACTTTATCGCCAATTGCCCCAAGAAGACCAAGTCCAACTTCACCAAGTGTAAGGACAAGTGCGAGAACACCTTCTTCAACAAGAACAAGGCCAAGAGAGGCTTTGACAAGAGAGCGGTTAAGAAGAAGGTGCTCCACAAGGTGAAGGCTCAGTAGCGTGCCTTCCTTGCCTCCCTCAGCGACCTCGACAACTCCTACGAGCGTGCTTCTTTGAGTGATGATGATGAGTCTAAGGGGAAGGTTGAGGAGAAGCCCAATGGTCTGCTTCTACGCCCAGTCTGAGCATGGTGGCTTTTGCACCATGGCACTTGGAGCCGAGGAGACCAGCTAGGACGAGACAATGGACGACTTCGATATACCCGAGGTACCGCCCACCATCAAGTCTCTTTTTGCTAAGGTTGAGTATTTAGGTGATACTTTGGTTAGATAGGACTCTTTGCTCAAGCACGCAACTCGTGAGAGAAAGGAATTTAACGGGAAGTATGAGAGAGTGCTTGAGGAGCTTGAGTTTGCTAGATCGACTGTGACTGTATCTAAGGAGATAGAGTGTGATACTTGTGCCATGCATATGTCTAGTTTGATTACTCTTTAGGACAAGTATAGCACTCTATTGGATGAGCATAGCGAGCTTAAGGCTAGGCCTACTTTGCATGGTGCATGCAAGTCTTTCTTAGTCTTATGATCTGAGCTAGCATAGAAGGAGACTAGGATTGTTGTGTTAGAGAAGGCTACTTTAGATAGCACTTCTAGGTTTGATCGCTTTGAGGGTTTGGAGTTGGAGATTGAGTCATGTAGACACAACAAGATGTGTACCGAGGAGGAAAGCACATACCTTCGGTCCATCTTGAGCTAGGTGTCATTGAAAGGATCTTGATGTCGCTTAGGAGGCCTAGAGGGGGTGAATAGGCCTACAAAAATTAGCTCAAACAAAACTCAGCACTAAGGGCGACACTTCCTCCCTTTAAGGGCGTCAGTGCCGCTCCATGACCATAACTCCACTTTAACCCAAACTTTGAGAATAAGTACTTGAGATGCTCAATAATGACACTACAAAATCTCAGCTCAAAACCCAATCAAAATATAGGGCGACACTACCACTCTTCAAATATAATTCAGATCAAGTTCAGATTTCATAGAGATAAACCTAATAACTAGAGCTACTGAATATTCCAACAGAATGATAAAGTCCAGATTGAAGACTGGATATCACACAAAGCTACTATATGAAAAGATCGAGCTCACTAACCTAAACAACAACAAACAAATGAGAAGAACTAAAAGTAAAGAACACAGTTATTTGTCATGTGGTTCAGCTTGCCACCAAGGCTTGCCTAAGTCCAAGTTGTTGAGGTATCCACACAAGGATTGGCTCGCCACTTTGTCGTTCCCTTGCTCTCAAATCAAGAGAGTGAACTCTTGAAGTGAGGGGTAATTTCTTAGCTGCAAAAGAGAGTTACAAACTGATCCCGCTGCTCACCACAAGCACGAAAGCTTGTTGGGCGATGCCTAGCCATCTAGGATTGATGAAGCCCGACAAGTGCTCAAGGTTTGGTTAGCTCTAATGTACTCTCTAGCTCTTAATCACACAACCCCAACACTTAATAACTCACTAAGCACTTCACTCTCACAAAGAGAGAGTTGGAAGAGCTCTCAAATGGCTTTGGAAAGGTTTGGGAGGTTCTGAAGTATCAACAACCCAAACAGGAGGCATGGGACAAGTATATATAGCCACCCCACTCAAACTAGATATTAGGATTCAAAAACTAGCTATTTTGTCTGTACGAGGGCGGCACTTCTGCCCTCCTAGAGACAACAAAAAAACACACAAAAACAGCCATAACTTTTAACTTTGAACTTTGTTTTTGATGATCTTGGACATTACAAAAAGCTTGTTTCGAGGGCTATCCAACCCAATAGAGAACAATTCCAAGATCAACAAGTGTAGGTGCATTTATAAGTGTTTTCTCTCATGTTAGCACTTGGGTTTGGTTAGTTTGAGCACTTGAGACTTGTCTATTGTTTGTATTGCATCCCCCTTGATAGTACGACATACCTATACTCAAGATCAATAGAAAATAACTATTTTAACCATTGAGTTATCAATGTCTTCATATCATCATATGCCATTTCTTCGCAATATTGCTTCATAGGGAGATGCAACCATCTTTGTCTCTTCTCTTTGAGCAAACATACCTTGAGCATGTGACTTGAACCATTTCCATACATGTTAGTTCAACTCATGGATTCAAGTAACTTCTACTAATGATTTGATCCTCAACACATGTAGAATCATGGACCCTTGTGTTTAGGCGATTAACGACAATACTAGATCACTATGACTAACGTGTGTTTTGCAGAGACAAAGTCATATATGTTAGGTCATGAGTGATGTATTTTGAATGGGCTTAATGGATATTCATGCCCCCAAGATGGAAATCGTTTCGGTTGCAAAGGATGGAGATACACGACGAAGACTAGGCTAGTTCTTAGTGCCATGAGGTTGAGAAGGGCACTAAGTATAGCTAGGGCTTTTGTTTTTCCTTTGACCGTACTATAAAGGGGGGTATGAGGTTAGTAGCTTGACCTAGGAGAGTTTAGGAAAGTGGGTATATGCACACTTGTCACAACTAGTCCTAGAGACCTTGCTTTCAGCCCTTGATAAACCCTAGAAGTGGTAGGAGCAAAATCCCTTGAGAAACCTCAGCGAAAACGGTTGAAAGAGAGGGAGAAAGAGGCTCCGGACCACTCTGCTAAGTGGGCACCGGACCAAGGAGAGTGGTCCGGTGGTCCCTGACTTAGGCAGATTCTCAGCTCGAGGAGCTCCGGACCACCTGTCTGGAAAGCACCGGACCATAGGAGAGTGGTCCGGTGGCTTGGTTCAGAGAGTCAGAAGGCTCCGGACTAGTCCGACGGTGTGTCCGACGGCTAGTCCGACGCCTCAAGATAGGAAGTTTGGTCTATGCAGAGAGCTCCCTGGCTCCGGACCAGAGCATCGGACCAGGGCACCGGACCAAGGAGAGTGGTCCGGTGGTGTGTAAAAGAGAGATAGGTTTTCACTCAGAGAGCACCGAGGTTCCGGACCAAAGCGTCGGACCAGTGCGTCGGACCAAGCAGAGTAGTCCGACGGTGCCTGAGTTTGAAACGTGAGTGAGCTCCGGACCAGTGTGCATGGTCCGGTGGTGTGAGCTCCGGACTAGTCCGGTGGCTTCACAGAGAGAAGAAAAAGTGAAAAACGGCTAGTTTTAGAGGTGGGGACTATTTATAGTTGTCCCCTTGGTCCTTAGAGGACTTCTTGGCCATTGTTTCAGCTGGTGACACCTTGAGAAATCTTTTGGAGAGCCAAGAGTCTAGTGAGGGAGAGATTAGAGAGAGTTCATCTTGTTCTTCCCTCCTAGAGTGATTAGGAGTGACTTGTGTGCATCCATCCACCTTCCTAGCCTTGAGTGGGTCAAGTGAAGGTCTTGTGCTTGTTACTCTTGGTGTTCGACATCACCTAGACGGTTTGGTGGTGTTCGGAGGAAGTGACCACCGGAAGATTGTTGGCGGCTCTTCTCCAAGCTCTTGTGATCGGTTGTGGGCGATTCACCGAGCCGGAGTGGCGAAGAATCAGCCCATAAAGAGCACTCTACCCTTGCGCGGGTAGAGGGGGAGCGATACCTTGCGAGGTGCTCCAACGAGGACTAGGGGGGTGTGTCGACACCTCGATACCTCGGGAAAAAATCGCTGCGTCCATGAGATTTTCTTTTCCCTAGCTCTTCACATTTCCGTCTTGTTTTTACTTTTCCTACTAGAATTGCTTAGGTTGTTTTTACTTCCTATGAACTGCTACCGCTTTCTAGTTAGGACACACGGACGGTAGGCACTAGGGGGTGATTGGCATTTAATAGGTTTTTATATTTGCTTTAGAAATTTAAAACAAGCCCAATTCACCCCCCCTCTTGGGCATCTTGATCCTTTCAACACAATATGACTTTTCATAGCTTGATTAGTACCTCGACTCAATGCAAGTACTCTCTTCTTCACCTTATCCATGGTACCTCGGTTTGAGCCTTTGCTTACCCTTCACCTCTGTCTAGTACCTTGAAGCTCTTTCCTTGCTATCTTCACCTTATCAAGCCATACTCAAGTCACATCATATCAAGCATCCATTAAATAGCCATTTCTTCAATGTTGTGATCCTTGCTTGAATATCTTCTAGATATAAATGTTGAGATCAATCAAGCTTCAGTTTGACTCACATAGAGACATATATGGATCAATATTAATATGGTCAAGCCAATTCATGGTTCCTTATATCCTCTCTATTTTGGCTTGACACTCCACACTTCTTGTTCATGTAAAGCAACTCATTGTAGAGACCAATCCAAGATCATTACCTCATGTCTCATTTACCATTTGCCAGATATGCTTGCTTTCCTATGATGCTATGACATTCAACAACACATAAGTCATTTCATTGAATCCAATTGCATTGTTGTATTTTTCTTGAATTATATTGTTTCCATGATCTTCCAATACAACAATACACAATTTGGCCTTCAATTCAATGCTATGTGGAATACTATCAAGTTTGCTTACTTGCTGAACTTTGGATCTACTTGTTAATACATAATCTACAAGTATATGTAATAGACTCAATTTTTTGTTCAACACTTAGCAAACTCATTTGACCTTTAATTATGTTGTCAATCTATTCACCAAAACCCACTAAAGGGCTATATGAACTTACAGTCATGCAGTGAGCCACAGTTAGGGATGATGATGAGTCAGTAGGGAGTAGGCTTTGCACTAGGTGAGAAGGACGAGAATTTGTTTGGCAAGATTGGTGAGTGTAGTGGTCTGAGCGAGAGTGAGAAACCCACCACTAATCCCAAGCTTACCAAGATCACCCCACCTAAGCTTACCAACACCACTATGAAAGACGGATTGTTTGAGAAATCACCCAAGGCCCCACCTCCAAAGCAAGTGTGGATTTCCAAACTGAATTGTCTTCGGAACCAATTTGACAGCTAGAGCCACTCATCCCAACAAAAGAGCCCCTTACCAAGGTTGTTGATGAGATAAAAAAAGACCTTATATCCCTTGCCATAGTTGTTGAACAGTTGAGGAAGAGGATGATTGACCCAATATCAAGCATAGAGGTTTAGAGGCTCGGGTTAATATCATCTCGTGCAACGCCCTAGGGAGGCTTAGAGATAGAAGTTAAGAGAGAAAGAGAGAGTTTTAGATTGAAAAGGCGCTAGTGTGTTTGTTTAGTTTGGTTAAAATTTAGAGTTTGATTTAATAATCTTAGCTAGTTTGCTTTTGTAATAAAAGTACCTTAAATGATATCAATAAAGTTTGGTTAGAGTCATCTCCTCTCTCTATTATTATTTTTGGATATGCGTGCTCTTGTCTTCACATGTATTACAGAGATAAATAAAAAACAAGTGTGGGGGAAGGCCACACTGATATGCTAGAGAGTTAAGTATGTATCTCATACCCTCTATCTTCATATATTGCCCTTTGTTTCAAATTAAATTGAATAATACAATATTAAAACTAGTCTCGATTTAATGTAAGATTACTCTGCCATAAATTAATATTGATTCACACAACACTTTTCCTAGAAGTCTAGTTACTGTTAGGAACTATTATGATAGGGACCCCATATTACTTAAGTTGTTGTGGAATGTGAGATAGTAGAAAAATAAGAACTTGCTTCTTTAAGTTATGTCATTGGACAATTTTATTTCTAAAAAGTTTAAAGTATAGTTATGCTTCTCCTTCATGTAAATGATTATTGCCTACCAAAGCTAAATAGATGAATTTTAAACTATCGCATAGGCTACTTGCTTTGTTTTGAGTTTTGTCAACCCTGAGTGACCCATGTTGATAAGATTATCATGCTCCCAAGATCAAGATCGCGTACACTCCACATATAACCAATGGGGCCTAGATGCTTCAGGTTGTTGACGACATTTTGAGTATATAAAAGTATGATATTTTTAGTGTCAACACTCACTTAAGCCTCATGAGATGGATGGATGCACACTTGAACTCTTGGATTCACTAGTGAGTAGATTCTAAGGATTGATTTCAAATCTCTCTCACTAGGGCTCTTGCTCTCCCCAACCTCTCAAGGTGTTTCTCAGCACTTGGAATGAGCAAAAGCAGGTTAGGGAGGCAAGCAATGGGGTATAAATACCCCCTCTCAATACTAGCCCATGGCCTGTAGAAAACAGACAATTTAAGTTGGCATCGGACGCACCGATGCCTAGGCAATAGACGCATCGATGCCCTGCCCAACGGCTAGTTCCTGTTTTAAACCCTTAGGATCAGACGCACTGTTGCCAAAGCAATGGATGCGTCCATCGCAAACTAGCTGCCACTAGTACAGAACACACCTTTCGGCGATTTCCAAAATCGGCTTTAGCCCCGGTGGAAATTGCGCCCGGGGCTAAAGGGACCTTTAGCCACCAACCGGGACTAAAAGTACCCTCCCAACGGCTCGTTGGTCAGACATTGTCAGGGGGGACTTTTAGCCCCGGTTGGTGTTACCAACCGGGGCTAAAGGTACCTTTAGCCCTGGTTGGTAACACAAACCGGGGTTAAATGTTTAACCCCGGTTTGTGGCACCAACCGGGGCTATTTCTAGGCCTTTAGTCCCGGTTGGTTCTATGGACCGGGACTAAAGGTCCCCCCCCTATTTGAACTCTCCTTTCCTCCCCTGCCCGAGCCCGAGAGCTCATTTCTTCCTCTCTGTTCTTGCTTGTTCTTGGTGTGTTCTTCATCTCCTCTTCGGCCATTTCTTCATTTGATCACTTCTACGCCTCCATCGACTCATTGAAAGGTTACTATCTTCAACCTCTCACTTCTACGCCTCCATAGAGCACTGCACCATCCACACATGCTAAGCGAGGTGTCCTTCCATCCATGTCCATTGTATATATCTAGCAACTCTCCTCGCTGGCTGGCTCCCCTCCTATCCTAGCTATCCCCAGTCGCATATCCATTCTACGTCCGGCGACGGCCGTCTCCTCCAATCCGCTACTAGCTCAGCTCCACTAGTACAGAACAGACCTTTCAACGATTTCCAAAATCGACTTTAGCCCCGGTGGAAATTGCGTCAGGGGCTAAAGGGACCTTTAGCCCCGGTTGGTAACATCAACCGGGACTAAAAGTCCCCTCCCAACGACTCGTTGGTCAGACATTGTCAGGGGGGGACTTTTAGTCCCGGTTGGTGTTACCAACCGGGGCTAAAGGTCCACCTTTAGTCGCGGTTGGTAACACCAGCCGGGGTAAGACCTTTAGCCCCGGTTTAAGGCACAAACCGAGGCTAATTCTTGGCCTTTAGTCCCGGCTGGTTCTATGGACCGGGACTAAAGGTCCCCCCCTATTTGAACTCTCTTCCTCCCCCCTGCCCGAGCCCGAGAGCTCATTTCTTCCCTTCTCTATTCTTGCTCTTGTTCTTGGTGTTCTTCATTGTTCTTCATCTTCTCTTCGGTCATTCCTTCATTTGATCACTTCTACGCCTCCATCGACTCGTTGAAAGGTTACTATCTTCAACCTCTCATGTTTTAGCCGCAACATATATTGTTTCTTGTTCTATATGTGATTTTTCTTTATGATTATTACTCTTTTTTGCCATTTTAAGCTTCATTCACTTGACATTGTTTGAATAGTTTGAACAAGGAAACTAAAACTAGTATTCTAAGTATACACCTTTCATTTCTAAGGTATTATATGTTCCACATTTCAATATTAGTTTAGCTTAGTTTGAGAAATATAGATTCTTAGGATTTTATTAAATGGTGAATTTATGGTGGATTGTTCTTGATTTATATATATGCCACTTGAGCTCAAAATAATTATATATTTAGATGAATAAGGTAGCTACATAGAATACTTTAGTTGTCTACATGGCACATTTGATGATTTTAGAGAAATGTAAATTTTAGTTGTTTTATTTTCTTTGTTTAGAATATAAGGAATTTATAATATCTAGTTTGGAAAATGAGTATAGAGAGTAGATGACAACTGCTTTGGGACACTCGGCCTCTGATCGGGTTCCAAAGCGACTAAGGCCAGACCTCCCTCTCATTACCTGTGGCAAGTGTATGCAAAAGACTGTGAAAGAGTACTGAGTGGGGAAGCCGGGTCCCAACAACGGTCGGATCTTCTATAAGTGTCCAGATCACAATGTGAGTTATATATTTTGTCACATTTTATGGTTATGGTTAATTTGTACCTATATTTCCTGATGATTTTGATTAAAGTGTTGATTTTTTATTTCTATTTTCAGTGGGATGGCACTGGATGTCGCGGCTGGTACTGGGAGGAAGAGTGTGTTACACACGTCGCGAAGGCTACGAAGGCTGATGAGGCAGTGAGCCAGCTCAAGAAGTCTGTTGATGCTGAGCAGACGAATGATGATTTGTCTGCTTTAGTTGGGATTGGTCGGGAGATCATTATGCTACTGAAGTGCATTTTAGGTTTTCTGTGTATAGTGCTAGTGGTCTTAGCATACGCTATGTCGAGGCTTTCATAGAGCATACATTAGTATTTGTATGACGCGTAAATGACACATGATGGTGTTCCATCTCGATCATGTTATTTTAATGCAGACGACCTTTCGTTCGGTATTTTATAATTTCATTTTTTGACCAAAATGAGAAATTTAATTATGTTTTGGGTCATATAATGCAGACGATGACACGCGATTGGATGTACAATGTAGATCGCCGCTCCAAACAGTTCTTTGATTGCGTGCATGATTTCTTAAGAGCGGCTGAAGGAAACAAGCGAAATGCTAATTTCATGTGTTGTCCATGCACCTTATGCAAGAATTTGAAGGAATATTCTAGCTCAAGGACTGTTCACTCACACTTGTTGAAATCAGGTTTCATGTCAAACTATATTTGTTGGACCAAGCATGGAGAAACCGGAATTTTGATGGAAGAAGACGAAGAAGAGCAATTGGACCCTAAAGACATTATTGCTCAATATGGTGACTTCAATGATACTGCAATGGTGAAAACAGAAGAAGAAGAGGCAGGGGCAGGGGCAGGGGCAGAGGACACACTCTCTGAAGATGATTGTCTTGGCGAAGTCATTCGTGATGCACAAAGAGATTGTGAAAGTGAGAAAGAGAAAGCTAAGTTTGACCGCATGCTAGAGGATCATAAGAAACTACTATACCCGAGCGCCGAAGGTTGGCAAAATAAGTTGGGTACAACACTGGAGTTGCTACAATGGAAGGCAAAAAATGGCATATCCGACAAGGCATTTGGGAAATTACTCAAGATTAATAAAAATATGGTTCCGAAGCCTGCCACTACGTACGAAGCAAAACAGGTCGTGTGCCCTCTGGGATTAGAAATCCTGAATATACATGCATGTCCTAATGACTGCATCCTGTACCGTGGCAAGGACTATGAGACTTTGGATGAAAGCCCCGTATGTAAAGCGTCGCGGTATAAGATCATGCGAGATGACCCTGGCAATGTTGAGGGCAAAGAGCGTCCTAGGAAGAAAATCCCTGTCAAAGTTATGTGGTATGCTCCTATAATACTACGTCTGAAACGTCTGTTCAGAAACAAGGACCATGCAAAGTTGTTGCGATGGCACAAAGAAGACCGTAAGGTAGACAACATGTTGAGACACCCTGCTGATGGGTCCCAGTGGAGAGCAATTGACAGAGAATTCCCGGAGTTTGCAGAAGACGCAAGAAACTTAAGGTTCGGTTTGAGCACGGATGGTATGAATCCATTTGGGGAGCAGAGCAGTAGTCATAGCACTTGGCCTGTTACTCTATGTATCTACAACCTCCCTCCATGGTTATGCATGAAGCGAAAGTTCATTATGATGCCTGTGCTGATCCAAGGCCCGAAGCAACCTGGCAACGACATCGATGTCTTCCTGAGGCCCTTAGTTGAGGAACTCCTGCTTTTATGGAGCAAACCAGATGTACATGTGTGGGATGAGTACAAACAGGAACACTTCAACCTACGAGCATTGTTGTGCGTAACAATCAATGATTGGCCTGCCCTAAGTAATCTTTCAGAATAGACAAACAAGGGATATAATGCATGCACACACTGTTTTGATGACCTTGACTGTGTATATCTGAAAAAATGTCGAAAGGTCGTGTACCTTGTCCATCGTCGTTTTCTTCCTAAGAATCACCAAGCCAGAAAAAAAGAAAAGCATTGTAAATAAGTGAAACGAACCAAGCCTGACAACCAAACTGGAGAGGAGGTTGAAGGACCGAGAACGGCGACCAGAGGGAGGGTGAATGGGAGCCAAATAAAATTCAACTCAAAGACTTGGCCCTTGTCCCAAACTCACGCCCAAAACTTGACCTCGGAAGAATCGAATCGCACACGACCTAACAAGTAGGTGGACACCTTAGGAAGACCCCTAAAGGTGCAGCGGAGCGGTCGTAGAAGATGGAGAACGATCAAAGCCACGAACTCGAAACCGATACACCGAGAGTGGTACTCTCAACCCCTAGAGAGAATAGGCAAGAGCACACCCAACAATACTTATGAGAACTGGTCTCAAAAGTACCTAATCAGGTTCCTTACGTGAATACGAATCCAACGCAACAAACGGAACTTGATTCGGAGTCCGAACGAGAGAGAAACGGCCAAAACAGCGACGAAGAAAATCCTGAAAACCATGCTGGAAGGGCGACGGACGCTGGGGACGGACGCTGCAGAGGGCGACGGACGCTGCTCTGTCAGGAGCGTCCGACGCTCAAAAAACAGCCCGAAAACAGCCCCAGTGACGGACGATCGCGACGGACGCTGTCGTCAGCACTACGTAGCGTCCGGCGCCTCCGATGGACCGTCCGACGCCAAACTCTGGAGCGTCCTACGCCCCCGAAATCTGCACAGCGATCCCGAAAATCGTTTTCTCTACTCCAAATCTTCCCCAAACTCAACCAAATGAACTCCAATTGCAACCAAACTTTGTAGGCATGATGCTTGTACAGTTGGGGAGCTAATCCTAAGAAATCATCACTGAATTTGGTGAGAATAAAAGGGAAACAGGGATTTGGGGGAAAAGGGGCAAGAACAAAGAACACCGCAAAGAAATCGCCCGATCTACGTACTCGTGAGGTTTGAGGGGAATTCCTTCGGTGCAAAGATGCTCCTCACGAATACGAACAACTTGGTTCAAACGGATTTGCAAGAGCTACTCCCTACAAAGAGAAATCATCTCGGGAAAAAGAGGGAGCAAAAGCAAAACGCAAAGAACACAAGCAAAACGGGGACACGATCAAGAAGTCGAAGCCACCATGGCTTACGGAGGTTACGGCCTCCGATTCCTCGCAACAAACTCAAGTTCTTACAGAGGTTGGTGAAATCAACCTAGGGATCTCATGAACTAGAGAGAGGGTAGAGAGAGAGTTGGGGCAAAATGATTAGGGTTCAAGAGATAGGATGAGGGATACCCCTTCACCCCCTACTTAACGGGCTTTGGTTATTTCCCAAAGACCCCCCCTAGATACATTGAGTGAACTACCAAGCCTAAGCATTGCAGTCCAAGCTCCTGGAAATATCTCCCGCATTTTGAATGGACGGCCCCGCTTCCTGCTGGGAGTTGTCGTCGCCTCGACGCAACCTCCAGGATTCTACCACGTGTCATCCCCGCTTCCTCGGAAGCTACGCCTAGGTTTCGAGGCCCAAACCTAGGAAACCCGCCACCGGCAGCTTTAGGCTCAACTACCGAACCCTGAGTTTTGCGGCCCAAACTCGGAAACCGACGCGGATGGTTTTGAGGCCCAAACCACTCGATGCGAACCACCTTGTCTTCGCCTGGTCGGACTCCGAGTCCCCTGATCCTCCACTCGACTCGCGCGTCCACCGTCTTGACTCGGCCGACTCGGTCTACCTCCACGTCTTCTCGCACTCGCCGGTGCCAAGTACTAGCCAACACAGCTAGTCCGCAGGCGCCCATGGTCCCTCAGTCCGAGCCCCGCTTCCGCCTTTCACCGCTCTCAGTCCATCGGCACGGCTGGCCTCTACTCGACCTTCTCCACGCCATTGACCACTGTCACTAGGCATAGCACCTGCACACCACAAGCCGATAGACAGGCACACATTTGCTTTCGCAAAGGGTTAAAATCAAGCCACTCAAACTAAACTGCTCAAGTGTTGGGCAATCCCTCATCACAAAACTGAACTACATGGGTACTTATCCACCATGTGTTCGCAATCTCCCCCTTGATGAGTGCATTGTCAACACAAGTGCATTTCAGATTTGAGCCACAAGGTAAAGCTCTCCAAATGATAAAAAAAGCTGAGAAAGCCAAAACGGGATCACTTGAGAGAAGCAAGGCGAATCCAAAACTTGGTTCCCAAAGACATGGGCAATGGCTCGATGCAACCAAGCAAAACAAAGCTAGCCCTCAAGAAGAGGCAGAAACGGGCTCAACACCGCTAGCAAATCCAAGATACCAATCACAAACTCTCAAAGCTCAGAAAACCAATTTAAACACTAAGGGAGCTCAAAAGATACCAATTGAAACCACTTACATCCCTTAATGCTCAAGGAACAATCGAAACCTGTCGGAGCAAACAAAGCAAGCTAGAGCCTCCAGAAGAGGCAAAGGCTCAACACATCTAGCAAAAGCTCCCCCTGGGCAAAAGCACACTCAAGATACCAAATGAGCTCTAAACCAACGAGATGCACTCTTTCTCCCCCTTGGAGGTAGATGGCTGAAAATGGAATGAAATGCACATCTCTCCCCCTTGTTGACACATGTAGCACATCAAACATCAACAACTCAAGATCCAGCAACAAATGCCATGAAATGCAAAATGAGTGCAAAAGCTTCATACTTAGAGCTAAGACAATGAATAGATGCTCTAAGTGATGTGATCCTGTGAGAATAGGAAAATCTCTACGTGCCCAGCAAAGACTCAAGTTGAGCTTAAGATCACTTTAGAAGCTATTTTAGAGAGCATATCATGTGAGAGCAGAGAAAGGGTACCACCTCCTAGAGACAACTAAACATGGCAAACAAGATAAGATCTATCTCAAAGCAATCTCATGTATAGCAAGTAGAACTACCCCTAGCAAAGTTCATACAACAAGCCAATGACCCAATTGAATGAATTTTTCAAATTTCAGAGTTATGCAGCCAAAATTTAGTTTTAGGCACATTTAAGTTGTATGCGAGTGGTTGTAAGCAAATTGATGCCACTACTTACCAATTAGGCGAAGTCAAAGGACATGACACACTGGTTTTGGTCATACACGACACCGCTCAAGTATCGACCCATATGGGAAGCAGTCTCGAACACACGGTGAAGTGCTCACAATGTAGACCCAACTCGATCTTTCCAATTCACAAAACAAAGAGCAATTTCAGTTTAGATATTAAACATGGTTCTCAAAGGTAGTGAATGAAACAATGAAGAACCATAGTTACAAGCTATATACAAGGCAACCAAGAAGGATCTTCAAAAGCCTACACATGCTAGTGCCATTTCAGAGGTGACATGGGGAATTAAGTTCAGTTTTAAAGCTTTTCTAACTTAGCTCTATTGCATATCATATAGATCAAAAAGAGTCTAAGTTAGGCAACACCATAGACACATAAAGCACCTCAAACAGAGCATAGATCCATTATATTGGCTATAAATATGAAGCTTAAAATGAACTATGTCACAAATGCAAATGATGCAAAATGCAATGACACCAACTAACACAAACAAGAAATCAAGAGAGAAGAAGGACAAAGAAAAGACTAAAAGAATAAAAAATAACTATGATACACAAAAATTTCCTCCTCTAAAAAGGAAAGCAAACACCCAACTCACCCCGAAGGCGAGAAAACGCAGCTTGATCCAATGGCTTAGAGAGAATATCCGCAAGATGGTTTTGGGTCTCGACATGCCGGAGGTCAATGTCGCCCTTCTCGTAGTGATCACGCAAAAAGTGAAAGCGGACCTCAATGTGCTTGGTCTTCGAATGAAGCACGGGATTTTTAGCCACACTAATTGCACTCGTGCTATCACAAAGCAGAGGCACCTTAGTAAGCTCAAGCCAAAATCTCTCAAAGTGGCAATCATCCAAAGCAACTGAGAGCAACAACTAGCCGCGGCAACGTACTCAGCTTCGCACGTCGACTGTGCCACACTAGATTGCTTGCGAGAAGACCAAGAAACCAAAGAAGACCCGAGAAACTGGCAAGTCCAAGAAGTGGACTTCCGATCAAGTCGGCAACCGGCAAAGTCGGCGTCAGAATAACCGCAAAGCACAAGAGAGGAAGAGGTGGAGTACCAAAGACCAAATTCGGGAGTGAAGCGCAGGTACCTCATGATGCGTTTCACCGCCTGCTTGTGCGAAGTCCGTGGGGACGCCTAAAAGCAAGCACACAGGCAGACGGCGAACTCAATGTCCGACCGGGTCGCCATCAGGTACAGAAGCAACCCGATCATGCTGTGGTACTCCGTCTGGTCCACCGCCTCTCCTTCCTTGTCCGCATCCAAGGCAGTCATAGTCGACATGGGTGTCGAAAGAGGCTTTGCCTCACCCATGTCAAACTTCTTCAGGATATCCTTCGTGTACTTGCCTTGGTGCACGAACGTCCCTTCCCGGGTTTGCTTGATTTGCAACCCGAGAAAGAAAGTCAACTCTCCCATCATGGTCATCTCAAATTCCCTGTTCATAAGATCTGCAAACTTGGCAACAAGAGCATGAGAAGAACCACCAAAGATGATATCATCCACGTATATTTGAACAAGGAGAGTGTCTTTGCCTTGCTTGAGGAGAAACAACGTCTTATCTACCGATCCCATTTTAAAGCCCTTAGCAAGCAAAAAGGTTTTTAGCCTATCATACCATGCTCTAGGTGCTTGTTTCAAACCATACAAAGCTTTGTGAAGTTTAAAAACATGGTTTGGAAACTTGGGATTTTCGAAACCAGGAGGTTGTTTAACATAAACTTCCTCCTCTATGTAGCCGTTTAAGAAAGCATTTTTAACATCCATTTGAAAAATTTTAAAACCCTTAGAAGCCGCAAAAGCTAGAAGGATTCTAATGGCTTCTAAACGAGCTACGGGAGCAAAGGTTTCCTCATAGTCTATTCCCTCCTTTTCACAAAAGCCTTGAGCTACCAACCTAGCCTTGTTGCGCACTACAACCCCATCCTCACTTTGTTTGTTTTTGAAAACCCATTTGGTACCTATAGGGTGGCAACTAGGTGGTGGAGGAACTAAGACCCAAACGCGGTTTCGCTCAAAGTTTTCTAACTCCTCATGCATGGCATTAACCCAATCTGGATCCATCAAAGCGTGTCCAACATCTCGGGGCTCAAAAGAAGCGACAAAAGCCGAATGAGCAAAGTGAGAGATATAGGACCTGGACCGCGTGACTCGATGGTCAATGTCGCCAATGATGTTCTCCGGTGGGTGCTGCCGCTGGATGTGGTGGGGAGCCTGCCTGGACGATGTGGCCTCCCCCTCAACAGCAGCTGGAGCTCACTCAGGTGCAGCGTGCACCGTATGAAGAAGCTGCTCGAACAGCCCCCATGTAGAGGAAGTAGTCGGATCGGGACCGTGAGCTGAAGTGGACGTCGCAGGGCCGACGGGGGCAGCTGGTGGAGTCGGCTCGGGATCACCCCAATCGGCGTCGTCCTGCTCCTCCTCCACAAAGATGCTAGTGTTCACTTGATCATCACCTGCAAGCTCAAAAGCAGTGGAAACACAGGGCATAGTTTCATCGAAGGTAATCTCACAAGTCTCCATCACTCGGTTAGTTTCAAGGTTAATTGCACGATAAGCACGAGAGTGAGTAGAATAACCAAGAAAGATACCGTCAGAAGACCGTGATTCAAATTTATCCAACTTACCGCCCTTTTTGAGGATGAAGCACCTGCACCCAAACACCCGTAGGTGACTTACCTTGGGTGGTCTCCCAAATCGCAACTCATAAGAAGTCTTCTTCTTGAAAGCTCGGAGAAAAATGCGATTGGAAACATAGCAAGCAGAACTGAGTGCCTCGGCCCAATACCGCCTAGGAGTCTTATGCTCATCGAGCATCGTCCTGGCCATCTCAACAAGGGTCCGATTCTTGTGCTCAACAACACCGTTCTGCTGGGGAGTGTGAGGTGAGGAAAACTGGTGGTCGAGACCCAAAGAAGAGCAAAGAGTTGCAAAGTGAGCATTCTTGAATTATGTACCATTGTCACTGTGGATAGCTCTCATGACATTCTTAGGTAGATCATTTTGCAATCTCAAAATCAGATCTCGAACAAGTGGAAAATCCTCATCCTTACTCTCCAAAAAGAACACCCAAGAGTACCTCGAGTAGTCATCAACGACTACAACAACATACCACTTCCCTCCTTCTGACCTGACCCGAGTTGGACCAACTGTGTCCATGTGTAAGAGCTCGCCGGGTCGAGTGGTCATGATCTCCGTCACAGGAGGATGGGAAGCGGCAACCATCTTGCCATGCCTGTAAGGATGGCAAACCAAATCCTTCTCGAACTTTAGCTTTGGCAATCCTTGGATAAGGTCCATTGAGCTAAGCCTTGCAAGCAAGTCAAAACTCAAATGTCCCAATCTCCTCTTCCACTTCCAAAGTTCGGAGGAAGAACCGGCAAGAAGACAATGAGAAGGTCCGGAAGAGATAGAAAAATCCGCACGAAAAACCTTCCCGAAGGGTAAAATCCGGCAAACAAGCTCACCACGAGAGTCCAAAATCCGAGACAAGTTTGGCTTAAAACTCACTTCAAAACCGTCTTCAAGGAGTTGCGAAACCGAGAGAAGATTAAAATGCAAATTCGCAACCAAAGCAACATCCTTGAGGACAAAAGACGAATTGACTCGGATGGACCCCGGGAGACAACCTTACCTTTACTCTTGTCCCCGAATGTAATGTACTCGGTGTGGCGCACGGGGTCGAGGCTGGAGAACCACTTGGCACTTCCGATCATATGGCGTGAACATCCGGAATCCACAAGCCAAGTCTCCTCCAGTCCTCCTTACATCAATAAAAATACATAGGGTGAGCAAACGGACCAACACTGGGGTTAGTAAACTGTGAAGGATACCAGTGTTGTCCCACTTTCCCAAAGGATGGGTTAGGAGAAAATCCAAACATCTCCTGCCCCACGGAAGGATAGCGATCACCACGATGGGAAAAACGTGGTCCGCTAAAGAAGGGTGGAGTAAAGCCACTGCCACGAGGCCCGTAGTCGTATGGGTCACGACCGGTACCCCGTCGGGCACGACCACCACGTGGTCTCGCCTCCTGAGGCCTAGCACTTTGAGGCATTGTACCTCTAGGCCTAGACGTGCACCTCTGAACTTCCGGTTCACGCACCCCAACTCGTGGGTGGTACATGTCCCGGTTGTTTAACTCAACCTGCCTTCGATCAACTCTCTTCCTCCTGAAGCAAAACTCCGCCAAGTGCCCATCCCGCTCACAATACTCACAATGGTACCTCACCACACTCTTGGTAGGCACTCTCTTGTTGGGTTGGGTGGCTCTAGCTTTCTTAGGAAGGGGATCACTAGAGATGTCTGGCAGTGTGTCAAGTGGGTTGCGTAGATGGTTCGGTTTTGCAATCCACACTTGCTTCTGTGGAGTGGTTTTGGGTAGCTCTTCAAACACACCATCTCTCATAGGAAACTTGGAGGGGTCGGTAGGATTAGGTGGAGTGATCTTAGTAAGCTTGGGAGTTGTGGTGGGTTTCTCATTCTTGCTCAAACCACTGCACTCACCGATCTTACCGAACAAGCTATCGTCCTTCCCACCTATAGCAAAGCTTACTCCCATGCTGCCAGTCCTCTTGCATTGGCTAAGCACCATTCCCAACTGCAGCTCTCGGTAAGACACCCAGCTCAAGATGGACCGAAGGTATGTGTTTTCTTCCTCGGTTCGCATCTTGTCGTGTCTGCAAGAGACAATCTGCAAGTGATCCGACTCTTTAGTGCTATCTGAGCTGACCTTCTCTAGCACATCAATCCTAGCATCTTTTTGTGCCAGCTCAGAATACTGAGCTGACCTTCTCTAGCACATCAATCCTAGCATCTTTTTGTGCCAGCTCAGAATACAAGCCTAAGCAAGATTTGCACGCACCAAGTAAGCTAGGCCTAGCCTTCAGCTCATTGACCTCCTCAAGTAGAGTGTCATACTTGTCCTAGAGAGTGACAAGATCAGACATGTGAATGGCGCAAGCATCACACTCTACCTCCTCGGTAACCACCATAGACGCCTTAGCAAAATCTAGCTCATGAAGCGCGCTAAGGTACTTCGCCTTAAAGTCGTTCCTCTCTACAACAGCATGCTTGAGCAACGCATCTTGACTCATCAAGGCGTTGTTCAGAGACTCAATCTCAAGAGAGAGGGACTCGACGGTGGGTGGTACCTCGGGTGTGTCGGAGTCGTAGTCGTAGTTGGGGCCTTCCTTGCGCTTGCCGACCTTGCCTTCTTCAATTGCCATGGTGCAAAGGCCACCGTGCTTGGCATCGGTGTAGAAGCATAGGCCGTTGAGATTGTCCTCAACCTTTCCCTTGGACTCATCATCGCTTGAAGAAGCACCTCTGTCGAAGGAGGCATCGATGTCGCTGAGGGAGGCGAGGAAGGCTCGGTGCTTGGCCTTCACCTTGTCGATCACCTTCTTGGAGGACCTTCAGTGGTAGCCACCCTTGGGCTTGTGCTTGTCCTCAAAGTGGTGCTCGTGCATGTCCTTGCGCTTGGTGAAGTCGCCCGCAGCTTTCATGGGGCAGTTTGCGATGAAGTGATCCTCATCACCACAACGGTAGCACCCCTTGGCTGAGCCACCACGCCGACGGTTCAAACGGTTGTTGTGCAACCGTGAGAACTTGGTGATGACCAAAGCCAGCTCATCATCTCCAAGAGCCTCCACTTGCTCCTCTATCACAAAAATCAAAGACAAAGAAAACAAGGAGTGTGAAGGGTCAGAGGAGGAAGAAGATGTACCGCCGGGGCCAGAAACCAACGCCATAGAAGGTTTCGACGGATTCTCAAGCTTGGCCCTGGTCTGGTAGTCAATCTCCGAGGACTTGAGCTTGCTGAATAGCTCGTCCATGGTCAGGGCATCATAGCCCGGTGACTCCTTGCGAACACATGGTGGATAAGTACCCATGTATGTTCAGCTTTGATGATGAGTGATTGATCAACACGTGAGTGTTTCAGTTTGAGTGGCTTACCCTAACCTCTGTGAAAGTAGAAATGTGTGCTTGTCTATCGGCTTGTGGTGCGCAGGTGCTATGCCTAGTGACAGTGGTCAATGGCGTGGAGAAGGTCGAGTAGAGGCTTGCCGTGCCGATGGACTGAGAGCGGTGAAGGGCGGAAGTGTGGCTCAGACTGAGGGACCATGGGCGCCGGCGGACTAGCTGTAGTGGCTAGTACCTGGCACTGGCGAGTGCGAGAAGACATGGAGGTAGACCAAGTCAACCGAGTCAAGATGGTGGACGCGCGAGTCGAGCGAAGGCTCAGGGGACTCGGAGTCCGATCCGGCGAAGACAAGGTGGCTCGCGTCGAGTGGTTTGGTTGTTTGGGCCTCAAAACCATCTGCGTCGGTTTCCGAGTTTGGGCCACAAAACTTGGGGTTCGGTAGTTCAGCCCAAAGCTACCGGTGGCGGGTTTCCTGGGTTTGGGCCTCAAAACCTAGGCGGAGCTTCCGAGGAAGCGGGGATGGCACGTGGCGGAATCCTAGAGGTTGCGTCGAGGCGACGACAACTCCGGCAGGAAGCGGGGCCGTCCATTCAAATCGAGGGAGATATTTTCCGGAGCTTGGACTGCAAGGCTTAGGCTAGGTAGTTCACTCAATGTATCTAGGGGGGTCTTTGGGAAATAGCCAAAGCCCCGTTAAATAGAGGATGAAGCGGTATCCTCATCCTCATCTCTTGCATTAATCTCTCTCCCACCTTTTCCTAGGTTTTCCCTTCCCTAGCTTCTTCTTGCTTGAGATCCACCATGTCACCGGTGTAAGAACTTGTGATTATTGCGAGGAATCAGAGGCCATAACCTCCGTAAGCCATGGTGGCTTCACTTTTGTGATCGTGTCCACGTTTTGCTTGTGTTCTTCTCGTTTTGCTTTTGCTCCCTCTTTTTCCTGAGATGATTTTCTTTGTAGGGAGTAGCTCTTGCAAATCCATTTGAACCAAGTTGTTCGTAATCATGAGGAGCTTCTTTTCACCAAAGGAATTCTCCTAAAACCTCACAAGTGCGTAGATCGGCCGTTTTCTTTGTGGCGTTCTTCATTTTCCTCATTTTCCCCCAAATCCGAGTGTTCTCATTTATCCTCTCCAAATTGAGTGATGATTTCTTTGAGATAGCTCCCCAACTGCACTAGGATCATGCCTACAAAGTTTGGTTGCATTTGGTGATCATTTCGTTGAGTTTTGAGAAGATTTGGCGGAGTGAAAACGATTTTCGCGAAGAACAATTTTTCCCCTGTGAGCGTCGGACCACTTTGCCTTAAGCTCCGGACCATAGCAAATGGTCCGGTGGTCTTGACCTTTCTCGTGTCAAGCAGCAAGAGGCGTCGGACCACCCTCCGGACCTCCCGGTTTTTGAGCACCGGACCTTTGACGAGTGGTCCGGTGGCTCTGCTGAGAAACACTACCACGCGTCGGACCACTCTCCTTCGTCCGACGGGCTAGTCCGGTGGTCTGGTCTGGAGGTCGGTACCTTACTAGATTGTCTGGCGATGTGAGCACCGGACCACCTTCCTTGGTCCGGAGGTGGCATCAGACCTGAGTTCCGGACTACTTGCTATAGTCCGGTGGCTCAGTCCTCAACTGGTCCGGAGCCTTGTTTGGTGTTGTTTTTCCTCAGCTCTTTTCGTAGTTTGTTTCTCCGGGTTCGTGGCTAGCTCCGCTGTGTTCCTAGGACATCTCCTAGAACATCTACCCACTTGTGGGTCGTGAGCCTACTTCTTCCTTTGGGACGTGCTTGGGACAAGGGTCAAGTTCTTCCGAAAGGAATTTTTATTTGGCTCCCATTCACCCCCCCTGGTCGTCGTTTCCGGTCCTTCACTCCTGAATGGTAGCCACCTTCATCTCCCACACCTTCCGATCAAGAGCATGCAAAAGCTTGATAGCCATCTCATGATCATAAGGCAAGTTGGCCCGATTGGCACGCATCTTGTTGACGATAGATTGGAAGCGAGTGAACATCCCGTCAATAGATTCGCCGGCCAACTGAGCAAAGTTCTCGTACTCTCTACGATACGTGTCGAAGAGTCTGGACTTGATCTGAGGGTTGCCCTCATGATATCTCAAGATTGTTTGCCAGATCTCCCGTGCCGTAGTGAGACTCGAAACCCGCTCAAACTCCGGAAGAGACAAACAAGAGAAGAGAATGCTACGAGCTCTTGCATTATATGCATGCTACATAACCTAGGCATCGGTGATCCGAGCCTCAAGAACCACGTAGTTCTCATTCTCACAAATCTCCCAAAACTTTGTATCAAGCCCTTGGAGGCAAGCGGACATGCACACCTTCCAATAGACAAAGTTGGTTCCATCGAAGTAAGGAGGTTTACCAGCACCTCGCTCCATGTCGCCTTCGTGGATCAAGAACCGTGTAAGGTGGATTGATCCTTAATCGGCTCTGATACCAATTGAAGGACCTAGAACGGAGACCAGAGGGGGGGGTGAATGGGAGCCAAATAAAATTCAACTCAAAGACTTGGCCCTTGTCCCAAACTCACACCCAAAACTTGACCTCGGAAGAACCAACTCGCACACGACCTAACAAGTAGGTGGACACCTTAGGAAGACCCCTAAAGGTGCAGCAGAGCGGTCAGAGAAGATGGAGAACGATCAAAGCCACGAACTCGAAACCGATACACCGAGAGCGGTACTCTCAACCCCTAGAGAGAAGAGGCAAGAGCACACCCAAAAATACTTATGAGAACTGGTCTCAAAAGTACCTAATCAGGTTCCTTACGTGAATACAAATCCAATGCAACAAATGGAACTTGATTCGGAGTCCAGACGAGAGAGAAACAGCCAAAACAACGATGAAGAAAATCCTGAAAACCTTGCTAGAAGGGTGACGGGCGCGGATGAGGGCGACGGACGCTGCTATGTCAGGAGCGTCCAACGCTCAAAAAAACAGCCCGAAAACAGCCCAGCGACGGACGCTGTCGTCAGCACTACGTAGTGTCCGGCGCCTCCGACGGACCGTCCGACGCCAAACTCTGGAGCGTCCTACGCCCCGAAATCTGCACAGCGATCCCGAAAATCATTTTCTCTCCTCCAAATCTTCCCAAAACTCAACCAAATGAACTCCAGCTGCAACCAAACTTTGTAGGCATGATCCTTGTACAGTTGGGGAGCTAATCCTAAGAAATCATCGCTCAATTTGGTGATAATAAAAGGGAAACGAGGATTTGGGGGAAAAGGGGCAAGAACGAAGAACACCGCAAAGAAATCGCCCGATCTACACACTCATGAGGTTTGAGGGGAATTCCTTCGGTGCAAAGATGCTCATCATGAATACGAACAACTTGGTTCAAACGGATTTGCAAGAGCTACTCCCTACAAAGAGAAATCATCTCAGGAAAAAGAGGGAGCAAAAGCAAAACGCGAAGAACACAAGCAAAACGGGGACACGATCAAGAAGTCGAAGCCACCATGGCTTACGGAGGTTACGGCCTCCGATTCCTCGCAACAAACTCAAGTTCTTACAGAGGTTGGTGAAATCAACCTAGGGATCTCATGAA
Source organism: Microstegium vimineum (assembly GCA_022036555.1). Taxonomy (NCBI): domain Eukaryota; kingdom Viridiplantae; phylum Streptophyta; class Magnoliopsida; order Poales; family Poaceae; genus Microstegium; species Microstegium vimineum. The sequence continues at coordinate 32,994,472 of CM039122.1, read as the reverse complement.
CTAGAGAGAGGGTAGAGAGAGAGATTTGGGGCAAAATGATTAGGGTTTAAGAGATAGGATGAGGGATACCCCTTCACCCCCTACTTAACGGGCTTTGGCTATTTCCCAAAGACCCCCCTAGATACATTGAGTGAACTACCTAGCCTAAGCATTGCAGTCCAAGCCCCTAGAAATATCTCCCGCATTTTAAATGGACGGCCCCGCTTCCTGCCGGGAGTTGCCGTCGCCTCGACGCAACCTCCAGGATTCCGCCACGTGCCGTCCCCGCTTCCTCGGAAGCTCCGCCTAGGTTTTGAGGCCCAAACCCAAGAAACCCGCCACCGGCAGCTTTGGGCTCAACTACCGAACCCTGAGTTTTGCGGCCCAAACTCGGAGACCGACGCGGATGGTTTTGAGGCCCAAACCACCAAACCACTCGACGCGAGCCACCTTGTCTTCGCCCGGTCGGACTCCGAGTCCCCTGAGCCTCCGCTCGACTCGCGCGTCCACCGTCTTGACTCGGCCGACTCGTTCTACCTCCATGTCTTCTCGCACTTGCCGGTGCCAAGTACTAGCCACCACAGCTAGTCTGCCGGCGCCCATGGTCCCTTAGTCCGAGCCCCGCTTCCGCCCTTCACCGCTCTCAGTCCATCGGCACGGCAAGCCTCTACTCGACCTTCTCCACGCCATTGACCACTGTCACTAGGCATAGCACTTGCACACCACAAGCCGATAGATAGGCACACATTTGCTTTCGCAAAGGGTTAAACTCAAGCCACTCAAACTGAACCGCTCAAGTGTTGGACAATCACTCATCACAAAACTGAACTACATGGGTACTTATCCACCATGTGTTCGCAGAGTTACTTGATATGGTCAAGGCTGTGCAAGTAGTATTATTTGGAAAGGGAGAAGGGGTCGTACCAGTTCCAAAAGATGCTAATGGACGTGCACCCATGTGGAAGAAGAAGTCCATATTTTGGGAGCTACCCTATTGGCATGTCCTAGAGGTCCACCACGCGATCGACGTGATGCACTTGACAAAGAATGTTTGTGTGAACCTGCTAGGATTCATGGGTGTGTATGGAAAAGCCAAAGATACACTTGAAGCACGACAGGACTTGCAAGACATGAAAGAATGAGACAACCTGCATCCAGAGAAGATAGAAGATGGACACCATTATTTAAAGCCTGCTAGCTACACTCTTAGGAAAGAAGAGAAGGAAAGCATGTTTGAATGTCTAAGTAGCATCAAGGTCCCATCTAGATTTTCCTCCAATATAAAGAATATAATAAATGTGTCAGAGAAGAAATTCCTAAACTTAAAGTCTCATGACTACCACGTGCTTATGACGTAATTGCTTCCGGTTGCGTTAAGAGGAATTCTACCTCCACATTTACGTCTAGCCACTGTGAAGCTATGTGCATTCCTCAATGCAATTTCTCAGAAGGCAATCGATCCAATGGAACTAGCTGCTCTATAGAATGATGTGGTTTAGTGCCTTGTCAGCTTTGAGTTGGTTTTCCCTCCATCCTTCTTTAATATCATGGAACACCTCCTAGTTCACCTGGTTAAGGAGATTAGTATTCTCGGTCCTATGTTCCTACACAACATGTTCCCCTTTGAAAGGTTCATGGGAGTCCTGAAAAAATATGTTCACCAACGTGCTCGCTCAGAAGGAAGCATTGCCAAGGGCTACAGGACAGAGGAGGTCATTGAGTTCTGTGTTGACTATATTCCCGATCTTGACCCGATTGGTGTTCCTGAATCAAGACACGAGGGGAGACTTAGTGGGAAAGGAACACTAGGGAAGAAAACATATATCGGTACGGGGGATGATTATTTCAACAAAGCACACTAGAGTGTTCTTCAAAACTCCTCCGTGGTGGAGCTGTATGTCGAGGTACACAATAAGTTCCTACGATCCGAGTTTTCAGGGAAGAATGAAGCTTGGATTATGCGTGAAGACATGAAAACTTTTGGTGATTGGTTGCGAAAAAACTTTCTTGATGATGATAGTATTGATGACCAACTGTATTTGTTGGCTAGACAACCATCATGGCACATCCTCACGTACAAAGCCTACGAGATAAATGAAAATATATTTTACACTGTAAACCAAGATAAAAGGAGCACCAACCAGAACAGTGGTGTCCGCATAGATGTCATTGACCCAAATGGAAAAAGACAAACATATTATGGCCGCATAGTTGAGATTTGGGAACTATACTATGCACCTAATTTTAAAGTCCCTTTGTTTAAGTGCCAATGGGTGAAGATGACCGGAGCCGGGGTAACAATTGACAAGGATTATGGGATGACAACAGTGGACCTCGACACTATTGGGTATAAAGACGAACCATTCGTCCTAGCTGCTGATGTGAATTAGGTGTTCTATGTAAAAGACATGTCTACAAAACTAAAGAAAGTAAAAAACGATGACAAATCAAGCATCAATGAGCCCAAGCGTCACATAGTTCTTTCAGGGAAAAGAAACATTTTGGGAATTGAGAACAACTCAGACATGTCAGAACTTTACAAAAGGGATGACCAAATTGCGCCATTCAGTGTGACCAAAGACCCAAGCATCCTTCTAAATATCGAGGACACTCCATGGTTACGACATGATCATGACCAAGGGACATATGTCAAGAAGAAGATCACTAATGTGCCCGCTTGATGTAGCTAGCTTAGCAGTGTGATGTCGATCAAGTGATATGTGTATTAGGCATTTTGGGCAAATAAATAAAGATCTACATTTGTAATTGGTCAAATTAATATTTACTAATACTTCTTTTGTAGTCATTTAGTGACTAATGAAGATCTACATTTGTCATTGAAAAAGTTTAGTTCTAAAATGAATGATCTTGATGAGTTATAAAACCTTTGTATTCAAAAGTTTTTCATATAGGGTCATTTAGTGTCTTATTAACAATTTTCTATTTACGGGTACACTTAAAGGTCGCATAATTGGAGAATGAATGGTGAAACACAGATAGTTTAACGTTAAAATAATGAATAAACTAATTTCCTATTGGTAACCAAGTATTTTATTTTTTTTAATTGAACAATATACTTTTGCATTAACCAAATTCTAATGGTTAGTTACATTTATATTTGATATTATAAAAAAGGTAAAAGATTTTATGTTATACATTTTTCTAGTATATAATAAAGCAAAAGAAAATTTAATGGTTATTTTTTTAAAATTTTGTGGCATGTATTTAATTTATTATGCCATTTACAAGACCTAGAGAAATTTATATAGATATTAAACTATATACAATACCGAAACATCTAAAACAGCCCACTAAAATTTCGTTTGACGCCTAAAGAAACCTTTAGCCGCAGTTGGTATTACCAACCATGGCTAAAAGACCTTTAGCCGCGGTTGGTAATACCAACCGGGGCTAAAGGGTGCCTACCTATATAAGCCCGGCCCGCCCTCTCCCTCTTCCTCGATCTCCTTCTTCCTCGACGCCCAACCGTCGCCGCGCGCTGCCGCCATCGTCATCGCTGTGGTCTGCCGGCACGCCAACGCCCACGCCCAACCCGTCCGGCCCCGGTCCCACTCGTCTCACCCGCGAGCGCCGCCGCCGCTGCCGTACGTCGTCGTCGCGCCGCCACGCCGCGCGAGCTGTGCCGCGCGCACTGCCGCCATCAACCTCCCGTCGCCGCCTCCGCCTCCGCACCGCCCCTGCACGACTCTTCCTCGCCTCGCACCCGCACGGCCGTCCGAGAGATCCGGCGGGCCTCCATTGCCGCCGCAACCGCCGTCGGCCGGCCTCCCGTCGCGCGCTCGCGCGCCCTTCCTGGTCGCCGTCGCGCCCGAGTCGGCCGCCGGCTCGCCATTGAAGGAGAAAAAAGAAGAAAGAAAGAAAGGGAAAAAGAAAGAAGAAAGAAGAAAGAAGGAGAAGAGGAGAGAAGGAAGAAGCAGGAAGAAGGTAGGGAGAGAAGAAGGAAGAAAGAAAGGAAAGGAAAAAAGAAAAAAATTAGTAAATGCTTTTATAAATTTGTAAATGAATTTCTTAAAAAAATAGGAAAATTGATAATATTCTATTTTATTAATTAGTTTCATGTTTTCACACACTAACATTTTATACATGTTTTTCTAGGTTACAGAGGAGATCGAGAAGAAGAAGATCGAAGAAGGAAGAAGAAGAAGAAGAAGATAGAAGATGAATTGTGTGTAAAAAATAGAAATGGATTTTAGTTTTAGAAATAGATTTTAGCACTTAGAGAAATATATAACCTTCCATTAGTTATAGAATTAGATGCCTTTCATTATATATATTACTTAGAGAAATATATTGCTAGAAAACATGTATATATATGATTTGATATATAGATGGATTTGTTAGAGAAATATTGACCTTCCATTATTATTGCTAGTAAACATGTATATATTTCTATCCTAAACCCTAAACCCTAAACCCCTAAGTTTCTAAACCCTATAGATATACATCCTAAGTGTCTACCATATACCCTAAACCCTTTTATTATACACACACACTACTTTGTTAGAGAAATTGATTTAATAATGTATATTATGTGTGGACCACATTCATGCTTTTGATATATGTATTGTTAGAGAAATTGATCTATGTTTAGGGTTTACACACACATACACACACTTGTTTAGGGTTTACACACAAATCACACACACAAACTAAGTGTATACCCCAAGTGTGTGCCTAACTCTAAGTGTCTACTCTAGTGCCTACACTAAGTGTCTACCCTTTTGGTTACTCTAAGAAAGTGTTACAAACTTGTTTAGGGTCACACACACTAAGTGTATCTCTTCATTATATTGCTAATAAAATATGTATAGAGCCATCTTATTTGTTAGAGAAATAGATACGTTTAATTATTTGTAGTTAATTGTATAGATCTATCTTTCATTTGTTAGAGTGCAAAACTCTAAGTGTCTACCCCAAACCCTAATTGTATAGATCTCTCATTTGTTAGACCTTTCATTTGTTTAGGGTTTACACACACTCTAAGTGTACCTACCCTAAACCCTTTTATTAGTCACACAAAGACTAAGTGTCTACCCCAAGTGTGCCTATAAACCCCTAAGTGTCTACCCTAAACCCTTTTATTAGTCACACAAAGACTAAGTGTCTACCCTAAACCCTTTTATTAGTCACACAAAGACATTGTGTCTACCTCAAGTGTGCCTAACTCTAAGTGTCTATCCGGCCTAAACCCTTTTATTAGTCACACAAAGACTAAGTGTCTACCCCAAGTGTGCCTAAACCCCTAAGTGTCTACCCCTAAGTGGTTACTCTAAGTGTTACACACTTAGCTTGTTTACGGTGTACACACACTAAGTGTCTAAACCCTTTTACTATATATAGTTGCAGAAATGGACGACCCGAATGACATGGAGGAATTCTTGTTTTCAATGATCAACGATGGCACTGATCAAGTAGTAGATGGCACCAATCAAGTAGACGACGACACGAATCAAGTAGATGACGGAAGTCAATACTTTGCGCCAGATGTTGAGCAAGAAAATATCGCGCAAGATAATGTTGCCAAGGTATATATATGTCTACAATATCTTGTGTATATATGAAAATCAAAATAATTACAGTTGTATAATTATATTTATAAGTTTTGTGTGTCTACATACATAGCCGTCTCCATCAACGACAACTACGGGGAAGAGTAAAAATGTACGAGGCCCGAAGAAGCCATTGGAGGGTCGGTACATTATCACAGAATTCGATGAGGAAACAGGGGTAGTACTTGGACCACATGCACATAGATTTGCCAGCAACTATGGTTACCTTGTAAGGGATAGGCTTCCGATCGGTGCTCGTGAATGGCGGCAAAGGAAAGGACGTCCTGACATTAGTTTTGTCTCTGATCGTGACAAGGAACTAATTTGGCAAGAAGTCCTTCAACATTTCTCGCTCAATACAGAAGATGAAGCTCTGAAGGGGAGAGTTAGGGACTGTGCTATGAAGAAGATGGCAACATATTTCCATGCTTGGAAGAAGACATTGCATAATGATTTTATCAAGAAGAACCTTAGTCCAGATTTCAACAAAAAAGCCTACGTCAAGTTGAGACCGTTTTGGGATGACTTTGTAGCTTTCAAGACATCCGAAGAGGGCGAATCACGAGCTCAACAGAACCAACAGAATGCCCGAGAAAAGCAATACCATCATCACATGGGATCAGGTGGCTACAAGACTGTCATTCCTAAGTGGGAAAAGAAGAAGAGGACCTTCAAGCTAGGGGAATCCAACCAGAATCAGATAACTGGGCTGAGCGCAGTAAGTGGTGGTTTTTTGGTCACGGGGGAGGCATTGACCCTCAGACCGAGAGATTAACGTATACCGAAGGACTCACAGAAGCAGCAAGGAAACTGGTTTACGCTTAATCTATGAGGGAACAAGGATTATGGTCACCAGATAGAGATAAAGATGAGCTGACATATGCCCTGGGGACTGCGGAACACGGTGGGCGAACGAGAGGTCATGGCGCGGTGCCGTGGAAGCATGCCTTCCCTCAAGACAAAGATACATATAGAAGCCGCCAGAGAAAGAAGAAAGAGGAGGAATCTATGAAACTTAGCATGTCGCAAATGCTTAGTGAAGCACGCGAAGTAGCTATTCAAGCAAAGAGCGAGAAGAGAAACTTGAAGCGAGAATGAGCGAGGAAATCAAAAGGCAAGTGGAGTTAGCAATCAGCCGAATGCAAAGTACTAGATCAGTACCGCAAGTCAACATCAGCCCATCAGCTCACTTGAAAAGCAGTTGTGCTTCCACGGAAGTGCCTCAACCTAGTGATGACGCAAATCTACGCTTCCCCGTGGATGACATCACAGAACTGAATACACCATGTGAGCTACACATTCCATAGGGGGCTACCACAATCATGGTGGCTACGGTATTGTATTTCCTATCGACCCTACGAAGACACCAATATGTCATGGGTCAAAAGTACCAGCTGGATATGCTCGCGTCTCGGTAGATAGAGTTGAAAAAGGTCATCGCGATGCTAAGCTTGACATTGAAGGAGGTGATGGGGAGACGACTTTAGGACAAGCGGAGAAGACATTTATTTGTTGGCGCAAGCGCTATATCATTATTCCTGGGGCATCACCTCCTATTGTACTATCGCCGCCTCCTCCTCCTCATCCTAGGTGCGAATGAAAGTGAATCATACCTATCTCTTTTTCACACACTTGTATTGGGGCTTAAATAGAGATACTTTATTCACACTCGTTGTTTTCGCTGTAGGACCTCACCCATAGACCTAAGTCAACATTCATCACCTGGTGGTCATAGTGTTGCGAGGGATGATGATGGTGAAATGCACGACACGGCTTCCTCCCCAGAACCTCCAAGGCGGTCTCCATCGCCGAAACCGGCCCCAGAACCTCCACGACGTTCTCCAACGCCGACACCGGCCTCATCGCCTCCACGACGATCTCCAACGCCGCCACGACGGTCTCCAACGCCGACACCTGCCGCCCCATCGCCAAAGAAGAGGACCGCCACAAAAGCAAAGGTGTCGGCCGCCCAACCAAAACCAAAGAGGCAAGCTACAAGGAAAGTTATTGTTAATATTCCTCAAAAACTTCCGTATGAGAAGACTGACGAAGAAATAGACACTTCAGTAAAGTCCGATGTGCAAGCACATTTCCAAAAAATGGAAGACGCTCGTAAAGCAAAGAAAGAAGTTGCACAGCCATTCTACGTACCTCAATCAGTTCTAAGGCAGAAGTTGGAAGAAAAGAAGAGAAAGCTACGTGATGCTCAGAAGAAATCTCCAATATCGGACTATGACTGCACTCTTGAAAAGATAATTATCGAGAAGAAAAGAGCAAGGAAGGGTGTCCCACAGCTCGGGGAACAATCGAAGCAATCAGTGCCCCCGCTAGTTGTTGGGAATGAATATGGTTCAAACATGAGCGTGCTAGAAGACTACAGTGGCCCCAAGTTCAATTATGATGGTATGGAAGATTTCTTGAAAGGAGCTAATATATCCGCAACTCAATTTTACGGAAATGCACTCATCGCAAATGCCACTGTAGTCGATGAGTTCAAGAGAAGTTATGTACATGGCAAAAGTCTGTACAACCCATCAGCCCTCAGGGATCTTGGTACGCAAATGCGCAAGTTAAACTCATGGTACATGGAGGCATGTACCAAAAACCCAGATGACGACCGCATTTGCGTCAGAATTAGACAAGAACATTACTTCTGGGGCGATGACCTTATATTTGTTCCGTATAGTGAGCTCCACCAACTATGCCACATGGATGCTCTAGACAAATCTCTGATGAGTTGCTACTGTCTGTAAGTGATCATTTCTTTTACTAATCGGACTATAGCATATGTATATGTATAGTAACTAACTATCCTCAAACATATATATGCAGATTCTTGATGTTAATGCTCAAACGTAAGGGAGACACAGAAATTGGTTTCATTGATCCATCAATCATATTCTCGGATCCAAACACTCCCGTGATCAATGGATACCTCAAACGGAGCGGAATTTACGGAGGTTCTTGTTCAACCAAAATACCAGACAATATATACTCTTCCCCTACAACTTTGGGTGAGTGTTGTTATCGTTTGCACAATTTGTCTTATTTATTACTCAATTCAGCATAAAGATGTATATGTTGACTCTATAAACAAATGCAGTTTTCACTGGATACTCATAGTCATCGATATGAGAAGAAGTCAATTGGTAATCTTTGACTCATTGAGAAAATCAGTGGGAGATTACCAAGATATGACAAACATTATCAAGGGGTACGGTAACTTTGATCTTTAAATATGGATTCCTGCTCTTTAACTACACTGCAAGAGTTAATTAACTAATGATCCAATTATTGAGCAGGGTTTGGGCTTGGTTCGTCCCAAAACACCGTTCGGAACTAGAAGAGGCACTAAACGGTCCTCGTATGTTACATGTAAGTTCTACTAGCTCTCATAATCTGTTACCTTATCATGCTTTAACATATGCGTATGATGACGATGGTAATCTTTTCATATCTTACAGTGGATTCTAAGGCAGCCATAAGGCAACAATCTGTGTGGATACTACGTTTGCGAGTACCTCATGGTGTATGCAAGAAGAAATCTTACAGAGAATCTAAAAGTATGTGATATGTATATATAATACATCCATTTTCTTTATTTGTTGCTATTCACTTAATCTTATGTATATTAACACTTGTTTCTTTATAATGCAAATTGAAGACGTTATAGTTGCAACAACAAGTGTTGAAAGAAGACCGCCTCAAAGGAATTCAAGAGACATTTGCTGGATTTTTTCTTGAAAAAGTGGTCAAACCTGAAGGCGACTTCTATTACGACCCGGACATCCCACTCAAGCCAAATCAAGACGAACATTTGTATGATATTTAAGTGGCGAGAGCGTTTGTGTCTTAAGTCAAGTAACAATGAATAATGATGTAAATTTTATGTGCATATATATATATTATACTTATAGAGTTTCATAGTTTATTTGTGTTTAATGTTTGAAAGTAACTTATAAGTGCGTGAATACATGTATTAGCAGCGAATACATATATTAGAAGCATAGAATACACACATTTGAATACCTAATCTAATTGGAAAACCAAAATAAGAAATACCAAAATCAGAAGAAAAAAAAGACTCTTTAGCAACCGGGGCTAAAGGGTGCTGCCACGCGTGGCCCGCCTGCGCCACCTAGCGCACCCTTTAGCCCCGGTTGGTATTACCAACCGGGGCTAAAGGTCGAGCTTTAGCCCCGGGCCTGCGAACCGGGGCTAAAGGGGGGACATTTAGTCCCGAATCCTTAGCCCCGGTTCAGGCACCGGGGCTAAAGGCCCTTACAGACCGGGGTTTAAAACCCGGTTCTGTACTAGGGTGCTCTCGGGTTTCTCAGAAAATTCAACTCAAATAATCAACGGACGCATGCCAACGTCCGTTGACCTGCCACCGGACGCGTCCAATGGCTTGAGACCCTCTCTGGATGCTCTTTGTATGACCATCGGATGCACTGTTCATTTCAACACAGCGTCCGTCGCCAAACCCTAGCGACAGACCCAATGGACGCGCGTTCGTCGCCTCCGACTCAGCGTTCGTCACCCAAAAAACGTCTCTCTCAACTCCAAACTTCGTCGCGATGAATATGAGACTTGTTCTAGGCTATCTTAGGGACAACTAGGGCTTGCTTAGGGCTATGTTTATCATGTGTGCACCACACCTAAATCATGAAGCTCTCCTAAGTCAAGCTACTCATTCTAACCTCTCTTGATAGTATGGTCAAAGATCAAATAAAGCTCTATCTACACTAAGTGTCCTTCATCTCCTTTGTGGCACGTAGACCTATTCATTCTAGGGTCTTCATCATCTCTCTTTGAAATCCGAAACGATATCCATCTTGAGGGCATTAGATAATCATATGTTGCCCATTCACATTTGTCACTATGGCTAAGCTACTCATAGCCTCTACAAAACACAGATTAGCCATAATAACCTTGCAATGTCGTTAATCACCGAAACCAATGGGGCCATGATTCTTCAGACATACATATACTTATAAGAATAAAAGGTAGCAATTAAACTTCAACTTGTCTTGCTTGTCATTTGCTTGCCAACACTTGATCATGCAATCTTTGAGGGCTTTCATCACTTGACAGATTGAGCATGTCTTCGTTGGGCATGTGACGTGAACGAATCATCACATAAGAATTCAAACAAAGGTTTCATCCTCCTCACAATATAGGGCACCATGAGCTGGACCAGATGCAGGTGTCACCTAAGTGAATTTAGTAGACTGAGTTTTGCTTGATATCCTTCTTTACATTAGAACAGAGAACTACTCCCTCCGTCCCAAATTATAAGACGTTCCAAGAATCTTGAATAGTCAAACTATCTCAACTTTGACCAAAGTTATATGTTAATATAATAACATTTATGATGTCAACTAAGTATTATTAGATTCGTTATCAATTATATTTTCATAACATGTCTATTTAATATCATAAATCTTTATAGTTTTCTCTATAATTATTGATCAAACTTGAGATGCTTTGACTCTCCAAGATTCTTGGAACGTCTTATAATTTGGGACGGAGGGAGTAGAAAATAGAGCGAGGTACATTGCTTTTTGCAGTCTAGAAATAATTAGTTGGGAAATATTTTGCTTGAAGAATTACAGGGAAGAAATTGTTTTTATTGGTGACTATGTTCCCCTGCAGCTTGAGTATGGGGCTCTTGTGACAGTGTAAAGGTCTCTGATTCCCAATCCTCCATTTTCTTAGGGTTGAAAATGTTCTCCCAAGAGCGAAAGGCAATGGGAGAGGATGTCCATTGCTTGAAAAGAAAGCAGGAGAGGTTGTCCATTGACAAGGACCGAGAACTTGGGAGTGGATATGAAGGTTCTGATGAGGTTGATGAAATGACCATGATACCGAGAATATAAGTGATAAAATCACATTCCAGGCGATCAAAACCTTTTGTCAAATCCAACTTGAGAAGGAAAGCATTTTGATTCCAGGTGGTTAAGTTAAAAGAGGGAACTATAGCATGACCTTTTGATTTTTTGTGGCATGTATTTACTTCTATCTGGTTACTTTCTTTTGATAGTGGAATGCTAGCTCAAGGAATAACGAGTGGATAGAATGCCCCTCGTTGAACCGCAAGAACGGAAGTCTTGCTGGTATCAGTCTTAATAGCAAAATATATGTGGTGGAGGAGATGGAAATGAAACTTTTTCAGAAGTTGAGATGTTTGATCCATATCTTTGGAAAATGGATTTGGCAATCGATCAAAACAAACGATAGCTTTACCGATCAAGCCTCAGCCTCCGCTGTCTCGTTCAGCACCGGCGACCATGGTCTTTGTTTATCCCCAGGCCCCAGCACATCGGCGTCGTGTAAAGCGTTTCGCGTGCATTGTGTCCGCACACAAGGAAAATTTAGCCAATTTTATTTATTTATTTACTTTATTAAAATGGAACTTCAGTCCAATTTGAGTGCGCATGATTGAACGACTTTTGTAATGGCACATAACACATTGAGCCGATTCGAGTGCGCATGATGGAACATGCTAATAAGAAGAAAATGGATATAAGTAGTCCTTTCATGCACAAAATGCGCATCCTTCCATACATTATATGTTGTGTTCGAATTAGCAATAATAGTAAATAAATAAACAAGGAAAAAAGAGCTAAAACAAAAGCATGGGCCAGTTGGACACCTAACTTTGGCAACAGAAGCCGATTCAGAACCACTGCATAGCAATGCTTATTACCTTATTTATATGTAGCAAAAGGCACTTACATGATCTCTTATGACGGATATGCCAGCACGAAAACAACAGTCTACACAACTACAAGGTTGGAAGCTACTTAAGATTACCATAACAGAGTACATCAAACAACCACACTATAGATAGCTGACGGCTTTCAAAAAGATAGAACACATGAGAACATCACATAGATAACACATATCACCGCTCACATGCATGTCAAGGAAAGCCAGGGAGGCTGTGCTTGCTGAAATTTGGATCAATACACAGTCCTGCCATCACCATCCAGGATCATATCCTTGAAAGCCCCGCCACTAGGGATCATAGGCAACACATGCTCCTGGTGCGGGACGATTATATCCAAGAGGTACGGCCCTGGAGTCTCGAGCATCTTCTTGATTGCTGCATGGACTTTGCTCTTCTTTGTCACACGGACTGCTGGAATGTTGAACCCTTTGGCAATTGTCACGAAATCTGGATATATCTCACTTTCATTCTCTGGGTTTCCCAGGTATGTGTGTGCTCTGTTGGCCTTATAGAACCTGTCCTCCCACTGCACCACCATCCCCAGGTGCTGGTTGTTTAGCACAAAGACCTTCACTGGGAGGTTCTCAATTCGGATCATAGCTAGCTCCTGAATGTTCATGAGGAAGCTACCATCCCCGTCGATGTCAACAACAGTGACACCTGGGTTGGCCACAGCAGCACCAGCAGCAGCTGGCAAACCAAATCCCATAGCCCCAAGACCAGCCGAAGACAACCACTGTCTTGGCCGCTTGTAAGTGTAGTACTGTGCTGCCCACATCTGGTGCTGCCCAACACCTGTGGCAATGATGGCCTCCCCTTTTGTGAGCTCATCAAGAACCTGGATAGCATATTGTGGCTGGATCTCCTCATCAAAAATTTTATACCCAAGGGGGAATTCTCTCTTCTGCTGATCCAACTCATCGTGCCATGAGCCAAAGTCAAAGCTCTTCTTGGATGTGCTTCCTTCCAGAAGGGCATTCATGCCCTGCAAAGCAAGCTTAACATCTGCACAGATGGAAACATGTGGCTGCTTGTTCTTGCCAATCTCAGCCGGATCAATATCAATGTGCACAATCTTAGCCCTGCTTGCAAAAGCCTCGATCTTCCCTGTCACACGATCATCAAACCGCACACCAAATGCGAGCAACAGATCAGCCTTGTCCACTGCATAATTTGCATACACTGTGCCATGCATACCAAGCATGCGCAGAGACAGTGGGGCGTCGCTGGGGAAGTTGCCAAGGCCCATAAGAGTGGTTGTGACTGGGATTCCAGTCATCTCCACAAAGTGGCGCAACTCCTCACCAGATGCTGCGCAGCCACCACCAACATAAAGAACAGGGCGCCGCGATTCACCAACAAGACGCAGCACCTGCTCAAGCAATTCAGTCGCGGGAGGCTTGGGAAGGCGCGCAATGTACCCAGGCAGACTCATGGGCGTGTCCCAGACCGGCACCGCCATCTGCTGCTGGATGTCCTTGGGGATGTCGACAAGCACCGGCCCGGGGCGACCAGAGGAGGCGAGGAAGAAAGCCTCCTGCACGACGCGGGGGATGTCGTCGATGTCGAGGACAAGGTAGTTGTGCTTGGTGATGGAGCGGGTGACCTCGACGATGGGTGTCTCCTGGAAGGCGTCGGTGCCAATCATGCGCCGCGGCACCTGTCCAGTGATGGCGACCATGGGAATGGAGTCGAGCAGCGCGTCGGCGAGCGCGGAGACTAGGTTGGTGGCGCCGGGGCCGGAGGTGGCGACGCAGACGCCGACGCGGCCTGAGGAGCGCGCGAAGCCGGAGGCGGCGAAGGCCTCCCCTTGCTCGTGGCGGAAGAGGTGGTTGGCGATGACGGGGGAGCGGGTGAGTGCCTGGTGGATCTCCATGGACGCGCCGCCGGGGTAGGCGAAGACGTCGCGGACGCCGCAGCGCTCGAGGGCCTCGACGAGGATGTCGGCGCCCTTGCGGGGCTCGGTGGGGCCCCACGGCCGGTGTGGGGTGGCCGGGGGAGCTGTCAGTGTGGCGGGTGACGCCGCGGAGCACCTGATGGGCGCGGCGACGGCGCGCCGGGTGGCCAGGAGGTGCGCACGGCGCCTCGCCCTGGGCGCAGCGGTAGTGGCGCCGCTGAGAGCGGCGGCCGTGGCGGCGGCGGCGGCGGCGGCGGTGGTCATGGCTGCGGCGGCTGTCTCGGAGGCGGCGCGAGGGTTTGGGGCGGGTGGCACGGAGGGGGATGTGCGTGCGTGGAGGCCTCCCTGCTTTTGTTCAGAGATGTGTGGCTCAGATGGAAATGGGAGAGACCACGACGACACGTCCGTCGCCCGAATACGCACTGGTCGGTGGGGCCTGTCTTACGTGGGACCGACGTCTCGGCGTCTGTTCCAAACGACAGAGAGCCTCAGGGAGATTTTAGACTGTTTAAACAAGGAGAGAGAGAGAGGATATTTTAGACTTGACTGTGGACGACGGGTTGTTGTCATCGGTACTGACACGTGGGACCCAGAGTAAACGGCACTACAGTGACACCGGTCATGTGGCGGCTCTGGCCGGATTCCAAACGGGTCGGGTCCAACTGGCCACCCGCAATCCGCAACACAGGAACACCAGCCACACCGGGCACAGGCGCACCGCGCGTAAGATGAGCAGCGACAGGCCCGGCTCGGGCGCCGGCGGGACGGTGAAGACGCCATCGGACTTCCTCAAGTCCATCAGGGGCCGCCCCGTCGTTGTCAAGCTCAACTCCGGCGTCGACTACCGAGGTCAACCCCAGCCTCCTCCCCTTTCGCCCACGTCTATAACAATGTTCCAAACCCTCCATGCTTGTTCAACTATTTTTATTCTTAATTCCAGGAGAAACTTGTACCCTGCCTTTATTGTGTTTAGATGGGGATATTATTAGGTGATCTAGAACAATGGGGCAAATTTTGTTTATTGTTGCTTGTAAAGATAACTTGTGCCTATATGATATTGTTTTGAATCCCATGAGAATTTTGGTCTAGCTCAAGTGATTTCAACGTGCCTAATCAGATTCATCATCATACATTAAATTAAAGGATACCCTAGGAATCACCTGTGGATTTGTCTTTTGAACAAATCCCCTGTAGAGTTTTAAGCCTGGTGTTTTGGTTATGCATACTCCTGTCCTGTGCTGTTAGCATCATGGATTACTTTGCCAGTTCAAAGTCATGGATTGTGTTATGACTTCAAAGACAATTGCCCGGTGCTCTAACAAGGATTATGATTCAAGGGGGCATTGGAGAGGTGAGATATTACTGTCAAAGTATGTTTTTCATCGGGTGTGTTTGGTTTGTGCCCTGGACGAGCCAAGCCAAAATTGTTCATGGTAGTGATATACATCGAAATTTCAGTTTCTTTCTGATCTGATTCCTGCCCTTAAACGAAATGATGGATGCTATGATGATATGGTTGGGTTTCTCAAAATTGTCCATATGCAGTTACTAGTTGTTAGTCATGTTATTAATTACATTAGTTTCCTTGCGACTACATGTGGCTGGAGATATGTTTCTCGAGTTTGATACTCATGGTGTTCAATAATCAGTGTTCATATTTATGGATGAAGATCGCTTACAAGCTGAAAAATATGTTTCTCTCTGTTTCTATTTCTATTGTATGAATAACTGAAAAACGAATTTGTTAAACCAATTGCTTGTTCAATCACACTAGTGGAGTTTTCATGATCCAAATCAGGTATTCTGGCATGTCTTGATGGATACATGAACATTGCGATGGAGCAAACTGAAGAATATGTCAATGGTCAGCTAAAGAATAAATACGGTGATGCCTTCATAAGAGGAAATAATGGTACGTACAATATGATAGTGGATATTCTGAGATCTATGCGGCGCAAATTCTGACAGCAGTCTTCTGAATGCAGTTCTGTACATCAGTACATCCAAGCGTACCCTTACAGACAGTTAGTGCGATGGTGAAACAGTTGGCATCTTCGGTGCCAGTCTTGCAACTTGATCGTTTATGAGAGACTTAAATGTATTATACTTTTTCCCTTTTTTGTTCTCATTATTATTTTCATCCGGCGAAAGTGTTACAAAAAAGATAAAGGACAACAGAAATGAGTTGCATCGTCATTGGCAGCCATGTTCAATGTTAGCATCATAGCAGTGAACAACACCATCCACATATTGTGCTCTCAAGATATCTGGTAATAATTGGGCCTTTAGCGATACTGATAAGGTGCCATTGTCGTCTACCTCTGAAATGTCTGTATCTCAATTATTTTGTGATTCACTACGAGATTATCAATCTGTGGCTTACTGCAAAATCACAGAAATCATTACCATTGCTGGATCCTCGATGTTGGCCGGAAGCATCAGCCCATCGTTGTATGCAGCTGCTGATTCTACTTTGAGGGCAGCATTTAGCATACCCACCCATTTTTTCGGGATCACACTGCAGTTTGTTGGATTCATTGGACAAATTTTGATCACTGGACTGACAACACCGCCTTCAAACGGCATGGAATGTATCATACACTGATCAACAAGATGCAGTTAATGTTGGAGTTGGAATCAGGACAATTATGCTTCTTTGGCCTAGAATGATGAAATTACTGTCAATTTGCCGTGGTATGAAGGCAAACCATCCATCCATAAGATCGGTATTAATGCGGTCAATTCACACATTCTTCTAGAATGGTGTTAATACGGTCAATTCACATATTCTTCTAGAATGGTATACCGTATATAGTCTACAGGAACCATATTTCAACCACAATTATAGTCTGTCTTCCATACTGTAAATATGCGACACCGATTAACCTCTGAACATTTACAGACCATTTGTAAGACCCTTGCATACATAAATCTTTGAACAAGAGTAAAAGAGTAATTAGCACCACAGAAAAAGACATAATATTTAATCAAAATAACTGAATAGGATAGATTAAATAAGGATTATGCTATGCATTAATGAAAATACAACAGATAAGTAAATGAGTGCGGGTACAGAGTAAAGCCTGGCAGCAGTCTCAAACTACGCTCTTACTTGACATAACCTTACAGACGAGTCACGAGTATCACTTAGTGGCACACTGGCACCTACCTCGCAGCAAGTCATGAGGCCTGCCATTTTTAGAACTGGCCTAAGCACAATATGCAGCCTCTCGATAATCGTTTGCTCTATACGATATCGATTTTACAATAAAATTGAATGTTAGAAATGCCTAATAAAGTCCTCATCGTCATCCAGAAGTTCAATGATAGATTAAGGCAAGGGAGCCAAATGATGCTGACCAGTCAGTGAAGCACATATTGAGACTTCAGCCATGCTAGCTCGCAGTTGCAAGTATGGAGGACAGACAAGTTGAGTTCTACTCGGAGCTTCACTGTGTGGTATCTTCCTTAACATCTGTAATAATCTTAAGAAGGTCAACTGGAGTTGCAGCAGGGTCCAACTCAAGGCAACCTTTTGGAGCATTATTTCTTTCTTCCCCAGTGAGCAGGCGAGAAGGAACCCGATGAGAGAAACGGAAAAGCTCTTCCTTTGGTATTCTTCTAGCCACATCGGGGCCCGTCAGCCTGTGGAACACTGCTTTGAAACCAGCTACCTTCAGCAATGGGACAACGCCCACACCTTGCTCTTCAGTGAAATCATCGATCACTTCTACTATCTCATACTTATATATCACATCATCTGGTGTAAGTTCATTCCAATCAGGAGACCAGTTCCGGTACACAGCCCATGTATCACCTTTTTGGGGAATAATCCTGATAATTCCACGAGGACCTTTACTCCAGCAAACTCTGTGGGAAAAGATGTTGACTGTTTCAGTAATATGGTATCTTCCAATCCTAAAATCACCACATGTCTTCGTAAAACCTGAGGCGATCCAGTTTATTGGTGCCAGTTCATTGTTGGACTTAGAATTGAGGAAGCTCATTCGTATCCTGAAAGGTTTCATTGAAATAACTTTCTGTACCATTGCATATAGGCGAGGCATGCCATCTTCACTATCATATGTAGCCCAGATCTGATCGTTGCCAAAGGCTCTTTCTGTTCGATCTTTATCAAAATCATGGAAATCTGGGTCAGGGACATCAATGGACATAGGTACCCGCATCTGTTCTGGATTCATTACATCAGTCACAGGGATCTTGATGTCTGCATCTTTTGAACTGTATTTCTTGCATTTATTGATTGGATTGTCAGAGAGGATGCCATTAACCTTTATATTGTTTTCAACATGTTTCTCTCTTCTTTCTGATTTCCCTTTCTCGGCAAACTGGCTAGATGTCGAAATATTCCAGCCTTGTAATTTTTCACGAATTTCTGCTTTGGCTTTCTCAAGAAGAAGACCACGGGTGTCAAGTTGGAAGATCTCCCTCAAGACATTAGCTTTTCTTGCACTTACTGCAGATCTAAACTTTTCCCCTGATGTACCATTAACTCTTCCTCCATCGGCAACCACAGAACCTGCAGTTGCAGCCAGAGTCTCCCCATTACAGTCCATAGATGCATAGCCATTACTGAAATTCCGCCTCCTTTTAGAATGCCGTCCACGCCCTGATGGATACTCATTGTCATTGCCACTTGAAAAATAATTGTATATATAGTTCTCTTCATGTTTTCTCTTTGATTTCTCTAGGGCCTGTGTACTGTAACCATTTGTAGCAGCAACACCTGTTGTCTTGGGGTACTCAGTGAACTGGAAACTTTGGTTATTGTACAACTCGTAAGTGTTCTCTTGCTGGTATGCTCCATGTGTAGTGCCTGGAATGCTTGATGTTTTGCTTGCTGATTGGTATGAATGGTCAACGACTGTATTGTGGTTCTGCTGCTGCTGTGGCTTGGTTGTCCAGCTGAATGAAGAACTGGTTCCATTGCAGGGAAATCCAGTTTCTACAGCCATGAATGCATTGTGACAGTTTGGACACAGAAGGTTGTGGTTCAGATAAATTCTCAAGTACTCATACTGCATCCTGCAGCGGTTGCATGATGTCCAGAATGTCTTAGCCCCTCCAGGACGAGTAGTGGCCTCGACAGCTGCTGAGGCAGAAGCAGCGGCAGCGGCATTTTTTCGTGCTCGCTTACTCACCTTTGTATCACAAGCATACAAACCGTTGGACACATTCATCGCACAATGATCTCTCCTCTTCTGATCATAAAGCATCTTCCTGCTCTTGTCAGACAATACACTCCATGCCTCCGAGATAAGTCTGAAGGCAACCTCTGCACCAACCGACTTGTTCTTGTCTGGGTGCAACTGGAGAGCTAGCTTTCTGTACTGTTTCTTCACCTCCTCTTCATTAGCCATGGCATCGAGAGACAGTATCCTGTACCAGTCACTCTCCCCATCAATCTTCGACTCAGATGCAAGGTGAACATCAAGTGTGGAGATCATCTGAGATATGCCCTCAAGTGATGGGCAGAAGCTATGTGCCTTGAGCGCTGACCTCCGGGCACCCTTGATGTTATGTGCATGGAACTTGCGCTCTGCTGCATGCTTTGCTTTGAGGGCTGCCTCTTCCATGGCATCTTTGGTACTTGGGTCTGCACCCATCTTCATCTTCAGCACAGAACTCGGTTGGTCTTGACTCCTGAACTGGAACAGAAGAGCCCCAGACCAACCACCGAGCAAGAACTTACTACACTCGCATCAATCCCAAAGCTGCACAACCTGCACAAAATGTGACAGCGTAAGAAATATCCGAGAACAGACGAAAGAAATGAAGCGTCAGTTTTAAAATTTGCACGGAAATGGGACTTGCAGCACAGCTGCACACGAGAAGCAGAAAACCTAGAACCCCCATCTTTCGCAGGCCAGGCCGCGAAAGGAGGAGCAGAGCAGCTGAATCCGAAATCAACACTAGACAGCAGATACCCCACCCCACCAATCCAGCTCGAATCGAACCTACCGTGTGAAGTTAGCGACGGGACGGGGCGATCCCGAATTTTCAGAGGCGTTTGGATGGGATCGGGGATGGGGCGATCCGCTAGAGGAATACTAAGAGCTACGGCGGCGCGGGCCAGCTAAGATGTAGGAAGAGGAGCTCCATCGGTGCGGGCGAGATCTGGCGGCGGCCGGCGAGCGCGGTGGAGGGAGAGAAGCTCCGGCCGGGCAAGCGGCGCAGGCTGATCCCAAAGGCGGCACCCCAAACCCTAGCGCCTCAATCTGCCGCCCCACGCCACCATGAGCCGTGAACTGTAGCTCGATCGGAAGCTAAGAAGGAGAGGAATCGATGTCTGAAGTACCTGAGTGGACCCGTTGGAGGAGTGGAGCGAATTGACGGAGATTCGAAGCCACGAACACCTCTGAAATTGTATTTTTTTCCCCCAAATTTATTCAGGGGCTTAAAATACAGACCTTTTTTTTTATTTTTCTCTTTTTGCTCAAACTTTTAGTCAAACTCGCCAAAAAAAATTTGGTACCGGGGGTGTATTTGTAGGAAAAAAAGTAGGTGACTTCCAGCAAGGTAGAGTAAAAAAAAAAATCCGAGTCCGTGTCCGTTTTGCTGCCCTGCAAGTTTTGAACTTTTGCCCTCATTTGATGTCAAATACTAATTTTTATGGGTGCCCCAAACTTAACCACAGTTCAGAGTAGCACAAGGACTATGCTGTCATTTCGCCACCTGGACAAAGTGCACTATTGTACTATTAAAGCAATTTCAGATGCCGGACGATGTATATATATAACTTATTTCTGAATTTTATATAAAAAAGAATTTAATAATTATTGGCCGGAGGTGTGACGTTAACAGAGAGCACCCTGCATGTGAAAGGAAGTGGGGCTCATAAATATCCCCAGAGGGTGGGACCCACGGCGTATGAATCATAGTACTACTTGTATACCGGTGTATACGTATATATACGCCACCACTTTATTCGGTCCATTTTCAGTGAAGCGATGCCAGCCTGAGCGGGTAACCACTGTCGCAGTTAGCTTAACCAGGCAGCAGGAGGGGCATTGTGGCCATTTCAGCTAGTAGAGGGTTAAAATCACGTCAGGGAGAGCCACCAAACAGGAAAAGTCCCTCTGAGATATACTACAGTACGCTTGTGTGGTTGCGTACGTGTACGCGTGCCAGAAAACCCTTTTGTACCTGTGGGTCCCACCTCCCTGTGTTTTCTCATCAATAAGTTAATAAGTTAAGTACCTTCCCTCCCCTACAGGAGCAGGAGCAGCAGCATCATTGACGTTTCTGGTACTGTCATGTAGTAAAAGAGGCCGATGCATGCTACACTGGGTCTGGGTGATAAGAGTGGTAATCACTACATTTGCCATGGTTAATCCATCTGCAATATAACCCTGAAGACATACAGGATGGTGCTACTACCTGCTCTGCTAATGACTGAATATACTTGTGTGGCCATTTTAATTAAGCATATAAGGGTGCCTGCAAACGTGTAAAAAAGACAGAGAAAAGTTGTACCTGCGAACTTGGCACTGAGCCTGCTTGCATTGGAATCTGTTCTTGTTTGAGCAGGAGTTGGTAGCTGGAAGTTGGGAGCAACAAATTCCTCCTGAGCCTGAAGATACCACTGGTCCACTAGATCCTTGCAGCAACCTGCAAGTGAATCTTGGAAGCCAGTGTAGGAGTTCCAGAAGCTGCCGAACCCAATGTCAGATGGCAGGTGCTCACAAGCACAAGCTTCAGGTTTACAGGCTTTGTTCCTTCAGCGTTTACAGCGATCAGAACATGCAATCTAGATAGGTGTGGATGTGTTGCTTTTTGGTGCCCGGAAACAGTTGCATAATGCCGCAGATGATTGAGCATCTTGCGTTTTCCAGTTGCTGAGATCACTGAAAGTCTGCAACACTCAAACATCGTTGGCGGCTGAAGCTATGGATGCAGTGGGTGATGCAGGATTTCCTTAGGGGCGACATCCATTCCTAGCGAGGGCAGCGCTAGCAGCTGATGATCGATAGTGTCCAAGCAAAATAGCTTTTGGTTACTAGTTATGTTGGTTTATGTTTGTTCCCTGAAATGAAGTGGGCTGTTAGAAAACAGAATCACAAAAGTAAAGATGATAAGGTAAAAATCAGCAAGTGAGGTTCGAGTTTTAAAACCAACTATACCAATATAATAACATTCAATAGCAGCATCTCCTTCACTAGAATTTTTTTTTTCATCAGATACATCTACATATAGCATATATAGCATGGCTAGAAAATTGTTATTTTAAGACTCGTAAACACGTGGCTTTGCTAATAGCATGGCTATCCTCTGATCAAACCCAGACATTACTTAAAGCACCGAATTAAACTCAGTCATCACGTCCTGCCGACGGCACAGATGCCCAGGGCGAGCCAGCTCGCCACGATGGCCAACAACCTAAGAGGAGCAATCTTTCCAAGAGAAAAGAGGAATATCTCTGTGTGAGCATGTTTATTAATCAGTACCCAGCCCAGCCCAGCCTACAGCTAACATAAACCACATAACTTTTATGGCATCCGCTCTGGTACTCCTTTCTCTAAAATTTGCACGCATTTTAAAGCATCCGCTGGAAACGCGACCTCTCTAAAAGCTCATCCGAATCACTCAAGGAACCACGACCGAGGAGGGACAACCTGGACGACCTTGGCGGCAAAGCATCCGCCGGCAACGACGACCACAACTACGGCTACAACCAACACCCACCAGACAAACCAAGGGGAAGAGAGACATTACGCCCAATCAGGTTTATAACGCTACGCATGCAGACCGGCAGGGGAGGGCGCGATGTCGGATGGGAGCATCGAGGGTGCAACAACGGAGCCTTCATGAAGGAGATGATGCTCGCAGACACCAACTTCGTTTAGAGCGCACCCTAGGGAGCTTTCGCTCCCGGTCCGACTCCCAGAGCAACGATCGACAAACAGAGAAAGTGACGATGCCTTCAATAAGGTAATGACGCTAGCGCGCCACCATCGTCGGTCCCAGCCGCGAGGCCCGGGAAGGGGTTTTCACCCGTGCTACCATGGACCGCCTGCTGTCAGGAGGCCGGCCATCACCACGCTGGGGCGGAGCCTAACGCGACTTCGACGCCTCAGCGAGAGTGACGGAAGCGGCCATCCCGGTGACGCCGCCAAATGTCTTCGTGTAGCCTGCCGACCAAGCTGAGCTAAACTAGGTACCAGACCGGCGCAACGGGCCTGGCCCCCAGGCCCCGATGGCGGCGCCGCCAACCAAGGCCGTCGGATCTGCACCGGCCGACGCTGGATCCATGGCCGCACGGGTCGGAGGAGGTGGTGGTGCGCCGGAGGTGGAGCCGCGAGCCCGGGCTGCCAGAGGGCCGTCTCGGTCAGCAGGCCGGGAGCCGACCCCCGTCAGCGGCCTCAAACCCTAGCCGCCGCCGGCGGCGGGGCGCGGCCGGCCGAACCACCCATGCACGTGATCCGGGCACGGAGGGGACGGATCCGGCCAACGAGGGGCCGGATCCGCCACCCCGCCGACCGGCAGCCACCGGCGCCGAAGGAGAGAGGGGAGGGGGAGGGGAGGGGAGAGGAAGATACGGGGGCGCACCAGACGAGGAGGAGCGGGGAGGCGCCGCCTTGGGCCCTCCCCGATGGCCGCCGGCGGCGGCGGCCCTGCCGATGGTGGAGAGGGAGGGAGCTGGGGACGGCGGCGGGGGGGGGCCGAGTCGCCCCCCAGGGAGAGCGACGCGAGGGAGTCGACTCACTTATTGGCTAATTAATTAGTTTATTAATCCGGTGAGCTGGGCTAGGCTGGGTACTGATTACTGAACATCCTCACACAGAGATATTCCTCTTTTCTTTTTGAAACGTTGCTCCTCTTAGGTTGCCGGTCGTCGTGGCGAGCTAGCTCGCCCTAGGCATCTGTGCCGTCGGCCTGCCGCCCGCCCGCCTAGGCATGCTGGCGGTCGGCGTGAATATTAATTTCATATTTTTTATAGATAAAAATTCACACAAAATAGAAAAAAAACGTGATTACAAACCGAGAGAGCACCAGTAGGCTGATAGCCTAATCTGATCGCTTGATGTCCTAATTGACCTATTAAATAAAATAACTAAAAACAACAATTGCATGTCCGGTGGCCGACGCGGCTGGACCAGTGGCCGGCGGCCAGGCCTATGACCGAGGCGGCTACCGTGGCCAGTGCTGCGCCTTGCTGATCGTGCCCACTGCCCAGGCTGGCCAGTCCACAGGCCGGTGGGGCAGGGGAGAGGACGTCGGCGTGTGGCTGTCCTCCATGGTCGTGATTCGTTAAGGCTGGCGGTGTGATCATGCAGATCCAAACACACAAGGTCAAAAGGGTCATCCCAAGGATAAAATACATAAGGAAATATGCATAATGTCATGGAAATCAAGAAACTAATGTTTTGAGAGCCGTTTTTACGAAGTCGACCGTTTGAAGTCCTATATTTACAAAGTGCATTGTTTGGAGTCTTAAATGTACAATTTTCTCATGCAAATTTGGAAGATTGGCAGACATAAGACATAAGCAGATATTATTCTCATCCGCGCAAGATAACTATTTTCAATTCATCCCAACAAAATAACAAGATAACAATATTCTCGTCACAACAAAATAACACTGGCATCATAACTGCCCAAACGGACAACACTAAATGTTTATACTAAACATAAGGTTGTCTGCACTCTGCACTGGGTCTGGTAAGCAATCCTCCATTCTTGTTTTACATGAAAAAATTTACGCACTGGCTACCCTATCTCCTCCCGCTATTTTCACGGAGATGCTCGCATGCGCTGTATACCGCGTAGTACGGACATGCGCGCTACTGCCAGCGGGCCCACGACGTAGCCACACAGAAACGAACACATAGTGCATGCGCGGGAGGAACTAGGCGGAGTGGGTCTCTAGTTGGCCATGCAGCCCGTGACCCGTTGGCACGGCCCGTGGCATGGGAATTTGGCCCGGCCCGAGCACGGCCTGACACGGTGGCCACCGGGCCCGTGCCGGCACGGCCTGAGGCACCAGGTCGTGCCTGGGCTGCCATCCTGGCACTTAGCACGGCATGGGCACGACCCGATAAAAAGAAATGGCCCGGTGGCCCGACCCTCACCCCACAAATCTGTGCGACCTGCTAAGTAAACACTCTCCCGTCTTCATTCAGATTCAGCCCAACTAGTGTCAACCGGCCCATCTCCCATCCCCTAACCCTAGCTGCGCAGGCCTCTCACCCTCTCCCCGCTGCACTCGCGCAGGCGCCCACCGCGCGCCGCCCAGCACTCGCGGCCTCGCGCTTGCGCCTCGCGGTCGCGCATTCCCACACTCGCGGTCTCACGGCTCACCCTCGCGAAGCTCCTCCTCGCTCCGCCGCGCGGCCACGACCAGCTCCTCCCCGCGCCGCCCTCACACAATGCCGCAGCTCCTCCGTCCTCCCCGCTTCGCTCTGCCGCTCGTCGTCGTCAAGAGGCCCCAAGCTCCACGCCTCCGCCCCCTGCGGCCCTGCTCTGCCTCCGACGTCCGCCCTCAGCCACCTCAAGCTCGCGTCGCAGCGAGGCGCGCGGCGGCGCCGCTCTGCCTCGGCCTTCTCCCCCTTCTCTGGGACTCTGCTAGCCTCTGCGGGCCGCGGGCTGACACGACGTCGCCGTGCTTACGGGCGGCACGGCCCGACAAAACGTCCACGGGCCGTGCCTCAGGCCGAAGGCCAGGCACGAGCACGAGGTCAGCACGGCACGGCCGGCACGGTGGCCCGGTGAGGCACGACGCCGTGTCGGGCCGGCACGGCCCATTGGACATCTATAAGTGGGTCTGCACCCTCTCTAGGGAAGCGTGCATGACTTTTTAAACGAATTTAAAATGCTTATAACTCACAAACAGAAAAACAAAATTAAATTCTGTTTGCACCATTAATTTTTTTTAATAAATCCTTCAAATCAAGATCTCGCATTGATATATTTAGATAAATTTTATTTATAAATATATAGACCTCACTGTTGGTAGTTGATATAGAGTATGCGATATAGAGGATGATGAGTGCAGAAAAAATATGTATAGGGGAAGATATCTCGCTGACTATGACGGAATATTCCTTTTATATAATGAATATAGAGGGTGAAGAGTGCAGATAGCCTAAGGACCAACATTGACACCACTGGCAATATGTCATGCTAGCACATAGTATATACAATATCAAAATACTAGTTGAGACTCAGACAATTATACCAACGTGAACACCACACTGTAATATGATATGCATGTGCATAGTGTGAAAACTAGTTAAGCCTCGGTGAGTTTAGCCTTGGTGCTGCCCACCCAACTTGGAGAGTAAGGTTTTCATAAACCCACCCATTGACACTTTCGATGGCAGACTCAGCTTCACGTCTATGAGCAAATTTGGCATAGCCAACTCCCCTGCCTGTTCCATTCTCATCCACACGAATGTAGACATGGGTCACGAAGGCAAATCTACTGAACAAATCAACAAGATGATGTTCGCGAGCCTCCTTTGAAAGATTAGTCACCCGGACACATATGTCATCAGTCATTAATTCTATCAGCCCTTCTCACACGATATGCTCGCTTATCGGTTTCTCTTGGGGTGAAGGGCCATGAGCAATAGGAGACACATTTGCTTGAGCTAGCGAAGGACATTTTATGGTCCAGTGATGCCCCTTACTGCAACAGATCAAGCACTCCATGGGTACCATTGGAACACCACGTTCCTGAGCTTTGTTCCCTGAAATTAAGCTCGCTGTTAGAAAACAGAATCACAAAAGCAAAGATGATAAGGTTAAAACCAGTATGTGAGGTTCGATTTTTAAAACCAACTATACCAATATAATAAGATTCAATAGTAGCATCTCTTTCACTAGAATTTTTTTTCGTTAGATACATCTACATATAGCATGGCTATCCTCTGATCAAACCCAGACATTGCTTACAAAAATGTAAATGTCACCTCCACTAATAAAAATGTTTGCCATATTGATATAGCATGGCTATCCTCTGATCAAACCCAGACATTGCTTACAAAAATGTAAATGTCACCTCCACTAATAAAAATGTTTGCCATATTGAAACACTGATTTATCACTTCAACAAATTCCTATTTAGAAACACTGCCATAATGCACCTAGATTTGGTAACCAAGCAAACAACATAAATACCAACAAACCCATAACATTCAGATTTTTTTTCTAGATATTAGTTCAATATAACCTTCACAACATACAAACCACATTGTACCATTACCATAGATGGAACCCAATCACAACCATTACCATAGATAAAACCCAGTCACAATCCTAAAAAACGTTTATGAATAACAAGCATAACAGGATGGGTGTATACACAATGATATGTTGTGTACTTCTATTCATAATGTTGCAGCCTTCCATTCCATTAATATGTTGGAAACAAATTAATCTTCCGCACAAATCTATTTTCTAGCTATTCCATTCAATGCTTGTGACAATGATGAGTTCAAGGAAATGGTTGAAGCTATTGGTCAATTTGGTTCTAGTTTCCATCCTCAAACTCAGCATGATCTCCTGAGAAAATTGTTTGAAGAGGAGCATGTAAGAACCAAGAGCTTACAAAAAGATCATGAGGATGAGAAGAACAAGCATGACAGCTCCATCGTGACTTCCATTCGAAGACAGGAACGGTACTTCCAACGGCTAATGCAATTCAAAGCTAAGGCAAAGAAGCTAATGCATCGAACCCTAGCGCTTTTGATAATGAAATATTGGTTTATACGTCCTGCACCAATACGCAATGGGATTCAAGCAATTCGCTAGCCCTATCCCCTAAGGAAATGACGAGCGTAGCACTAGCGAAATCTTTTGATAATGCTACCCTAGGTCCCTTTTGTTTGTTTTCCTACAACGGTATCTCCGAACTCAACGGCTCCCACAATTCGGAGCGATAGAGAATTCATACGAGGACTACGAAGCGAATAATTGCATTCCTTCCAGGAGGTCGAGCGCACGCTTTCCTCGGTTTCGAATCAAGGGACAAAGATAGATCATCGGTAACGGCAAAGGGGATAGCCTTGCTTTTTCACATTCATGTGCATATATTTTCATTAGATGTGCAATCGAAATCAGTAGGAGATAAACTTTCATCCTTATATTTCCACTGAAATGGAATTAGCGATACCTTTTCTTTAGTTTGAATTCATGAATCTTGTTTCTAGTGGCGAGTAACTACTACGAAAGGTACAGAAAACGGGAAAGGCAAAGCACAGGAAAGCAGAATATATTCAATAATGTACAGGATGGGTGTATACACAATGATATGTTGTGTACTTCTATTCATAATGTTGCAGCCTTCCATTCCATTAATATGTTGGAAACAAATTAATCTTCCGCACAAATCTATTTTCTAGCTATTCCATTCAATGCTTGTGACAATGATGAGTTCAAGGAAATGGTTGAAGCTATTGGTCAATTTGGTTCTAGTTTCCATCCTCAAACTCAGCATGATCTCCTAGGAAAATTGTTGGAAGGGGAGCATGTAAGAACCAAGAGCTTACTAAAAGATCATGAGGATGAGAAGAACAAGCATGACTGCTCCATCGTGATTGTTACTTATAGTCAGATAATACGAGGAGTATTATGTATTTGTGTACCTATTCTAGTGAGGGGATAAATTTTATGAAGTGAAAAGAGATGT
Organism: Microstegium vimineum; assembly: GCA_022036555.1. Classification (NCBI taxonomy): domain Eukaryota; kingdom Viridiplantae; phylum Streptophyta; class Magnoliopsida; order Poales; family Poaceae; genus Microstegium; species Microstegium vimineum. Next base: position 32,965,640 of record CM039122.1, on the reverse strand, counting down.
CAGATGTCACACACTAGTGTAGTTATATATGAGCTGGCGGACAAAACAATCCAGGATGTAGGTGCTGAAATGTGGTTCAAGTTGTGACAGATAATGCTTCTAACAACATGGGAGCAAAGGCATTGTTGCATCTCAATAGGACAAACATATTTTGGACTTCTGCTTCAAGGTATTGACAACCTTCCAAAATTCAAGAAGACAATTGATCTAGAAAAATCATTAAATATCTTTGTCTATGGCCACCATCACACCTTGTCATGTTTGAGGTCCTTCACCTTGAAGAGAAAAAATATTAAGGCCAAGGGTAACCAAATTTACTATAACTTACTTACAATGCAAAGCCTGATGGAAAACAAGGATTCTCTAAGAAAGATGGTGGTTGATTCAAAGTTCTATGACTTATCTGGTGTCAAGACAAAAAGGGAAAGGATGCTACAGCCACAATGTTGAATATTCGCTTTTGGAAAGATGTGTCATTTTGTTTGAATGCCTATGATCCCTTGGTGAAAGTTTTCTACATTTGGTTGATGGGGATGTGAAGCCATCTATGGGTTTTGCATATGGAGAACTTATCAAGGCAAATAGAGATATCAAGGAGCCATTTGGCAATGTCAAAAAGAACTATAAAGAAGTCATGGCTATTGTACACAAGAAAATGAAAGATAGGCTTGATTTTCCACCATATGTACATGTTGAATCCTTATTAAAGGAATAGCAATTCAACGATCGTCTTTGTTGCATCCCTACTATAGCTATAACAATTCAGCAATCTTCCCTATTGAATCCGTACTATAGTTTCTCTGATCCAATTGTAGTGGAAAAACATGCAATGTGTGGAGACCTTTTATCATGGTGATGATGATAAGGAATATATATGACTATTAATGAGGATTTGGAGAAATTTCGGAAGAGACATGGATCCTTCTCATAGAAGCTAGCAAGGAGATGTGAACATTTTAAATTCAATCCAAGTGCTTTTGCATCAATTCTATCCTGATCTTGCCTGCATCAATCTGCATTGTTTGATGAATTTCATTTCACATTTTGCAACATGCTGACTTTATGGAGGTGAAGCACCATATTTACAAAGAATGACTGTTAGAGTTCCCTCATTGACCTCTAGCTCTTCTGGATGTGAAAGGAATAGGAACACATTTGAACAAGTCAGTTTGTAGTCTTTACAAATTGCTCTCTGGTCCTAATTTAATGTACATATGCTAGTGTTTGAATTATGATTCACATGTTTGTCTGTGGATGCCTCTGGATATATACTACAAGCCGTTGTGAAAATTTTGCATTTTGGCCCATTTTAGAAACGTTTTCTACAAATAGCACCCTGGGGAAACTATTTCGGAAAATAGACCATATCCTCGGCGCATTAGAACGGTATGCCGAGGTATGTGACTCGGCGCGCCGTCTCCTCACGCCGAGCTCCTGCCACGTCATCGGCGCCATCAGGCTGATTTGCTGCGTGGCTTGCGGGCCTCACGTACCTCGGCGTTCCTTTACTTAACGCCGAGTCTCAGACCTCGACATGACCCGACTCAACGCCGAGGTCTGGGACAGATAAGGCCCGCGCGGACCGCCTTTCTTCTTCCTCCCTCCCCATTCTATCTCACCTCTCTCCCTTGCCACCCGGCAGCCCTCTCTCCTCACGAGCCAGCCCTCTCCCCAAAAGCCTCAATGCAGGTGTAGAGGCCAAATCGAGGTTGTGGAAGGTTCCCTAAGGTAATCCTCCATCCCCTTTGGCATTCTATCCGGTTTGATTCAGTTACATTAGTATTTTTCCTATTAGTTAGGGTTGGCATTTCTATGGCACTTATGAAATGTATGTTTATGTGACTTGGGAGTTTTGTTTTGTTTAGGTTTTATGGCTAAGTCTATTTTTATTTGCTTATGAAATATATTTATTAGGGTTATATTCCATACATATGTCCTTTGCCATTCAATTATGAATGTGAAATGTATCCTTATGAGATTATTCTTTTGCATAGATGCGAAGGTACAAGTGGGAAAAGAGAGGTCGTCCGAAATCTCTTTACTTTGATGTGTCATGCAAAGATGCACCTGTCCCTCCTGAATTACCTGTTCCTATTTGCGACTGTGGAAAGCCGGCTGGTGTGGCTCAATCTAGGCATGAGGAAACTGTTGCTCGTGCCTACTACTGCTGCTTTGATTACCGTGTAAGCAATTTAGTCCTTCTTTGTAATATAATGTGGATTGTAATATATTGAGTTAATCATGTTGTTATTTTAAACTATAGGATGACGATGCGTGTTATTTCTTCCAGTGGATCGACGACCCCGACAAAGTTGACATGAGGTTCCTTCTGTTTCCTAAGTTGTGTGGGACGTTTCCTCACTCGCAATTCAAGCGTTGGGTTCCCCCACCTCCGGACCCTGCACCATGACGGGTGAGGAGAAGGATGTTGCCACTAGGGAACGTCTTGAGAACCCCCCACATTGCCAATGTGGAATTGCAGCTGAGGTTGATGCTATGCTAGTGATGGTGTTCGTGAGTTTTGATGTGCCAAGAAGAACAAAGTAAGAAATTATATTTTACCCTCTTAACCATTGATTTGTATTATCCTTTATAATTAATACTAATGATCTTTTTGTATAGTACGGTTCTCGTAAGTGTTTCTTCAATGAATATCTATACGGACCAAAGCCGTGTTGGCCCCAGAGGAAGAAGGATGTGGTGGAAGCACCTGTGGGTCGTGTTTGTCGTCGTTGCCCATGTTGTATTGTAGCCAAATATGGCCTCGTTCCTTCGGAGCTTGGCGTTGGACTTTTATTGTGGACACATGGTTGATCGTGATCTGGTTCGTCACTTTTATCGTTACTTTACAGTTGTATTCCATATTATTTGGCTTGGAACACTAATTCGATAATATTTTTTCGTAGAGCACTCGTCAATGTGGGTGGGAGGAATACTGGTGGCAAGAAGAAGTTGAGCGACATTTCAAAAGTCCTGATGCTTTGCTTGACTCTTATGTAAGGTGTCGTAAGAGAAAATCACATGAGCTTGCTAAGAAAGTATGCGAAAACAGAAGACGTCATCCTAGGTTTGAAGTGGATAGGAGAGCGCAGATATGGAAGAAGGTTGACGCTCAGGATGACGCAATTAAGAGGATGTATGAGCTAGTTGGAGAACTTCCTAACTTGGAAGGTTGGTTTCTATGCAATCAATTTGAGTTTGTGACGTATTGCTTTGTGTACATTTAGCATAATAAATGTTTTTGTACATGTAGGTGAGCATGACATTTCTAGTGATCATGTCGTACAACTGACTCAAGCTAGGCGTTGGAAAAGGAAGGAGCAAGAGGAACCAGAGAGAGGTGGTCGTTCTGTAGGGAATCAATTATCGGTTCTTGATGAGGAGGATCATGGAAAAAGGCAGGAGCAAGAGGTACCAGAGAGAGGTGATTGCTCTAGAGGGAATCAAGTGTCGGTTGTTGATGAGGTGGATCGTGGGGAAAGGAAGGAGCAAGACGAAGCAGAGGAAGGTGGTCGTGCCGAGAATGAAGTGGCTGATTGAGCTGCAAATGCGTCTCTTCTGCCTCGGCCGTGGCACAAACATGTGGTTGCTTAACTGAGGTAATCTTCCATGTTAGTGCCTTTGTTTTCCTTGCGCATACTCTCCACCCACAATTTTCCTATTCACAAGCAACAGTGTACCTACATTTCTTGGACGAATTGATAACCCTATATGGACGGTTGTGCAAAATGGAATATTCTTGCAACCATGATTTCAAGTGGTCCATGTTACAAAACAAGATGTTGTTCCTTATGATGTTGGAACCACTACAGTCAGGTACTGTTGTATGACTTGGTCCTCCATCAGCTAATGCCATGTGCCCATGGCTAAAGTCCTCAAAATCTAAAACAAGTGGATCCCTTCCAGACAAGACCCTAGTAAATATCTCTATTTCCCTAACAGTCAAACGGCGAACAGGGCGGTCATCGTCAGATTCTTGAGCTCTTTCCTCTTCAAAAGTTTCCTCGTCTCTTGCTACATCTAGGTCAAATCTGTCTGTAGCCCTAGCATCGCCAAAGTCATTTTCGCCACTTAAATCAGCTTCTTCACTAACATCATCATCAATTAAGTCATCTCCACTAGCGTCGTCCAAACCTTGCTTGCCCTCACCAACTCCATAAGAGCCATCATCGTCATCATAATCACCACCATCATCATCAGTATTATGAGTGCCTTCACCAACGCCTCCAGCATTATTATCGTACTCATAAAAATCTTCATCTCCTTCCACGTATCTTGTCCCTTCAATACCTCCATAAGTTGGTTGTGTCATAATGAAAGGATCACGATGCCCAAGAGGGGGGGGTGAATTGGGCTTGTTTTAAATTTCTAAAGCAAATATAAAAACCTATCAAATGCCAGTCACCCCCTAGTGCCTACCGTCCGTGTGTCCTAGCTAGAAAGCGATAACAGTTCATAGGAATTAAAAACAACCTAAGCAATTCTAGTAGGAAATGTAAAAACAAGACGGAAAGAAATGCGGAAATGTAAAGAGCTAGGGAAAAGAAAATCTCATTGACGCGGCGATTTTTTTCCTGAGGTATCGAGGTGTCGACACCCCCCTAGTCCTCGTTGGAGCACCTCGCAAGGTATCGCTCCCCCTCTACCCGCGCAAGGGTAGAGTGCTCTCTACGGGCTGATTCTTCGCCACTCCGGCTCAGTGAATCGCCCACAACCGATCACAAGAGCTTGGAGAAGATCCGCCAACAATCTCCCGACGGTCACTTCCTCCGAACACCACCAAACCGTCTAGGTGCTGTCGAACACCAAGAGTAACAAGCACAAGACCTTCACTTGACCCACTCAAGGCTAGGAAGGTGGATGGATGCACACAAGTCACTCCTAATCACTCTAGGAGGGAAGAACAAGATGATCTCTCTCTAATCTCTCCCTCACTAGCCTCTTGGCTCTCCAAAAGATTTCTCAAGGTGTCACCAGCTGAAACAATGGCCAAGCTTTTCTCTAAGGACCAAGGGGGCAACTATAAATAGTCCCCACCTCCAAAACTAGCCGTTTTTACTTTTTCTTCTCTCTGCGTAGCCACCGGACTAGTCCGGAGCTCATACCACCGGACCATGCACACTGGTTCGGAGCTCACTCTGATTTCAAAACTCAGGCATCGTCGAACTACTCTGCTTGGTCCGACGCTCTGGTCCGGAGCCTCGGTGCTCTCTGAGTGAAAACCTTTCTCTCTTTTACGAGCCACTGGACCACTCTCCTTGGTCCGGTGCCCTGGTCCGACGCTCTGGTCCGGAGCCAGGGAGCTCTCTGCAAAAACTCAACCTCCTGTCATGAGGCGTCGGACTAGCCGTCGGACACACCGTCGGACTAGTCCGGAGCCTTCTGACTCTCTGAACCAAGCCACCGGACCACTCTCCTATGGTCCGGTGCTTTTCAGACAGGTGGTCCGGAGCTTCTCGAGCTGGAAATCTACCTAAGTCAGGGACCGTCGGACCACTCTCCTTGGTCCGATGCCCACTTAGCAGAGTGGTCCGGAGCCTCTTTCTCCCTCTTTTTCAACTGTTTTCGCTGAGGTTTCTCAAGGGATTTTGCTCCTACCATTTCTAGGGTTTACTAAGGGCTGAAAGCAAGGTCTCTAGGACTAGTTGTGACAAGTGTGCATATACCCACTTTCCTAAACTCTCCTAGATCAAGCTACTAATCTCATACCCCCTTTATAGTACGTTCAAAGGAAAAACAAAAGCCCTAGCTATACTTAGTGCCCTTCTCAACCTTACGGCACTAAGAACTAGCCTAGTCTTCGATGAGTATCTTCATCCTTTGCAACCGAAACGATTTCCATCTTGGGGGCATGAATATCCATTAAGCCCATTCAAATTGCATCACCAATGACCTAACATGAACAACTTTGCCTCTGCAAAACACACGTTAGTCATAGTGACCTAGTATTGTCGTTAATCGCCTAAACACAAGGGTCCATGATTCTACACATAACTAGTTCTTCTTCTACCAAAGGACCATTGTCTATGCGATCATTCGTCGATGGACATGCTTCAAATCCTATTCCATACTCCTTAGTCACCACCAAATCCAGAGATCACACTTCTGATGACAACACAATTGCCTTGTAATCATTCCATTCCGACTCGCTAGAAATTCTTACCAATCTCTTGATGCGTGGACCATTAGACGAACCAACATCTACGACCCCATCAGACTGAACATTCGAGTCTACTTGACCACCCTAACCTTACTTTCATTCGGTCCACTATTTGGGTCAAAGAGGGTGACTCTGAAAATATCAACACAATCTCAAACATATCCTCAAATTCAACATTATCATCTTTTGTCCTAACAACACGGCCGCCATGATGCAACCTCACTAATTTATCCATCTACAACCATGATAGAACAAATGTAGTCATAATATTATTTTCTCACATTTAACTTATATATGCCAAGTCATTGATAAAAATCACTATTGATTAATTCATTTCCTCACAATTAACTTATATGACGACGACCCGCGGCGGGAGGAGGGAGTCGACGCCGCCGCCGTTCTCACCCGGATCGCCCAACAGTATGTTCTGCTGCTGATGCATCATAGTCGATTCCGACACCGTCATGGCTCGCTCTGTCGCAAGTAGGGTGCGACAGAAAGGAGGGTTTGGGTTGGGGACGCAGCGGAAGCGGACCGAACGGACTCCTGGAGTTTGGACCATGGTTGCGGATTCTGGACATCCACGGATCCAAAATACCGTTAGCATCACTGCATGGGTCGTGCTAGCTGCCGACCCCGGTGGCGCACAGCGCTCTGCCGACCAGGTAAAAATTAATTTTGATCAACGCCGAAGGTTTCAAATACTGCTTTCGGCCCAGCAGCAAGCGGCCCACGCTCGATATTCCTTGGCCTGGGTGGCACGCATACGTAGCTGCGCAGCGCTCGCTTCTGCGCTTTCCCACCCAAGACTGTTTTTTTCCAACGATGAGACTGCTGGGCGGTGGCTAATGATTTTGGACGGGACGGGAATCAAGGAGGTCTCAGACTCCAACGCTCATTACTGCTAATGTGAATAGAAAAAGCAAATTGCATACGGCAACTTGCAGACCAAATTTTAAAACATCATTATTTACAAACTGAGTAGTCCCTCCATTTCAATTTATAATTTATTTGACTTTTTTAACTCTAACTTTGACCATTCACCTTATTTAAAAAAATATATAAACATAGTCAAATTTAAATTATTCATGTAGACTATTTATTAAATAAGTAAGCCAAATCAAAAGAAATGATATTTTATACAAAAATTTGAATAAGACGAGTGGTAAAACTTAGGGTTGAAAAAGTAAAACAAACTATAATTTGAAACAGATTAATACTTAAATTATATTTATATCACGCCATCGTGTCTACAATAAACTCATCAAACCAAGACCACACATAAATATATTTAAATAAAATTCCATTAACAAGCATTTATCTCATGTAGATAGAACATTATGTTTTATTGAGTAAAGATGAGTAGGTTCAGAAAATAGTGTAAAGGTGAGCAAGTTCAAAAACAGATTATGAGAAACATAAAAAAATTAAAACTACATTAGAGAAAAAAAATCATATGATACTTCTTGAATAAAGTAAAATATACTAAGAATGTCACACTTATGACAATATACAAATATAATCATAGAACACTCCATTTATACCACTAGAACATTATAAAATACATCATAGAATATCATAGGTTTACGACATAAACATCAATAAACATCACACGTATATTATATAACCATCATAAATATCCCATATAATGTAAGAAATAAAAAGTAAAAAATATTAAACTAATGAATTAAATTAAAGTAACAAAGAAGAAAATAAAAATAAAAATAAAAATCATGTCTAAAAAAATACTAAATATGGAGACATGTAATGTAAAAATTAAAATGACTAACAAATTCTAAAAAATATACCTAACAAATCCATGTAAGTGTGGAATAAAATGAAAATACAAAAAGAATGAAATAAAAATAAAATAATAATCAGCAATAAATAAGTGGAAGGAAACATAAAATATAATACAGAACAACACATAAAAAATATATGAAACATCACATGTATACTATTATAATAACATAAAATGTACCATAGAAGATCATACATAATAAATACTCCAAGATTAACATAGAACATCTCTTTCATACAACTTGAACATCACAACACATCTTATGAACATACTGAAATAATAGAACAACACGTGTATAATACCCGAACATCACTAAGTACATGTAGAACATCATAAGTATACTACGTGAACATCATATGAATACAACGTGACAAATAAAAATACATCATAGAACATCACATGTATACTTATAATCATCATAAAATACATCATACAATATAAAATGTATACTACATGAATACCATATAACATCACAAAGTATATCATAGAACATCACAAGTATAGTGTCGTTTAGCCCATTAGCCGGGCAAAACAAACATTTAAACAAGAAAACGGCCGTTTTAAACGGGAAAACAACCGATTAAACAAAGAATAGAAAATAAAGTTAGTGAAGTAATTAATTATAGTCAAATAAAAAGAAGAAAAACATATTACCGAATATCACAAAATATATCATATAACATTAATGTATAGCAATGGTATTACCGAACATCACAAACACATGTAAAACATCGCATTAGCACTACAAAAACTAGGGTTGAAAACGGACGGAAAAACTTAATTTCTACTTCGTTTCCATATTTCTTGACCGAACAGGACCGAAATCGGAAAAAACAGAATTAAAAAACGGATAGAGATATGCGGAAATACGGAAACAAACAAATACAAACAAAGATTAGATGAAGAATCAGAAATTAAATTAGAATAACATGACCAAATTTTCTTAAGTATACATTAACGAGAGCACAAAATACTATACACGTACAAAGTTATCGGTCAAATATTCACTAAAATATCATGTGTTAGCATGTTAACATAATATAATTTATGATTTGTTGATTTATAAACATAGAAATTTCTAAACATATCTCACTTGTGATTAAAAACAAGATAAAAACAGAATAAACATGGATTAATTCCATATAAAAACTAAATTTTACGGAAATGGACGGAAAAAAACCATTTCCCGTTTTCGTAAATACGGAAACGGGATAAAAAAAAATACGGAAACATACGAAACAAAGTAGAAAACGGAACGGATCAGGAACGAGATTTTTTTCCGTCCGTTTTCAACCCTAACAAGAACATCACAAATACGTCATAGAACATCGCATTATAAAATATACATCATAAAGCATTACATGTATACTACATGAATTGTAAATAAAAAATAAAAACATAAACTTATAAATAGAAAAAAGAACGAAAAAATGAAAATATAAATTAAATAAAGAAAAAAAAAAAGAAAAGAAAATTAAAATAAAATAAAATGGGAATGAAAAGTAAAGAAATAAATAAAAATATTAAAGAATAAAGAAGCGGCTGCACTGCACACTAACAGCAAAGAAGGAACTGGAGAAAAATAAAAAAAAGTATAAAAACATAAAGAAAATAAAATAAATGAATAAAAACCATAGAAAAGAATGAAGGAAAGAAGGAAAAAACAAATAGATAAAGCTAAAGGAAAATGAAATCGAGTAACGCACCTGGCTCTCGGTGGACCGCTGTGTTGTTTCGGATATTTTTTTTTATTTTTAACCTTCTTTCAAAACTAATCTTAAATTTAACACGGAGTAACTTTATATTTTAAAACTAACCCTTTTGACCGCGCCAATTGCGGTGGCGCGGCCAAAACATGCTGCCGCGCCACATGCATCGGCACGGCACTTGTAGCACAGGCTAGCATTGTAAGGTGCAATCTTAAAAAAAATTATATCTCTTTCATACTATCTCGGATGAAAATGACTTTTATATAAAAATTGTAGCTATCGAAGAGATCTACAACTTTCTAGTTTTGAGTTTTTCCATTAAAAATCGTTAAGATACTCAAAAAAATTAAACAAATTTTTAACAGTATATTAAACGCGTACAACTGTCTATCTCCTTAGAAAACTCGTATCTTTGTTATTAGGTGTCAAATGGAGATACTTTGTATATGAAAGTTATATCTCTTGTTGGAATTTACAACTTTGTAGTTTTGAGTTTTTTCTTTTACAATTGTTAAAATGCTTAAAAAAATTAAACAATGTTTCAGCAGTATATTAATCTCCACGTTTAATTTTATTTTGTATTGTAAGATATCAATTGAAAACACTTTAAACTATAAAGTTGTAAATTTCATCAAGAACTATAACTTTCATATATAAAGTATCTTCATTTGACACACTACAAGAAAATATAAATTTTTAAAAGCAACAAACACTTGTACGCGAAGAATAATATACTGCTGAAACATTGTTTAATTTTTTAAGCATCTTAATAACGATCTTAATAGAAAAAATCCAAAACTATAAAGTTTTAGATCTAATCGAGAGCTATAACTTGCATATATAAAGTATCTTCATTTGACACCCTATAAGAAAGATATAAGTTTTTAAAAGCTACAAGCACTTGTACGCGAAGATTAAATATATTGTCGATGTTTTACCACCGATAGTCTGTCACGGGGTTATCCGAGACAATAGTTCGTGCCTCGGCGAATAGTGAAACCTTGGTGGTTGGACACGCAGGGACACACAGTTTATACTGGTTCAGACCCTCGACAAGGTCGAGTAACAACCCTACGTCCAGTTGAGTCGTCTGTTATTGCTTCTTGATCGTAATACAAGGTGTTGTGTGTCGCTCTATGTATCGGGTGTTGTGTAGTATGTAGGGAACTGTTTTTGGGTGATGCCTTCACCAGCCCTTTATAGTCTAGGAACTGGTCAAGATTACTCTAATCCTACTCGGTTACGAACTTAGAGTTCTAAGCTATGCTTCGGTCTTGCTGTCTTCACCGAATAGAATTCGGTTTCTTCTATTCGTCTTCCGTTGTGGGCCGAAAAAGGAGGCCCAGAGCGTAGGTAAGCCGGTCTCTAGGTACCCTATAGGATATCCCATCGACAAGTCCCCGAGCATCTCATGATTTTTCTTCAATGTACCGGGTTGTTTCGAAAGCGAGCCGAGTTCTTTTTGAAGTAAAATCATGAAATGATCTTCTATGTTCTTCGCCTTGTAATCTTTTGTGCACCTTTGGTGCACTCATTGAGTGTAGCCCGTGAGCCTCTGGATACTTGGTACAAGTATTCAGAGGATCTAAAAAATGTCTTAGTCTTTTGTGTTCTTCGTCTTGTAGATTTTTGTGCACCTCTGGTGCACTCATTGAGTGTAGCCCCCGAGCCTCTGGATACTTGGTACAAGTATTCGGAGGATCTAAGAAAAAAGTCTTATAATATAGGTATTTCCAGCCCCAAGCCTTTCTCCGAGTTCTTTTATTGGAAAAGAGTTTGGTGGAAGGATCTGAAATAGTGTGCTCTTGTCCTCTTCTTATTCACGGGTGGGTACTGTATATTCATGGGTTTGTAGAATCTTGTTTTCACTGTTTGCTTTGGTCTTGTTTTTGTCTTTTTCTTTCTCTTCCTTTCTCGTGACTTCTGTCTTTTGGTGGTCCTTCCTTGCTATAAATTCTGCTGTGCTTGCACTGATGCCTTGACCCTTAGGGTGCTCCTCTTTCGTCTGATGAATATGCTGCTAAGTAAAACTGAGCAGCCCCGAGCTTGTGCCCTACTTCAGGTAGTTGAGTGGGTAGAAGAATTCTTGTGAATGGAGTTAGAGGTAGACTAACTCTTTGGTTAATTTTTCCTGAGAAGTTTGGTATTGTAGGCAGAAGAAGTCTTGTGAGGTAACTTACATGCCTTCTCTGTCTAGCTGCTGAACTCCGGGCTGTCACCGTTGTCGCTCCCAAGTTGATCCTGGCTGTGGATGCTTGCACCGAACTCCTGCTGGGAAGGCTAGAGTTGGAGCTGTCCAATCTCATTTGTTGGGAGTGGTTTTCTGCCTATGATCTGACACATCTTCACGCTTTACGAGGATTCCGGGTTGTTTTGACTTGTAAGGTTTCTTCTCAGGTGCCAAGCCTTCTTTGGTGGTAGACCTGATATAACCATGGCTAAGACCTTTATATCTTGTTACTTGTGATCTTTTATTGTAGATGTAGCTTAGCTTGATATTATCTGGTTGCTGTAAAGTTATTGACCGAGTTGTTTTTATAGTCTGCAGAACCGTGGCTAGTTGTATGGTTGTTCTTGGAATATTCTTCTGAATAATTTGTGTGGTACTTTGAAGTACTGTCTTTATTGTAGCCGTGTGGTCCTTGTGCAATCTCTTGTTTTTACTTCTTTCTTTATGTACTGTTGCTACTGTAATCTTTTCTTGATGGACTTGATGATGTGCACCCGTTGTTCTCCTATAAATGACTGTAGCATGGTTGTCTTGTCCCATGCCCTCTTCCTTCTCTCGTATAGGTCTTTGTTGTATCATGAATATTGTAGTTGGCAAGCTTGACGAGCCCCTGGGCTTCTTTCCCTTTCTTGGTTGTAATATGGTGAATGGTGTAGTTCTTGTGATAGGAACTAGTAGGTTACTAGTTTCAAGGTAGTACCATGTTGTGGGCGACTTTGAGGAAAATGGTCTAGTTCTTGTGATGAGGCTATCGCATGTTGTACTGCTTGATCTTCCAGTGTTCTAGTTCCATGCCTCTGGCTAATTTCACGGCCTTGGTTGAAGAAGTATTCCTTGGCCGGTCCTATGCAATGTCATTTTGGCACATGCTGTTGTTGATATCTGTCGAGGACCTAGCGGATCTGTGAATCTTGAATGTCTTCTGGGCTCTGCTTCTACTACCTTTGACAAACATGGGTGCCTTGTCTTGTTGGGCGTCTAGCACGTCTGAGTTATTTAGCTCTGTTTGTATCTTGATTAGCCTTGGATTAGATTATGTTCCTTATTACTGACTTGTACTAGTTCCTTTCAATAATGTAATCTTTGTATCTGGTCTGTTCTTTCAAAAAATGTGTACGATGAAGTATCAAGGACTTGTAGTCTATATTTTCCGAGTTCTTGTATATGCTGAGTTCTTTTTGCTCTGCGAGTTGTCTGTGAACTTTTCACCTTCTGTATTTTCCGCTATGGGTAAATTTCCTTATAAGTCTGTCTTTCTGTTATCCCCTCTTTTTTACCTCACAGTAAGAAACGCTTTCCCTTTCTTTCGCAAACCCTAACTGCCACCGCTGCTCTGATCGTCTTTGCGTTGCCTCGAATGGTGAAGAACAAGATCAAGAGCAAGGGCAAGAGCAAGGCTGAATTTGTGGACGAAGATACCGTTCTGGAGCAAATAGACAATCCTGAATTCGTCGAGATGTCGCGCCAGATGAAACAATCTCCCAAACCTTCTACTCAGGAAGCGGATTTGGATCTGTTTGTTGCGCATGGGCTGCTTCAAGGGCAGTTGTATTCTGGCTACTCTGTTCCTGGTGAGCATATGATTCCCAGTCCTTCCCCCGATCAATATATTCTTTTTGTTTCCTTTGTCTGTGCTGGACTTTGCTTCTCTCCATCGGCCTTTTTGATGGAGTTCCTTTATTTTTATGGCATCCAGCTTCATCATTTGACCCTTAATGGGGTTCTTTTCCTTGCTTCTTTCGCACATCTGTGTGAGGCCTTCATTGGCATCCCTCCTTGTCTTCTTCTTTTCCGCCATTTCTTTCGTGTTCGATTTCATGAGGGCAAACCCAACCGTTTTGGCTGCTGCGCTGTTCAGTTTCGTCAGGGTATGAAGGCCACTAACTTTGCTTTTACCCTCTACGAATCTGTCAAGGATTGGGTGGAAAAGTGGTTCTATATTCCAAAGCTCGATGCCTACTTTTCCTCTGACCTTGTTGCTCTTCCGACTCCTCTTTCTTGTTGGAATGATGTCTTATCTTCTTCTGAGTCCTCAACTATTAAGCCTCTGTTGATCCGGATTAGTTACTTAAAATAATCCGGTTTGACTGATAATGGACTGATTGCTAATTATTATCGCCGCCCCGGATTCAACCTCTCATGCAGAGGGAGAATTGAATCTTGGTTGAGTACACTGGTCCTTCTGATCCTTCTCGGATCATCACTGATTCCGAGTTGTCCGAAGATGGCATGTTCGATCGTTTGGCGAGGGTCCTGAGTGGTGTGTCTGCTATGCCTCCCCAGATTCTTGAGTATCATCTTCAGGTCGTGGTCCACCAAGCTTTCGAGAAAAAATTCGCCGAAAGCCCCTACTTGGCGTGCCAGCTGTCGATGTTTTACCACCGATAGCCTGCCACGGGGTTACCCGAGACAGTAGTTCGTGCCTCGGCGAATAGTGAAACCTTGGTGGTTGGACACGCAGGGACACACGGTTTATACTGGTTCAGGCCCTCGACAAGGTCGAGTAACAACCCTACGTCCAGTTGAGTCGTCTGTTATTGCTTCTTGATCGTAATACAAGGTGCTGTGTGTCGCTCTACGTATCGGGTGTTGTGTAGTATGTAGGGAACTGTTTTTGGGTGATGCCCTCACTAGCCCTTTATAGTCTAGGAACTGGTCGGGGTTACTCTAATCCTACTCGGTTACAAACTTAGAGTTCTAAGCTATGCTTCAGTCTTGCTGTCTTCACCGAGTAGAATTCGGTTTCTTCTATTCGTCTTCCTTTGTGGGACGAGAAAAGGAGGCCCAAAGCGTAGGTAAGCTGGTCTCTAGGTACCTTATAGGATATCCCATCGACAATACTGTTGAAACATTGTTTAATTTTTTAAGCATCTTAACGATCTTAAAAGAAAAAACTCAAAACTATAAAGTTGTAGATTCGAACAAGAAATATAACTTTCATATACAAAGTATCTTCATTTGACACCTTATAACAAAGATACTAGTTTTCCAAGGAGACAGACACTTGTACGCGTTTAATATATTCTTAAAACTTTATTTACTTTTTTGAGTATCTTAACGACCTTTAATGGAAAAACTTGAAACTAGAAATTTGTAGATCTCTTTGATAACTACAATTTTTATATAAAAATCATTTTCATCGGAGATCGTATGAAAGAGATATAATTTTTTTAAGATTGCACCTTGCCGTGCCAGCCTGTGCTACAGTGCCGCGCCGTGGGAGGTGGCGCGACAAGGATTTCCACGTGGAAATCGCCGTCCGACGTGGCCGATGGTGCCGCGCCGATGCATGTGGTGTGGCAACATGTTTTGGCCGCGCCACGGTAATTGGCGCAGCCAAAAAGATTAGTTTTAAAATATAAAGTTACTCCGTGTTAAATTTAAAATTTGTTTTTTAAAAAGGTTAAAAATAAAAAAAAACCCCTTGATTTCCAGCAGTCATCTCCCAGTCCAGCCCAACTCGGTGCGCAGCAGGATGGCTGTGGACTAGTGGGCTGCTCCTCCGAAATTGTGGCCTAGCTTCATCCTTTCAAGTTAATAAGGGGGTCGGCGGAAGGATTCGGTCTGACTGGTCGACACCGATGATTTCCGGGTAAATACCCTTGCGTTGCAACGGGAACACATAATATCATGATAATATATGTATGAGCGTGTGTTATACTATTACCTAAAAGCATCAGGAACAATATAATGCTATGATAACATATGTATGAGTGTGTGTTATACTATTACCTAAACTAAATACTAAAATCTTGATGTTCCAATCAATATTACATAAGTCTTCTTCTATAATGATAGATAGTTAAAATATAACTCTAAATTTGAATGCGAAAATAAAATATCAACTTCAATTGTCTATAATGAAAGAATGTATGGAATCACTTCATGCATATGGTGCGTGAAATATAAGCTTGCACTTCTTTAGGAATTAAAGTTTGTCAATAACCCATAACTTAATTTTAATAGTTAGCCACAACAAGATTGATGTAATACTTTGGGCATAACTTTGTATATTTCAGTTCCCCGCGGGTCTAATATCAAACCCGCCCCCGCTCCGCCACAGTTTGGGTCCACGAACCCATAGACCCGCGGGGAAAAGTAGACCCGCGCTCGCTGGGTTCAAAACCCGCGGGTACCCGTCGTGAACCCGACCCGTGCCGTCTTTAGCAGCAATGTTGTGTATGGCCAAATTCAGAAACTCTCCATGATGATAATCCATTGATTAAAGAGGGGATATCCTTTCTAATACTATTAGCATATTGCTACGCTTGTGCATGACTGTATTTGGATCCGCGTGATCATGTAGACAACCTGCGAGTACTTTTACTCCATAGTTCGTGAAAAAAATAACCAATGTAGCCAACATAATAAGTTTTTTCGGATTCTAGAAGGATGTAGTTTCATAAAGAGATAGGAGACTTAAGCCAGCTCACCTTCCTGTAAGAATTCACTCAAGATTGAATGGGAATCCTTGCACAATAATGTGAATTCAATACTAACTGAACTGTTGTCTGAAAACCAACAAAGGCAAAGGTGGATCAAACTTGATGAGGGAGTTCTGAAGCTGAACTCTGACGTCGCATTCAGAGAGGGAAGAAAAGATGGCGGGTGGGGTTTTGTGATCAGAAATCACCAAGGCCATGTAATCAGACAAACGGATCTGTACCAGCTGCGTGCGCGTGACTTTGTGCCATTATTCAAAGGCTGTGTGCGACGGGCGAGAGCGGACGCGTTGCGCGACGGCGAGGACGACAATGACAGCACCGACACGCGACGAGAGACCGCTGAGGCCGCGACGAATACGCATGTGCCAGAGGCTGCGACGAAGGCGGAGGCTGCGCTGAACTCCTCAATCGAGCTCGGAGCTGTCGCTGCCGCCATTGGTGCAGGCTTCGTGGGAGGGGAGTCGAGGCGCTACAGGGGACCTGGGCGGCGGCGGTGGGCGACGACGGAGTGGAGCGTGTGCTGGAGGACGAAGCCGCCGGGGGTTTCCTTTTCCTTTTTGCGCGAGTTTCGCTATGCCGGTGGTTGCGTTGCCGGGTAGTTTGGTGTCGTCCGTGGACAGAATAGATCTTTTAGTTGTAATAATTAGGTAAATACCCGTGTGTTACAATGGGAATAATTTTTTTAAACTTATGTATTAACCTCCTAACGTTATTTTGTTTTGGCAATTGCGGCACTTCACCTGATTACAATGGTACCCAAGATACACATGCAATTCTAGACTCTTACGGCACTTCGTGATGATGAAAAATAAAAAATACACGAAAGATCATCCATTGTTACCAAGGAACAAAAATATGGGTCCAAATCTTTGCTAACTGCAAGTAAAATTTGAAAGAGAGATACTTTCTACAAAAAAAAAATTAAAAGAGAAATAGTGGAACATAACATACATTTCGGTGAATACAATTTCAGAGAAAAAAAAGGCAAAGAGGATGGAAATAAGACTATTAAAAAAGACACATTTTCTAAGGTCCATCTTAAAAACAAATATTATAGGGTAAAAACAAATATTATAAGGTTTAATAATGCAAACTTCCTATGCTAAATTCTTCCCAATAATCAAAGTGACACAACTGGTATCCATTGTATCATTCAGCGTTGTGGTTTTGGAGTACAGATTGCAGCTCTATATCCAGTCTATGAACTTCAACCACGCGATCCTGCAATCGCTCAATTCTTTTATCTTGCTTTGCCGTACAAGATCTTTCTATAGATAAGTTGGCCTGGTGTCATCACCCACAACCAAAATCACCTAGAAATCAAATAAATAGTTTAGAGTTTTGTAAATATTTTTGACAGAATTTGATGAGTCTACTCACTAAATTAAATATTGATATAATTATATCACGGATAAATTGGTTCACTACAAATCTACTTGAACTGCAAGTCTGACACAAAGGGCAACAAAACATACAATATTTCTCTTTGCATACGCTTGTTCAATATTTCAATCACCCAAAACAAGAACAATTAGAAATGTTCACATGTATCTAGTTTCACATCATAAGAAAAAAACATACAAAATGTACAGCCACTTAAGTTACATACCAATAGAAAAATGATTCACGCTCTTTCCGATGCTTATAACATACTCCCTCCATCCTAAATTGTAAGTCATTCCAAAAATCTTGGAGAGTCAAAGTTTCTCAAATTTGACCAAACTTATATAATAATATAATAATATTTATGATGTTAAATAAATATCATTATATTCGTTATCAATTATATTTTTATAGTATACGTATTTGATGTTATAAATCTTTATAGTTTTGTCTATAATTCTTGGTCAAACTTGAGATGCTTTGACTCTCCAAGATTCTTGGAATGACTTACAATTTGGGATAGAGGGAGTATGTTTGAGTTACGGATGGTATATAGATCATGACTTTGATGAGCAGAACTGCAGCTACGGCAAGGCAGACTGCGAGCAGGATGTCGATGCCAGCTTCCTCCTGTATCCGGTCTTGAATCTGAAAGTATATATCCCTTGCCTCACGAGTCACGAGCGGATCCTAGACAAATCAGATCAAAGCACACGAACCGCATGCAGGTGCCACAGGCGTGGATCCAGTAAAGGACATTATATTGAGTTCATAGGCATAATACTTGCATACACATGTAATTAGATCAGATCAGAATCCAATACGAACTGCTTGGTTTTGACGAACTGGCTGACGAAGTCATGAGCTCCTAGCGTGCGACGGCGCGGCGGTGCAAAACGGCGGCGACGGAGACCTGAGCGCCTAGCACTAATGGGGCATGGACAGTCCGGCGCCCTCCGTGTGTTGAAGCGAGGAGACGCGGCGCAACGTTGGCACAGGAGACGGCGGTGTGGGTCGTCGCCTTCTGGGGATAAACAGGCGTGTCCTCCTCAACTCTTCCGACGGCGTTGCCGCGGCTGATGGTGTGTGCTCCAAATTTAGTGATTATAGTAAATGTCCGTCCGTGATTTTCTGTCTTGAGGGTTGCCTACCTAGATTGGTGGCCTTCCTGATGATTCTGGCGCCACGGGTGAGATTTTCTCGCGTGGTTTTCTCTTTCTCTGGTGGGGGAGGGGTTGCGGAAGTTTATTCCTGCGCCTGGTAGCGATGGATCGCAGGTGGTTTTGGTGTCGCCTGAGAACAAAGTACTATCTAATAAACTTATAGTTATGAATAATCTACATTCTACAATAAAAATTATTTTAATATAACTCATTTAAACTATTTTAAAGTTATCTCTTTGTCTCATATGGTTAATTATAAAGGTTAAGTTTAATTTGTGATAATTTGAAACTCAAATGTATGATAGTTTAGAACTATTGAAACCTATAATTATGATAATTTTAATATTAATATTATTGCGAATACATGGTTGACATGTACCCATGTATGTTCAGTTTTGTGATGAGTGATCGTCCAACACTTGAGTGTTTCAGTTTGAATGGATTGAACTAACCTCTTGCGAAAGCAAATGTGTGGTCTATCGGTTTGTGGTGTGCAGGTGCTATGCCCGGAGACAGTGGTCAATGGCGTGGAGAAGGTCGAGTAGAGGCTTGTCGTGCCGATGGACTGAGAGCGGTGAAGAGCGGAAGTGGGGCTCGAATTGAGGGACCATGGGCGTCGGCGGACTAGCTGTAGTGGCTAGTACTTGACACCGGCGAGTGCGAGAAGACATGGAGGTAGACCGAGTCGACCAAGTCAAAACGGTAGACGAGTGGGTCGAGCAGAGGCTCATGGGACTCAGAGTTTGACCGCGCGAGGACAAGGTGGCTCGAGTCGAGCGGTTTGGTGGTTTGGGCCTCAAAACCATCGAAGGACGGTTTCCGAGTTTGAGCCTCAAAACTCGGGGTTCGGTAGTTGAGGCGAAAGCTACCGGTGGCTGGTTTCGCGGGTTTGGGCCACAAACCCGGACGGAGCTTCCGAGGAAGCGGGGATGACACGTGGCGGAATCCTGGAGGTTGCGTCGAGGCGACGACAACTCCTGGCAGGAAGCAGGGCCGTCCATTCAAAATGCGGGAGATATTTTCCGGAGTTTGGATTGCAATGGTTAGACTAGGTAGTTCACTCATGTATCTAGGGGGGTCTTCGGGAAATAGCCAAAGCCCGTTAAGTAGGGATGAAGGGGTATCCCTCATCCCACCTCTTGAACACCTTTCATTTTTCTCCAACTCTCTCTCTCTAATCTCTCTCTAGACCATGAGGGCCCTAGGTTGATCTCTCCAACCTTTGTAAGAACTCGCGAAATTTTTGGTGGGAATCGGAGGCCTTACCCTCCGTAAGCCATGGTTGGTTCGTTTTCTTGATCGTGTCCCGCATTTGCTTGTGTTCTTCGCGTTTTGCTTTTTGGCTCTCCTTGATCCCGAGTTGTGATCTCTTTGTATGGAGTAGTTTTTGCAAATCCGTTTGAATCAAGTTGTTCGTAATCGTGAGGAGCATCTTTGCACCATAGGATTTCTCCTCAAATCTCACGAGTACGTAGATCGGGCAATTTCTTTGCGAAGTTTTTCATTCTTGAGTTATCCCCCAAATCTCTTCTCTTCCCTTTGATCTAGACCAAATTGAGCAATGATTTCTTTGGGATAGCTCCACAACTGTACTAGGATCATGCCTACAAAGTTTTGTTGCAGTTGGTGATCATTTGGTTAGGTTTTGGGAAGATTTGGCGGAGAGAAAATCGTTTTTTCGCGTTCCTGCGCTCTACTCGTGAGCGTCGGACGCTCTGCGTTTTTGCGTGGGACGCTCGGATGTACTGACGTCAGCGTCCATCACGATCCTTGTCTGCGCAGTTCAAGGTTGCGCTGGATGCTCGCCATCGTTCGTCGCCTACTTGCCAGACGCGTTCGTCGGTTTTTCGGTCCGCAGGGCTCTCTGTGAGTTTTGCGTCGGACGCTCCTCAGCGTCCGTCGGCGGTGCGCTAGACGCGTCCGATGCCCAGCTGTCTGCTTCCTTCTTTGCAGTGCTCTCTGGAAGGGAGACAGACGCTCATCCAAGCGTCCGACGCCAGCGTCCGTTGCACTGCATCAGACCGTCCGACGCCTTGTGTCTCAGCGTCCTTCGGCCTCTATGCTTGTCGTTTTTGTTTGGCTATCTCGTGGCTTGTTTCTTTGAATTCTTGGCTAGCTCTGCTGTGTTTCTAGGACATCTCCTAGAACATCCACCCACTTGTGGGTCGTGAGCCTACTTTGTGTTTTGGGTTGTGTTTGGGACAAGGGTCAAGATCTTCCGAAATGAATTTTTATTTGGCTCCCATTCACCCCCTCTGGTTGCCATTTCCGGTCCTTCAATTGGTATCAGAGCCGGTTAAGGATCTTTCTACCTTACACGATTCTTGATCCGCGAAGGCGACATGGAGCAAGGTGCAGGCAAACCTCCGTTCTTCGATGGAACGAATTTCACCTATTGGAAGATGTGCTTACCTTCAAGGGCTTGATTCGAAGATTTGGGAGATTTGTGAGAATGAGGACTACGTGGTTCTTGGCGCTCAGATCACCAATCTCCATGTTACGCAACATGCGTCAAACGCAAGAGCCCGTAACATTCTCCTCGAGTTTATCTCTTCCTGAGTTTGAGCGAGTTTCTAGTCTCACTACGACACGGGAGATCTGGCAAACACTCTTGAGATATCATGAGGGTAACCCTCAGATTAAGTCTAGACTCTTCAACACATACCGTAGAGAGTATCAGAACTTTGTTTAGTTGGCCAGTGAATCTGTTGACGGGATGTTCACTCGCTTCCAATCTATAGTCAACAAGATACGTGCTAATTGAGCCAACTTGCCTTATGATGATCATGAGATGGCTATCAAGCTTTTGCATGCTCTTGATTGGAAGGTGTGGGAGATGAAGGTGGCTACCATTCAGGAGTCACCGGGCTATGATGCCCTGTCCGTGGACGAGCTGTTCAGCAAGCTCAAGTCCTCGAAGATTGACTACCAGACCCGGGCCAAGCTTGAGAACCCATCGAACCCATCCATGGCGTTGGTTTCCGGCCCCGGCTGTGTGTCTTCTTCTTCCTCTAACCCTTCACACTCTTTGTTCGCTTTGTATTTGATCTATGTGACAAAGGAACAAGTGAAGGCTCTTAGAGATGATGAGCTGGCCTTGGTTCACTAGGTTCTCACGGTTTCACAACAACCATTTGAACTGACGACGTGGTGGCATGACCAAGGGGTGCTACCGTTGTGGTGATGAGGATCACTTCATCCCAAACTGCCCCAAGGAAGCTACGGGTGAATTCACCAAGCGCAAGGACAAGCGCGAGCACCACTTCGAGGACAAGCACAAAGCCAAGGGCGGCTACACTCGGAGATCCTCGAAAAAGGTAATCGACAAGGTGAAGGCCAAGCATCGAGCCTTCCTCGCCTCCCTCAATGACATCGATGCCTCCTCCGACGGAGGATCTTCCTCGAGCGACGATGAGTTGAAGGGGAAGGTTGGGGACAAGCTCAACGACCTCTACTTCTACACTGACGCCAAGCACGGTGTCTTTTACACCATGGCAATCGAAGCAGGCAAGGTCGGCGAACGCAAGAACGACTCCGACTACGACTCTGACACACCCGAGGTATCACCCACCCTCAAATCTCTCTCTCTCTCTAGGTTGAGTCTTTGAACGACACCTTGCTTAGTCAAGATGCTTTTCTCAAGCGTGCCGCTTGTGAGAGAAACTATTTTAAGGCAAAGTACCTTAACACACTTCATGAGCTAGATTTAGCGAGAGCAGAGGTGGTGGTTACCGAGGAGGTAGAGTGTGATGCTTGTGCCATCCACATGTCTGATCTTGTCACTCTCTAGGACAAGTATGACACTCTACTTGAGGAGATTAGTGAGCTAAAGGCTAGGCCTAGCTTATTTGGTGCGTGCAAGTCTTGCTTAGGCTTGCGTTCTGAGCTGGCACAGAAGGATGCTAGGATCACTGTGTTAGAGAAGGTCAACTCAGATAGCACTAGAGAATCGGATCGCTTTGAGGCTTTGGAGCTTGAGATTGTGTCATGCAGACACGACAAGATGCGCACCGAGGAGGAAAACATATACCTTCGGTCCATCTTGAGCTGGGTGTCTTGCCGAGAGTCGCAGTTGGGGATGTTACTTAGCCAATGCAAGCGGGCTTGCAGCACGTGAGTAGGCTTTGCTATAGGTGGGAAGGACGATAGCATGTTTGGTAAGATTGGTGAGTGCAGTGGTTTGACCGAGAGTGAAAACCCCACCACAACTCCCAAGTTTACCAAGATCACTACATCTAAGGATACCAACCCCTCTGAGTTTCCTGTGAGAGATGGTGTGTTTGAGGAACCACCCAAAACCACTCCACAGATGCAAGTGTGGATTGCCAAACCGAATCATCTTTGGAACCCACTTGACACCTTGCCAGATATCTCTAGTGACCCCCTTCCTAAGAGAGCTAGAGCCACCCAACCCACCAAGAGAGTGCCTACCAAGAGTGCGGTGAGGTACCACTGCGAGTACCGTGAGAGGGATGGGCACTTGACTGAGTTTTGCTTTAGGAGGAAGAGAGATGATCGGAGGTAGGTTGAGTTGAACAACCGGGACATGTACCACCCACCGGTTGGGGTACATGCACCAGAAGTTTGGAGGCACACTACTAGGCCTAGAGGTGCAATGCCTCAAACTGCTAGGCCTCAGGAGGCGAGACCATGTGGTGGTCATGCCCGGTGGGGTTCCGGTCGTGAGCCATACGACTACGGGCCTCGTGGCGGTGGATTTACTCCTCCCTTCGCTAGCGGACCACGTTTTCCCTATCGTGGTGATCGCTATCCTCCCATGGGACAGGAGATGTTTGGTTTTTCTCCTAACCCATTCTTTGGGCAAATGGGACAATACGGGTATCCTTCACAGTTTACTAACCCCAGTGTTGCACCGTTTGCTCACCCTATGTATTTTTATTGATGTAGGAAGGAGGACTGGAGAAGACTTGGCTTGTGGATTCCGAATGTTCACTCCATATGACCGGAAGTGCCAAGTGATTCTCTAGTCTCGACCCCATGTGCCACACCGAGTACATCACATTCGGGGACAAGAGTAGAGGTAAGGTTGTGTCCCGAGGGTCCATCCGTATCAATTCGTCTTTTGTTCTCAAGGTTGTTGCTTTGGTTACGAATTTGCATTTTAACCTTCTTTCGGTTTTGCAACTTCTTGAAGACGATTTTGAAGTGAGTTTCAAGTCTAATCTTTCTCGGATTTTGGACTCTCGGGGTGAGCTTGTTTGCATGATTTTACCCTTCGGGAAGGTTTTTCGTGCATATTTTTCTATCTCTTTCGGACCTTCTTGTTGTCTTCTTGCCGGCTCTTCTTCCGATCTTTGGAAGTGGCATAGGAGATTGGGACATCTAATATTTGACTTGCTTGCAAGGCTTAGCTCGATGAACCTTATCCAAGCATTGCGAAAGCTGAAGTTCGAGAAGGATTTGGTTTGCCATCCTTGCAGACATGGCAAGATGGTTGCCGCTTCCCATCCTCCCGTGACTGAGATCATGACCAAACAACCCGGCGAGCTCTTACACATGGACACAGTTGGTCCAGCTCAGGTTAGGTCGGAAGGAGGAAGTGGTATGTGGTTCTAGTCGTTGATGACTATTCGAGATACTCTTCGGTGTTCTTTTTGGAGAGTAAGGATGAGGCTTTTCCACTTGTTCGAGATCTGATTTTGAGATTGCAAAATGAGTTACCTAAGCATGTCATGAGAGCGATTCGCAGTGACAATGACACATAATTCAAGAATGCTCACTTTGCCACTCTTTGCTCTGCTTTGGGTCTCGATCACCAGTTTTCCTCTCCTCACACTCCCCAACAAAATAGTGTTGTTTTGCGCAAGAATCGGACCCTTGTTGAGATGGCTAGGATGATGCTCGATGAGCACAGGACTCCTAGGAGGTATTGGGCCGAAGCGATCAGTTATGCTTGCTATGTCTCCAATCGCATTTTTCTCCGAGCTTTCAAGAAAAAGACCTCTTATGAGTTGCAATTTGGGATACCACCCAAGGTAAGTCACCTACGGGTGTTTGGATGCAGGTGCTTCATCCTCAAAAGGGAGGTAGGTTGGATAAATTTGAGCCTCAGTCTTCTGACGGTATCTTTCTTGGTTATTCTACTCACTCTCATGCTTATCGTTCTCTTAACCTTGAGACTAAGCGAGTGATGGAGACTTATGAGATTACATTCGATGAAACTATGCCTTGTAGTTCCACTGCTTTTGAGCTTGCATGTGAGGATGAGTTGCACTCTAGCATCTTTGTGGAGGAGGAGCAGGACGACGCCGATTGGGGTGATCCCGAGCCGACTCCACCATCTGCCCGTCGACCCTGTGACGTCCACTTTGGCTCATGGCCCCGACCCATCTACTACCTCTACTTGGAGGCCATTCGAGCAGCTTCCTCAGTCGGTGCCCGTTGCACCTGAGGGAGCTCCAGCTGCTGTCAAGGGGGAGGCCACTTCATCCAGGCAAGCTCCCCGTTACATCCGGCAGTAGCACCCGCCGGAGAACATCATCGAAGATATTGACCGTCGAGTCACATAGTCTAGGTCCTACCTTTCTCACTTTGCTCATTCAGCTTTGTCACTTCTTTTGAGCCCCGAGATGTTGGACACGCTTTGATGGATCTGGATTGGGTCAATGCCATGCATGAGGAGTTAGAATACTTTGAGCGAAACCACATTTGGGTCTTGTGCCACCACCACCAAGTTGCCACCCCATAGGTACCAAATGGGTTTTCAAAAAAAAAACAAAATGAGGATGGGGTGGTAGTGCGTAACAAGGCTAGGTTGGTAGCGCAAGACTTTTTTCAAAAGGAGGGGATAGATTGTGAGGAAACCTTTGCTCCCGTAGCTCGTTTAGAGACAATTAGAATCCTTCTAGCTTTTGCGGCTTCTAAGGGTTTAAACTTTTTCAAATGGACGTTAAAAGTGCTTTCTTAAATAATGGCTACATAGAGGAGGAAGTGTATGTTAGACAACCTCCCGGTTTTGAAAATCCCAAGTTTCCAAACCATGTTTTTAAACTTCACAAAGCTTTGTATTGTTTGAAATAATCCCCTAGAGAATGGTATGATAGATTGCAAACCTTCTTGCTTGCTAAGGGTTTTAAAATGGGATCGGTAGATAAGACGCTTTTTCTCCTCAAGCAAGGCAAAGACACTCTCCTAGTCCAAATTTACGTGGATGATATCATCTTTGGTGGTTCTTCTCATGCTCTTGTTGCCAAGTTTGCAGATCTTATGAGCAAGGAATTTGAGATGAGCATGATGAGAGAGTTGACTTTCTTTCTCGGGTTGCAAATCAAACAAACCCAGGAAGGGATGTTTGTGCACCAAGGCAAGTACACGAAGGATATCCTGAAGAAGTTTGACATGGGTGAGTGTAGAATAATGGACCCTTGTGTTTAGGCGATTAACGACAATACTAGATCACTATGACTAACGTGTGCTTTGCAGAGACAAAGTCATTTATGTTAGGTCATGAGTGATGCATTTTGAATGGGCTTAATGGATATTCATGCCCCCAAGATGGAAATCGTTTCGGTTGCAAAGGATGGAGATACACGACGAAGACTAGGCTAGTTCTTAGTGCCATAAGGTTGAGAAGGGCACTAAGTATAGCTAGGGCTTTTGTTTTTCCTTTGATCGTACTATAAAGAGGGGTATGAGGTTAGTAGCTTGATCTAGGAGAGTTTAGGAAAGTGGGTATATGCACACTTGTCACAACTAGTCCTAGAGACCTTGCTTTCAGCCCTTGACAAACCCTAGAAATGGTAGGAGAAAAATCCCTTGAGAAACCTCAGCGAAAACAGTTGTTTTAGAGGGAAAAAGAGGCTCCGGACCACTCTGCTAAGTGGGCACCAGACCAAGGAGAGTGGTCCGGTGGTCCCTAACTTAGGCAGTTTTCCAGCTCGAGGAGCTCCGGACCACCTGTCTGGAAAGCACCGGACCATAGGAGAGTGGTCCGGTGGCTTGGTTCAGAGAGTCAGAAGGCTCCAGACTAGTCCGACGGTCCGTCCGACGTCTAGTCCGACGCCTCAAGACAGGGGCTTGGGTTCATGCAGAGAGCACCCTGGCTCCAGACCAGAGCGTCGAACCAGGGCACCGGACCAAGGAGAGTGGTCCGGTGGTGTGTAAAAGAGAGATAGGTTTTCACTCAGAGAGCACCGAGGCTCCGGACCAGAGCGTCGGACCAGTGCGTCGGACCAAGCAGAGTAGTCCGGTGCCTGAGTTTGAAACGTGAGTGAGCTCCGGACCAGTGTGCATGGTCCGGTGGTGTGAGCTCCGGACTAGTCCGGTGGCTACGCAGAGAGAAGAAAAAGTGAAAAAACGGCTAGTTTTGGAGGTGGGGACTATTTATAGTTGCCCCCTTGGTCCTTAGAGGTCTTCTTGGCCATTGTTTCAGTTGGTGACACCTTGAGAAATCTTTTGGAGAGCCAAGAGTCTAGTGAGGGAGAGATTAGAGAGAGTTCATCTTGTTCTTCCTTCCTAGAGTGATTAGGAGTGACTTGTGTGCTTCCATCCACCTTCCTAGCCTTGAGTGGGTCAAGTGAAGGTCTTGTGCTTGTTACTCTTGGTGTTCGACAGCACCTAGACGGTTTGGTGGTGTTCGGAGGAAGTGACCGCCGGAAGATTGTTGGCGGCTCTTCTCCAAGCTCTTGTGATCGGTTGTGGGCGATTCACCGAGCCGGAGTGGCGAAGAATCAGCCCGTAGAGAGCACTCTACCCTTGCGCGGGTAGAGGGGGAGCGATACCTTGCGAGGTGCTCCAACGAGGACTAGGGGGGTGTGTCGACACCTCGATACCTCGGGAAAAAATCGCTACGTCCATGAGATTTTCTTTTCCCTAGCTCTTTACTTTTCCGTATTGTTTTTACATTTCCTACTAGAATTGCTTAGGTTGTTTTTAATTCCTATGAACTGCTACCGCTTTCTAGTTAGGACACACGGACGGTAGGCACTAGGGGGTGATTGGCATTTGATAGGTTTTTATATTTGCTTTAGAAATTTAAAACAAGCCCAATTCACCCCCCCTCTTGGGCATCTTGATCCTTTCAATTGGTATTAGAGCCTTGTTGCTCTAAATTAGGCTTCACCGCCTAGAGCAAGATGTCCCATGGGGATGGACTGCCACCCATGTTCGATGGGGATGACTTTCCGTATTGGAAAGTGCGGATGGAGGCCTACCTTGAGGCCGTGGATGTCGGCGTTCACAAAGCCGCCACCCAAGGTGGATCGGTGTTCGCCGAGGACCCATACTTTGAGAAGAACAATGCCAAGGCAAAGAATATTCTTTTCCGTGGCATTTGCAAGGATGTGTTCAACCGTGTGCGGAATTGCAAAACCGCACATGAGATTTGGACAAACATTTGTGCTCTACACGAGGGCACTAAATGTGAAAGAGAAGATCGCTATCACCTTATCATTGCTAAGTTAAATGCTTTCACCATGCTATCTCATGAAAATGCTAATGAAATGTATTCTCGCTTGAATGTGCTTGTAGAGGAGTTGAATGGCCTTGGACTCTCTCAAATGACACCGGCCGATGTGGTGCGCAAGATACTTTGTGTCCTTCCAATAGACAAGTATAGCCACATCGTCACGGTTCTTCATCAAGGCGATCTCTCCGCAACTACACCAACGCAAGTGTTGGGCAAGATCAATGCTCATGAGATGTACATGCAGATCAATGATGGAACTTCATCATCCTCCAAGAAGAAAGAGAAGGAGGAGAAGAAGGACTTGGCTCTCAAGGCATCCTCCAAGAGGAAGTGCAAGATTCAATATGTCGTTGAGAGTACAAGTGATGATGATAATGAAGACAACATCGCTCTCATGGTGAAGAAGACCGCCAAGATGTTGAAGAGGCTAAACAAGAACGGAGTCAAGTTTGACTCAAAGAAGAAGAAATTCTTCACAAGCTCTTCAAGAAAGCCAATCTCCCAAATGAAGTGCTACAATTGCGGCACTCTTGGTCATCTAGCCCATGCTTGTCCCGAAGAGAAGAAAGACAAGTTCAAGAACAACAAGTTCAAGAACTTCAAGAAGAACAAGGGCGGCAATGATGACTCAAGTGATGATAACAAGAAGCAAGACAAGCCATACAAGAAGAAGAACTTCAAGTTCAACAAGAAGAAGAAGGATGGCAAGGCTTACATTGTGGGTGATTGGCTCACTGACATTGATGATTCAAGCGACTCCTCCAATGATGAGAGTGAAGAAGAGAAAGTGGCCGCTTTGGTGATTGGTTCTTCGATTCCACCGCCACCTCCTCCCTCATCGCCGGGCTCATCCTCTACACACCTATGCCTTATGGCTAAAGGTGACAAGAAGGTACAAAAGGAGGATGATGGTGATGACCTCTCTAGTGATGATAGTGATGATGAAGAAGCACCTTCCTATGATGAGCTAATTAAAATTTGCAACAAATATGCTAGCATCATAAGGAAGTACAAGAGTAAAAATGACAAACTTCTTGAAATCAAGGAAAACTTGCATGATAAGCTTGATAACTTGTCTAGTGCTAATGATGATTTGAAGCTTGAGATTAACTCTCTCACATCTAGCACTAGGGAGCTCAAAGCCTCTCTTAAGCAAGCCAATGAGAAACATGATAAGCTTGAGAGGTCATCCCAAGAGCTCCTCACAAGGTTTAACTTGCTAAAAGATGACTACAATCAAGTGAAAAGTGATCACGGCACACTAGTGGTAGCAAATGAATTACTTACTCAAGATCTTACACATGTTGCTACTAACCCGTGTGCTAAGTGTGCAAGTGCTAGCTCTTGTGATATCGAGCTTGATGATGTGGCTCTTGAGCAAAGTGCAAAGTGCAAGGGCAAGAGAGTTGTAGAAGCCGACAAGTATGATGATTATGTGAAGATGAGTGAAGAGAACTCAAAGCTCAAGGAAGAGCTAATCAACGTCAAGGCAAACAAGCCTTTCACCATCAAGCCGGCTCAAGAAGAAGACAAAGATGCTATCATCTTGATCAACTCTCTTCGAGAAGAGATTGCCAAGCTCAAGAATGACAAGACCAAGCTTACAAGTGGCCTTGAAAAGTTCACCAAGGGCCATAATCTCCAAAGTGAGCTTCTAATGAGCACCGTCATGAAGAGTGACAAGACCGGTATTGGGTACAAGGAGAACCAAGTGATGAAGGCCAAGGTCAAGATTGAAGCCAAGAACTACTACAAGAACAAGTACAATGACTACAATCAAGAGAAGCCAAAGCCGAAGCCTAAGAGGTGCTTTGGATGTTGACAAATTGGTCATCTATCATTTCAATGCAAGACTCCACTTCCCAAGACCTTGCCCAAGCACACTAGGCCATTTGCTCATGATGCTCACTATGTCATCAACAAAGATTCCAAGGGTAGACCACTTGTGGTGTTTCTTGGACCACCAATGAAGAACAAGCCTAGGGTTCTTTGGGTTGCTAAGGAGTTGGTTGACAAGGCAATGGGGACCCGCACTAAGGGGGTTCCCAAACAACAAGCTTAACTCCAAGTTGCTTGTGTGTAGGTGAACTACAAGACCGGTGGGAGCCATTGGGTAATTGATAGTGGTTGCACTCAACACATGACCGGCGACCCCCGGATGTTCACCACACTTGATGAGGATTGTGCAAATCAAGACAAGATTACTTTTGGGGATAATTCAAAGGGCAAAGTTCAAGGCTTAGGCAAAGTGGTTATCTCCCAAGATCAATCAATCTCAAATGTCTTGCTAGTACAATCATTGAGCTTCAACTTGCTATCGGTTGGTCAACTTTGTGATCTCGGGTTTCATTGTCTCTTCACACCAAATGAGGTGATTGTGACCAAGATTGAAGATTCATTAATGATATTCAAAGGGTTCTGGCACAACAACCTCTACTTAGTGGACTTCACTTCAAATGAAGCAAACTTGCAAGCTTGTCTATTCTCCAAGAATTCTTTGGGTTGGCTATGGCATAGAAGATTAGCTCATGTGGGCATGTCAACCTTGAAGAAGCTAGTCAAGAAGGAAATGGTTAGAGGAATCAAGGATGTGGTGTTTGAGAAGGACAAACTTTGTAGTGCATGTCAATCTGGCAAGCAAGTGGCAAACACTCATCCAACCAAGGCTTTCATGTCAACCTCAAGAGTCCTAGAGTTGCTACACATGGACTTATTTGGCCCTACCACCTATGCTAGTCTTGGAGGAAATCTCTATTGCTTAGTGGTAGTGGATGACTACTCTCGGTACACTTGGGTGTTCTTTCTTCAAGACAAGGGAGAGACACAAGGCATCTTCAAGAAGTTTGCTACAAGAGCTCAAAATGAATTTGATGTGAAGATCAAGAAGATTAGAAGTGACAATGGCACCGAGTTTGTGAACACAAAGATTGAAGATTATTGTGATGAAGTTGGGATCAAGCATGAGGTGTCCGCCACATATACTCCACAACAAAATGGTGTCGTAGAGAGGAAGAACCGGACACTCATAACTCTAGCAAGGTCTATGCTTGATGAATAGAACACTCCTAAGAAGTTTTGGGCGAAGGCAATCAACACCGCTTGCTATGCGGCAAACCGTCTCTTCGTCCAAAGGCTATTAAAGAAGACCCCCTATGAGCTTGTCAATGGGAAGAAGCCGGATATTTCATTCTTTCGGGTGTTTGGTTGCAAGGTGTACATCTACAAGAGGCGCCAACACTTGGGTAAATTCCAACGGTAGTGTGACATTGGTTTCCTTGTTGGTTATTCACTTAAATCCAAGGCATACCGTGTATTTAACAAAGCCACCGGCTTAGTTGAAGAAACGTATGACTTGGAGTTTGATGAAACTAATGGCTCCCAAGGAGCGCTTGAAGATATTGATGTAGGTGATGAACCCTTGAGGGAGGCAATGAAGAATATGCCAATTGGTGCTATCAACCCGCAAGAGGTGGAAGAAGTTGAAGATGAAGCAAATCAAGATCCTTCTCCACCTCACACGCCTCAAGTTGATGAAGGAGATCAAGTGAGAGAAGCTCAAGAAGACACTCACATTCCTCAAGATCAAGCCGAGGCTGAAGCAAGCAATGTTGAAGCACCACATCCTCCTCCTCAAGAGACAAATAGAAAATCAACATCCATCCTTCAAGCTCACCCCCATGATCAAATCATAGGGAGTCCATCAAAGGGAGTAATGACTTGCTCTAGACTTGCATCTTATGTTGAACATCACTCGTTTGTTTCCTTTGTTGAGCCTACTAGTGTAGAAGAAGCACTTGCGGATCCGGATTGGGTGAATGCCATGCATGAAGAACTCAACAACTTCACCCGGAACCAAGTGTGGACACTTGAAGAGAAGCCAAAGGATGCAAGAATCATAGGCACCAAGTGGGTGTTTAGGAACAAGCAAAATGATCAAGGCGTGGTTGTGAGGAACAAAGCAAGATTGGTGGCAAAGGGGTTCTCTCAAGTAGAAGGACTCGATTTTGGAGAGACCTTTGCTCCGGTTGAAAGACTTGAAGCCATCCGTATCCTTTTGGCGTATGCTTCACATCACAAAATGAAACTCTTTCAAATGGATGTGAAGAGCGCCTTCTTAAATGGTTTCATTAATGAACTTGTTTATGTCTCACAACCTCCCGGGTTTGAAGACCCAAACTTGCCTAATCATGTGTAGAGGTTGTCCAAGGCACTCTACGGTTTGAAGCAAGCTCCAAGAGCTTGGTATGAGAGGCTAAGGGACTTCCTAATCAAGAAGGGCTTCAAGATCGGGATCGTTGACACTACACTATTCACCAAGAAGCTTAATGGAGAGATCTTTGTTTGCCAAGTATATGTCGATGACATTATATTTGGGTCAACAAACCAAGACCATTGCAAGGAGTTTGGTGACTTGATGTCCAAGGAGTTCGAGATGTCTATGATTGGTGAGCTAACCTTCTTCCTTGGCTTTCAAGTGAAGCAAATGAGAGAAGGGACCTTCATCTCTCAAGAAAAGTACACTTATGATCTACTTAAGAAGTTCAAGATGGAGGATTGCAAGCCAATCAAGACCCCAATGCCTACAAATGGGCATCTCGATCTCGATGAGGGAGGTAAACCGATTGACCAAACTCTTTATCGTTCTATGATCGGTAGTTTACTTTACCTCACCACATCTAGGCCGGATATCATGTTTAGTGTGTGTATGTGTGCTAGGTTTCAAGCAAACCCTAAGGAGTCACATCTTTGTGCGGTTAAAAGAATCCTTAGGTACTTAAGGCACACCCCTAGCATGGGTCTTTGGTATCCCAAAGGAGCTCCCTTCCAACTAGTTGGCTATTCCGATTCGGATTATGCCAGGTGCAAGGTTGATAGGAAGAGTACCTCCGGCGGGTGCCACATGCTAGGAAGATCACTTGTTTCTTGGTCCTCAAAGAAGCAAAATAGTGTGGCATTGTCAACCGCCGAGGCGGAATACATTGCCATGGGAGCAAGTTGTGCACAAATCTTATACATGACCCAAACACTCTTTGATTACGGCGTGTTTTTAAAAGAAGTTCCACTTTTGTGTGATAATGAAAGCGCCGTAAAGCTTGCTAACAACCCGGTTCAACACTCTCGCACCAAGCACATTGATATCCGCCATCACTTTCTTAGAGATCATGTGGCTAGGAAAGACATCACACTAGTTGGAGTTAAGAGCGAAGATCAATTGGCAGATATCTTCACTAAACCACTCGATGAAACAACCTTTTGTAGGTTGAGAAGCGAGTTAAATGTGCTTGATCACTCTAACTTCACTAAAAGATGAGCTTGTGTGAACCATGCATTCATATGTAATATAACATGTTTAATTTGGTAATGCACATAGGCTTGGCTAACACGGTTAAGATAACCGCCCTCAAAGCGTGTGACAAAGCTTAACCGCGGTTTAAACTTGCAAGCAACCTAGATTCAAATTCCGTTTTGCATTGCATATGCATAAGTGTTACTTCTTCGTTTCTTTTCGGTTAAGTTTGTTGGTCATCATTAGGTTCAACACTTAGGGGGAGCAATTCAACGCTCTAGCTTCAGCTAATACCCCTCTAGTGCCCCTATGGTGACCCTTGGAGCTTTATTGAACTAATTTCTTATAAAAACTAATTCTAGCCTATGGCAAACTATTTCTAAAATTGAGGGTTTGAGAGATGGTTAAGTCCAACAAGTGTTCCTCTCTGCTCTTTTATGTTGGTACTTGGCTAAGAGAAAAGATTGGAGAGAAAAATAGGAAAATTCAGAGCAATATTAAGCACCTGACCACCCTCCGGACCACTCTGCATTGGTCCGACGCAGTTGTCCGACGCCCTGTCCCTCACTGCATAAATCTTTTCCAGCCAAAGAATCCGTCGGACCAGTGTCCGACGCTGCACCGGACCAATGTCAAGTTGTCCGGTGCCTCTGTCATTCTGATCTGTTCACCGTCGGACCAGTCCGGTGCTCCATCGGACTAGTTCGGTGAGTCGTCCGGCGTAGTAGTCCGGTGGTCGGTTGCTCACTGGATTCCCTTCTCTGGTACCGTCGGACCACCCACCGGACCAAGCGGAGTGGTCCGATGCTTTGAAAATTTGCGGATAACCCCCTGCGTTCGCGTCTGTCTCGGCATTTCCTCTGTTACCGTCCGTACGCCGTCACCGCCCAGCTTCGCCGCCGCTCTGCCCTAACCTCGCCGTCACACCCACTTCGCCGCCGGTGAGCTTCCACCGAGCTCCACCTCTCCTCGCCAAGCCGCGCCGCCATTCTCCACCACCTCTTCAGCTCCGCCGCCGCCTCCCTGCTCCACCGCCGTCCTCCACTTCACCGCCGGCGAGCAGCTCAGCTCTCCGCGCCCAGCTCCACTTCCTCCTGCCAAGCTGAGCCCCCTAGGGTTCACCCCCCTCCTTCCCTTTACATTGCCACTGCCAAGGTCAAGGCCTAGGGTTTGCCCTAACCCTAGGATTCGGGGTGTTGTTTTTCGATGCGTTCGTCCTCGAACGAACTCCGTTCGTCATCGACTTCATCGACTTCGTCCGCGACCGTTTCGTCGTCGTCGACTCCGTCGCTTCACTTCTAGGGTATGGTTTCGGTTTACGATATCGCGTTTTGTCGAGTCATTAATTGAATTATGCCCTAGGTTTATTCCTTGAAAATCCATATTCAATCCAATTCACTAAATTCAATTGCTAATTGCAATTCGCAGCTGGTATATCCCGTTCGGAAAGTGCTTTGGTACTTGAGATTGCTCTGAATAGCTATGCTTTCTTACCTCAAGTATCATGT
The DNA here is from genome assembly GCA_022036555.1 of Microstegium vimineum. Classification (NCBI taxonomy): domain Eukaryota; kingdom Viridiplantae; phylum Streptophyta; class Magnoliopsida; order Poales; family Poaceae; genus Microstegium; species Microstegium vimineum. The sequence continues at coordinate 32,930,527 of CM039122.1, read as the reverse complement.
CAGATTATATTCTATCACTTATCTAGATGCTTGCTTCTATACGGTTTCTTATCTCTAGATGTTATATATGCTTATGTATACCTTGTCTATTCTATCCAGCAGCAGTCAGTGGCAGTTAAACTCGGGGCAAAGCTCGCGAGTAAGGATTGAGGCAAAGCTTTAGAGGTTCAGTCCAGTGGCTTGGAGGCCCCTCTGTCAGTGGTACTTTGTTTGATCAGTTGACAGTTGTTACTTGCAGCGATCAGTGTTTCTTGTGACAACGATCAGTGGTTCTTGAGGCAGTATACTAGTGATCTGTCAGTGGTTGCTTGTCAGTGGGCAGTGATTCTGTGATTGTTTCAGTATGACTCGCAGCACTCGTGCTCACGCAGCTGGGTCAGGTGATGATGCTCCTCCTCCTCCACGTCCATCCAGAGATAAGGGCAAGAAGCCAGTGGTTGAGAAAGCGAAGAAGAAGAAGTGCCAGCTCACAGAGGCTGAGAAAGCCGAGGCAGTGGCCGATGCAGCGGACCGCGCAAAGCGAGGCGGTCGCCGAGGTACCGTGAGACTTGGCACCCCTCCGCGGGATCTTCCCACTTCTCCTCCAGCTGGGTCACACACTGAGGACACTCCACAGGAGCCAGAGCTTGTCACAGAGGCCCTGGGTACACCGTTGGCACCTAGTTCCTGGGGGCGCTCCACCCGCTCCCAGTTTGCTCAGTCACCTCAGTCAGCGGCTCCCACAGCAGCTTCAACCTCAGTTCACCTCGATCTGAGGAATCTTACAGCAAAGCAGGTGAAGAAGCTCAGATTCGTTGCTCTAGAGAAGTGGTGTTCGGATCAGAGAGACCCAGAGCCTCACCAGGTTGGCATACACCTCTCATGGAGGATTTCTACCGAGCAGCTCAGTTGACTAGCATTCAGATACGACCAACAGGGTTTGCTCCTTAGAGAGCATCGTTGAGCTAGCTGGTGAGGAGATCCGCCCGTTCTTGACTTACCAGCCGGGACTCGCCGATTTACTCAGGCGTTCTGGTAACTATATAGAACGATGGGTCAGAGAGTTCTATGCTTCAGTTTGGGTGGATCCAGAGCACAAGTTTGTGCAGTACACCTTCAGAGGCGAGAGGTACAGGCTATACTTGACCAGACTCAGAGAGATCTTTCGCTTTCGTCAGGAGGGTGGTGAGTTTGACTTGCACTACGAGTGTTACCGAGGAGCTTCAGTGCCTCGCAGAGCTCGAGGAGGCCGTACTTTGTCAGTGCGGGAGGTGGCTCCTCTGTTCAAGCCACCTTTCTTAGAGGGCTCCAGGCGTAGCCCCGCAGAGCTCAGGCCTACAGTTCATAGATTGAACGAGGTGCTCCGCCGTACTCTGCTACCTCGCATGGGGTACAAAGAAGGATTGACCAACATGCAGCAGCTTCTCCTTCAGACCCTGGTATCTCAGACACCATTTGATATTGTAGATTTTCTAGTGTCAGAGATAGAGGATGTGATAGCAGATGGCATGAGGGCGCGACGACAGTTTCCCTATGCTCACTGGATCTCTGCGATTATTGCTATTGAGCTAGAGGGAGCACACCCTGGACTCCGTGCTCTATTGGATCAGTCGCCGTCTTCTTTCCCAGATTACAGAGTCCTAGGGTCGTTTGATAGCCGGTTTGGAAACCAGGTCCTCCGTCTTGTCAGAGAGAGGACAACACCAACTGACAGAGCAGAGGTTGATGCTCAGGATGAAGCCATTCGGGGTGTTGAGCAGCAGGAGCTCCATGGTCTAGATACTGGAGCTGATGTGACTCCTGAGGACACTTCCGACAGCTCCGACGCCGACTTCCAGCCAGTTCCACAGATGCCCCCACGGGCTCACGACACTGAGGCTGGCGGCTCTGCCTCTGCCACTGAGACGATGATGCTCAAGCTCCTTGACCGGATGAATGAGCAGCAGAGCTCTCTCGTCACTGCAGTTACACAGGTCTAGCAGCGACATGACGAGATGCAGCGACAGTCAGAGGAGCGTCATTTTGAGATGCAGCGACAGATGCTCGCCATGCAGCTAGAGTCTCAGCGCCTTCAGTTACAGTCCCAGCAGCTGCAGCAGCAGAACATGGCCTTTATGGCCCACATGATGAAGTGGACTGGCGCTCCTCCTCTAGAGTTCCCTGCAGCTCCACAGATTCAGATGATGAGCACTTCTCAGCCCTCACAGTCAGTTGGGCAGCTTGGAGGGCCACAGTTCTCAGTAGGACCTTCAGTTGGCCCCTCAGTGGCCCCTTCGAGCTCCGTCGGTCAGTCAGTCACTCCTACCCCAGCCATACAGTCCAGTGGACTTCAGGGTGCTAGATTGACCACCCCGTTCCAGTCACCGGCGACTCAGATGACTCAGTGGTTGGACACCTTTGGACCTACTCAGCAGTTCACCCCTCTCACTACAGGTTTCACTCCACTTACCGCTACGATGGGTGCTACTGCTAGAGATATGTCAGCGTCCTTCAGTGACATTACCGGTCAGCCGTCCCCCACTGGTCCTCAGATTGCAGCAGAGGTTGAGGCCGAGCTTGTAGCACCGACAGCCGATCAGCACCGTTCCTCAGTAGCTTCCTCGGAGGCTACACATGACAGTCGGGCTCCAGCCGTGTCTACCCCTCCGACAGCTGCAGTCGCTACCGATGCTACATTTTTCACCTCCACTCCAGTCCAGCCTCAGCAGTCTCCGGTTCTTCAGACTCCAGACGAGTCAGTGCATGAGGCACAACTGGACACTGCTACTCCTGAGGCTCCCGCAGAGGCACTAGCACCGGTTACCGCTCCTACTGCTTCTCCAGCTACTGCTCCCGAGTCTTCGACCGCAGCAGACCTGTCAGCTTCCGACCCCTAGACCGCTTCACTACCAGCTACCGACACTCAGGGGGAGGATTCAGATGATGAGACCTATCTGGCAGTTTTCAGGGCCCTCGACCGCTCCACGACTGCTTCCACTCCACCTCCAGACGCTTAGTTTAGGTGTTTCGACGCCAAAGGGGGAGAGGGAGAGTCGAGTAGATGGGCTAGCTTTAGGGGAGCTAGTAGGACTCGTTCTTTTGTTGTGTATAAACTCTATTGCATCATGCATCACGTTTACCGTCTTATTGCATTGTATGATATGTGTGATGGTTGAGACTTGATGGTTGTGTGACATGTGTGGACATTCCTATATATATATCATGTCACTTGGTTATGCTATATTACTTCCGTGCTAATATCTGATCTTTTGGCTATAGCATATCCTTTTGAAATCAAGTACTTTGCTCACTTCATATCTATTGTGCTTGTCATGGCTTGAATGGTTAGGCATGTACTTGTCTTTCTTATTACTAACCCATGCCTATCTCATGTCAAGTCATGTTTTCTCTTATCAAATTTCACTCATTATTCTCTACTCGAGCTTGTATTGTCGTCAATCACCTAAAAGGGGGAGATTGTAGAATCATGGACCCTTGTGTTTAGGCGATTAATGACAATACTAGATCACTATAACTAACGTGTGTTTTGTAGAGACAAAGTCATTTATGTTAGGTCATGAGTGATGCATTTTTAATGGGCTTAATGGATATTCATGCCCCCAAGATGGAAATCGTTTCGGTTGCAAAGGATGGAGATACACGACGAAGACTAGGCTAGTTCTTAGTGCCATAAGGTTGAGAAGGGCACTAAGTATAGCTAGGGCTTTTGTTTTTCCTTTGACCGTACTATAAAGAGGGGTATGAGGTTAGTAGCTTGATCTAGGAGAGTTTAGGAAAGTGGGTATATGCACACTTGTCACAACTAGTCCTAGAGACCTTGCTTTCAGCCCTTGACAAACCCTAGAAATGGTAGGAGCAAAATCCCTTGAGAAACCTCAGCGAAAACAGTTGTTTTAGAGGGAAAAAGAGGCTCCGGACCACTCTGCTAAGTGGGCACCGGACCAAGGAGAGTGGTCCGGTGGTCCCTAACTTAGGCAGTTTTCCAGCTCGAGGAGCTCCGGACCACCTGTCTGGAAAGCACCGGACCATAGGAGAGTGGTCCGGTGGCTTGGTTTAGAGAGTCAGAAGGCTCCGGACTAGTCCGACGCCTCAAGACAGGGGTTTGGGTTCATGCAGAGAGCACCCTGGCTCCGGACCAGAGCGTCGGACCAGGGCACCGGACCAAGGAGAGTGGTCCGGTGGTGTGTAAAAGAGAGATAGGTTTTCACTCACAGAGCACCGAGGCTCCGGACCAGAGCGTCGGACCAGTGCGTCGGACCAAGCAGAGTAGTCCGACGGTGCCTGAGTTTGAAACGTGAGTGAGCTCCGGACCAGTGTGCATGGTCCGGTGGTGTGAGCTCCGGACTAGTCCGGTGGCTACGCAGAGAGAATAAAAAGTGAAAAAACGGCTAGTTTTGTAGGTGGGGACTATTTATAGTTGCCCCCTTGGTCCTTAGAGGTCTTCTTGGCCATTGTTTCAGCTGGTGACACCTTGAGAAATATTTTGGAGAGCCAAGAGTCTAGTGAGGGAGAGATTAGAGAGAGTTCATCTTGTTCTTCCTTCCTAGAGTGATTAGGAGTGACTTGTGTGCTTCCATCCACCTTCCTAGCCTTGAGTGGGTCAAGTGAAGGTCTTGTGCTTGTTACTCTTGGTGTTCGACAGCACCTAGACGGTTTGGTGGTGTTCGGAGGAAGTGACCGCCGGAAGATTGTTGGTGGCTCTTCTCCAAGCTCTTGTGATCGGTTGTGGGCGATTCACCGAGCCGGAGTGGCGAAGAATCAGCCCGTAGAGAGCACTCTACCCTTGCGCGGGTAGAGGGGGAGCGATACCTTGCGAGGTGCTCCAACGAGGACTAGGGGGGGTGTGTCGACACCTCAATACCTCGGGAAAAAAATCGCTGCATCCATGAGATTTTCTTTTCCCTAGCTCTTTACTTTTCCGTATTGTTTTTACATTTCCTACTAGAATTGCTTAGGTTGTTTTTAATTCCTATGAACTGCTACCGCTTTCTAGTTAGGACACATGGACGGTAGGCACTAGGGGGTGATTGGCATTTGATAGGTTTTTATATTTGCTTTAGAAATTTAAAACAAGCCCAATTCACCCCCCCTCTTGGGCATCTTGATCCTTTCAGTGAGGCAAGCCTCTTTTGACACCCATGTCGACTACGACTTCCTTGGATGCGGATGAGGAAGGAGAGGCGGTGGATTAGATGGAGTACCGAAGCATGATTGGGTCACTTTTGTACTTGACTGCGACCCGACCGGACATTCAATTCGCCGTCTGCTTGTGTGCGAGCTTTCAGGCGTCGCCGCGCACTTCACACAAGCAGGCGGTGAAACGCATCATGAGGTACTTGCGCTTCACTCCCGAATTTGGTCTTTGGTTTTCCGCCTCCTCCTCTCTTGTCCTTTGCGGTTATTATGATGTTGATTTCGCCGGTTGTTGTCTTGATCGGAAGTCCACTTCTGGGAGTTGCCAATTTCTCGGGTCTTCTCTTGTGTATTGGTCTTCTCGTAAACAGTCTAGCGTGGCTCAGTCGACCTGCAAAGCTGAATACATTGCCGCCGCTAGCTGTTGTTTGCAGTTGATTTGGATGATTGCAACTTTGAAGGATTTTGGTCTTGTGCTGACTAAGGTGCCTCTGCTTTGCGATAGCACGAGTGCAATTAGTGTGGCCAAAAATCCCGTGCTTCACTCTAAGACCAAGCACATTGACGTTTGCTTTCACTTCTTGCGAGATCACTACGAGAAGGGCGACATTGACCTCTGGCATGTCGAGACCCACAACCAGCTTGCGGACATTCTCACGAAACCTTTGGATCAAGCTCCATTTTCTCGCCTTAGGGCGAGTTGGGTGTTTGCTTCCCTTTTTAGTTAAGGGAAGCTCTTGGTGTATCATAGTTCTTTTTGGTTCTTATTTGTCTTTTCTTTTACCTTCTTTCAATTGGTGTCTTCTTAGCTTTTAATTGGTGTCATTGCATTTTGCATCTCATTGCATTTGTGACATAGTTCATTTTAAGCTTCATACCTATAGCCGATATAAGCTTCATACATATAGCGGATATAATGAATCTATGCTATGTTTGAGGTGCTTTATGTGTCTATGGTGTTGCCTAACTTATACTCTCTTTGATCTCTTGATATGCAATAGAGCTAAGTTAGAAAAGTTTTAAAACTAAATTTAATTCCCCATGTCACCTCTGAAATGACACTAGCATGTGTAGGCTTTTGAAGATTCTTCTTGGTTGTTTTGTATATAGTATGTATCTATGGCTCTTCATTGTTTCATTCACTTCCTTTGAGCACCATGATTAAAATTGATCTAAAATGAAATAACTCTCTGAATAGTGAATTGAAAAGATCAAGTTGGGTTTGCATTTGTGAGCACTTCACTGTGTGTTCGAGACTGCTTCCCATATGAGTTGAACTTGAGCGGTGTCGTGTATGAGTGAAACCGGTGTGTCAAGCTCTTTGGCTTCGCCCGGTTGATAAGTGGCATCACTTTGCTTACAACCACTCGCATACACTTGTAATGTGCCTAAAACTGAATTTTGGCTGCAAAACTCTGAAACTTGAAAAATTGATTCAGTTGGGTCATTGGCTTGTTGTATGAACTTTGCTAGGGATAGTTTTACTTGCTATACATGAGATAGTTTTGAGGTTGATCATATCTTGTTTGCCATGTTTAGTTGTCTCTAGGAGGTGATACCCTTTCTCTGCTCACACATGTAATCTTCTCTAAAATAGCTTCTAAAGTGATCTTAAGCTCAACTTGAGTCTTTGTTGGGCACGTAGAGCTTTTCCTATTCTCATAGGATCACATCACTTAGAGCATCCATTCATTGTCTTAGCTCTATGTATGAACCTTTTGCACTCATTTTGCATTTCATGGCTTTTGTGGCAAAAATCTCGCGTTTTGAGCTTTGATGAGCTACATGTGTCAACAAGGGGGAGAATCATGTGCATTTCATCATATTCATCCAAGGGGGAGGAATTGTGGTCCAAGGGGGAGAACTTGTGGCTTTTGTGAAAAACTTGTTTTTTTTGGCTCTTTTCACCCTTTCTTGGTATCTTGAGTGTGCATGTGCCCAGGGGGAGTTTGTGCTAGATGTGTTGAGCCATTGCCTCTTCTGGAGGGTCTAGCTTGCCTTGTTGGCTCCGACAGGTTTCGATTTGATTGGTATGAGAGCTTTGATTGGTATCTTTGGCTTGCTAGCGGTGTTGAGCTCGTTTTCTGTCTCGTCTTGAGGGCTAGCTTTGATTTGCTTGGTTGCGTCAAGCCATTGCCCATGTCTTTGGGAACCTAGTTTTGGACTCCTTTTGCTTCTCTCAAGTGACCCTGTTTTGGCTTTCTTAGCTTTTTGGTCATTTGGAGAGCTTTACCTTGTGGCTCAACGGGGATATTGAGAACACATGGTTGACATGTACCCATGTATGTTCAGTTTTGTGATGAGTGATCATCCAACACTTGAGAGTTTCAATTTGAGTGGCTTGAACTAACCTCTTGCGAAAGCAAATGTATGCTTGTCTATCGGCTTGTGGTGTGCAGGTGCTATGCCAAGAGACACTGGTCAATGGCATGGAGAAGGTCAAGTAGAGGCTTTCCATGCCGATGGACTGAGAGCGATGAAGGGCGGAAGCGGGGCTCAAACTGAGGGACCATGGGGCGCGGCGGACTAGCTGTAGTGGCTAGTACTTGGCACCGGCGAGTGCGAGAAGACATGGAGGTAGACCGAGTCGACCAAGTCAAGACGGTGGACGGCGGGTCGAGCGGAGGCTCATGGGACTCAGAGTCCGACCGGGCGAGGACAAGGTGGCTCGAGTCGAGCGGTTTGGTGGTTTGGGCCTCAAAACCATCGGAGGACGGTTTCCGAGTTTGGGCCTCAAAACTCGGGGTTCGGTAGTTGAGCCGAAAGCTACCGGTGGTGGGTTTTGCGGGTTTGGGCCTCAAAACCCGGGCGGAGGTTCCAAGGAAGCGGGGATGGCACGTGGCGGAATCCTGGAGGTTGCGTCGAGGCGACGACAACTCCTAGCAGGAAGCGGGGCCATCCATTCAAAATGCGGGAGATATTTTCCGGAGCTTGGACTGCAATGCTTAAGCTAGGTAGTTCACTCATGTATCTAGGGAGTCTTTGGGACATAGCCAAAGCCCATTAAGTAGGGGATGAAGGGGTATCCCTCATCGCAACTTTTGAACACCTTTCATTTTTCTCCAACTCTCTCTCTCTCTCTCTAATCTCTCCCTAGTTCATGAGGCCCTAGGTTGATCTCTCCAACCTTTGTAAGAACTCGCGAATCTTTTGGTGGGAATCGGAGGCCTTACCCTCCGTAAGCCATGGTTGGTTCGTTTTCTTGATCGTGTCCCGTGTTTGCTTGTGTTCTTCGTGTTTTTCTTTTTGGCTCTCCTTGAACCCGAGTTGAGATCTCTTTGTATGGAGTAGTTCATGCAAATCCGTTTGAACCAAGTTGTTCGTAATCATGAAGAGCATCTTTGCACCATAGGATTCCTCCTCAAAGCTCATGAGTACGTAGATCGGGCAATTTCTTTGTGAAGTTCTTCGTTCTTGAGTTATCCCCCAAATCTCTTCTATTCCCTTTGATCTAGACCGAATTGAGTGATGATTTCTTTGGGATAGCTCCCCAATTGTACAAGGATCATGCCTACAAAGTTTGATTTCAGTTGGTGACCATTTGGTTAGGTTTTGGGAAGATTTGGCGGAGAGAAAATCGGTTTTCGCGTTCCTGCGCTCTACTCGTGAGCGTCGGACGCTGCGTCGGACGCTCTGCGTTTTTGCGTCGGACGCTGGGACGTGCTGACGTCAGCGTCCATCGCGATCCTTGTCTGCGCAGTTCAATGTTGCGCCGGACGCTCGCCATCTTCCGTTGCTTACCTGCCAGACGCGTTCGTCGTTTTTTCAGTCCGCAGGGCTCTCTGTGTGTTTTGCGTCAGACGCTCCTCAACGTCCATCGACAGTGCGCCAGACGCGTCCGATGCCCAGCCGTCTGCTTCCTTTTCTTCAGTGCTCTCTAGAAGGGCGACGGACGCTCATCCAAGTGTCCGACGCCGGCGTCCATTGCACTGCATCAGACCGTCCGACACCTTGTGTCTCAGCGTCCGTCGGCGTCCGTGCTTGTCGTTTTTGTCCGGCTATCTCGTGGCTTGTTTCTTTGAATTCGTGGCTAGCTCCGCTGTGTTCCTAGGACATCTCCTAGAACATCCACCCACTTGTGGGTCGTGATCCTAGTTCATGTTTTGGGTTGTGTTTGGGACAAGGGTCAAGATGTTCCGAAAGGAATTTTTATTTGGCTCCCATTCACCCCCCTCTGGTCGCCGTTTTCGGTCCTTCAATTATAATCTATTAATCTATATCTATATTATTATAGTTATATTATGTATATATACAGGGATGGATCTAAAGGGGGGTTGGTCGGGCTCCAAGCCCCCCTACAACCAATATATTAATAGAAATATAAAGGGATGGAGGGAAAAGAAAAAGGGAGAAAAGAAGAAAAATAATGAGATTAGAGGAAGAAAAAGAGATCAGCCTATCGATGTTTTACCACCGATAGCCTACCACGGGGTGACCTGAGACAGTTGTTTGTGCCTTGGCGAATAGTGAAACCTTGGTGGTTGGACACGTAGGGACACACAGTTTATACTAGTTCAGGCCCTCGACACAGTCGACTAATAACCCTACGTCCAGTTGGGTCGCTTGTTATTGCTCTGATCTCGTAATACAAGGTGTTGTGTGTCGGTCTATGTATCGGGTGTTGCGCAGTATGTTTAGATGTGTTTGGTTGATACCCTCACCAGCCGTTTATAGTCCAGGGACTGGCCGAGGGCTGTTCTAATCCTACTCGGTTACAAACTTAGAGTCCTAAGCTGCGCTTCGGTCGTGTCGTCCTTACCGAGTAGAATTCGGTCTTACTAGTTTGTCTTCCTTCGCGGGCCGAGTGATGGTGGCCCAAGGCTCAGGTAGGCCGGTCTATGAGTACCCTATAGGATATCCCATCGACAAGCCCCGAGCATCTCATGATTTTTCTTCAATATGTCGGGTTGATTTAAAAGCAAGTTGAGTTCTTTGTTGAAGCGAAAATCATGGGATGATCTTCTGTGTCTTTGTCTTGTAGTCTTTCTGCACCTTGGTGCACTTATTGAGTGTATTCCCCGAGCCTCTGATTATTTGGTACAAGTATTCGGAGGATCCAAGAAAAAACTTTGTGTGGTATGTATTTCCAGCTCCCGAGCCTTCTCCGAGTTCTTTTTAGTGAAAAATGAGCTCGGTAGAAGGGTCTGAAATACTTTGCTTCTGTCTGCTTTTGTTCACGGGTGGTTACTGTTCTTTTACGGATGTGTGGAATCTTGTTTTCACTGTTTGCTTTGGTCAGCTTTTGTGGCTTTCTTGCTTTTCTCTCTCATGACATTTGGCCTTTGGTGGTCCTTCATTGCTATAAATTCAGTGGTCTTTGATTGTGTGTTGTATTGGTAGTTGAGGTTGAGGGTTATATTGACGATCATGCTGCCGAGTGAAAATGAGCAGCCCCCAGGCTTATGTCCGCCTTCTGGTAGTTGAGTGGGTAGAAGAATTCTTGTGAATGGAGTTAGAGGTAGACTAACTCCTCGGTGAGATTTTCCTGCAAAGTTTGGTGCAGTAGCTAGAAGAAGTCTTGTGATGTGTATTGACACCTCTTAAATATCAATTATAAGTGTCAACTAAGCAGAAGAAAGGATATATTTTCAACACACTACCTAGACATAGGGTTTTAACTGACAGAATTCCACGAGTTTTGGTGTTTATCTGTTTCTGCAGGGAGACAACTGCAAAAGAGCAAAAGAGGCTCACAAGTAAGGATTACATAGACACATAACACCTCCGCACGAAAAAGAATACTCTAGAAGGGTCAAGAAGGCTCGGGAAGGAACCAGAGGCCAAGCGGGCCTAGGGGCAGGGCGCCCGCCCTAACCCCTGGGGCGGCCGCCCTAGGGCAAGGCCCAATGAGGGTCTGCCTTGTGGACCCTCTCTCCACCGCCTTTGAGATCACATCTACACCATCCTTTAAGGTCGGTTTGATCCGACGGCTGATGATCATTTGAGGGGGCTATATAAGGAAGACCCCTACCCCCTGGTAAAGGGCAATCCATTATTCATTTACATATTTTCCAGAGAGGATTCGCTAGAGAGGATCTCTTATGGATCTATTCTCTAGGGCTTAGCATACATGTGAGATTAGATTGAGAGAGTTAGAGTGGAGGTGTGGATTGGAGGAAGCCCAATCTGTCGGTGTCTCTTCTTCAGTTTGTATCGACGGGATGAAGACTCCTAACCCGAGGCTTGCTCCTAGGATTTCTTCGGTAATTCGACTTCTAATTCTAGTAAGTTCCCTGTTTATTAATTCTTTGGTTTGTGCGTTTACTTTATTCTCTTTGCGTAGAGAGTAGGGTAATCGTCTCTAGCGTAAACATGGTGTTTGGGCTAGGATACTCATAGATATCCCATGTCTAGCCGGATCTGTGGTAGTAGCTCGGAAAGTGACAATTCCGTAGATACCTTTGGAACCCACAATCCCGTTAGAAGGACTGGTAGGGTTTTATAGGCCGCGTGGTAAGCATTCTCTGAGGTGTATCTTATCACGATGGTTCTCCCCAATAGAATAATAATACATATCTTATCTAGACTAGAAAGGGACGACAGTCGCGTTCTTCTCTAATCGCCCATATCAAGATCACCTTGTTAATAGCCGGAAGGTTAATAGCATAGATTGGTTAGTTAGATGCACCCTTTCTCCCTATGGAAATATAAATTACGTTACTCTGGATAACCTCCTGGGTGAAGTGCTCACCAGTATCCTTGCAGATTACTTCAAAGTGATTTCTCTGTTTGCGTTAACAAATATCAACAAGCATTTCTGGCGCCGTTGCCGTGGAGAAAGACGGTTTGCTGAGATAACCTTGAATCTTTCTATTTTCTTGTATCTATACTTTTATCTTTTCTTATCTTTTTCATATTATTTATTTCTTACCTTATCTATCCTTATGGAAAATCTAAATTCCACACCTATCTATCAATTTTCTGCACCCACGGAGACCGACCTATAACCATGGGAGTCATCACAACCTATCCAAACTCCCCAGTTTAGGTTGAGTCCGCGGTTGATTGCGATGATTCAAAGCCTATCCTTTTCAGGAAAGGAAGACGAAAACCCTTACCTTCATATTCGAGATTTTGAGCAAACATGTGATTGTCTTTGCATAGAGGGCATATCTGATAAAACTTTACGTTGGAAGCTTTTTCCTTTTTCTTTAAAAGGAAGAGCTAAACAAAGGTATAATCAGAAGGTAAGTCAACAACAAGGAGATTGGGGAGTTTTGCGCTCCAACTTTTGTTTAGACTTTTATCCCATCACTCAAATCGTCGACCTTAGAGTCAAGGTTCTAACCTTCAAACAAGAAAAGAACGAATCTTTGGCTTATTCCTGGAAACATTTTCTTGAGTTTTTAGAATCTGGACCACACCTTAGTATCGAAGGCCCTGTTCTTCTTCAACATTTTTATAAAGGTCTTCGTAAAAAGGATAGAGAGTTGCTAAACACCACATTTGGAGGTTCTTTCTTTCATGTGCCATCCATATAAGCAAAGTTAACCTTAGATATAATCCTAGATGCTGAGTTGGATAATACCATCCATGAAGAAACTCACGAAGCTGAAGACAATATCTTGCCAGATCCAACATCCACTTCAGCTATCCCAAGTTTTGAGCCTAAAAAGGAAGAAATTCCACCACCTGATTTCATGCTGGATATAGATCCTGATCTTTTCACTGATTTCGGAAACATTTCAAACTATGTTTCTATTTCAAAACCCCAAAATCACCACCTTAGCAACCATATTTACCAAATGCCAGACAGAAGCATTTTGAGAGAGCTCGTATCAATCATAAGTAGCGAATGGTTAGAAGAATTAGAGCTTTCCTCTGATGTGATCTGCTTGGATTCACGTTCTATTCCAATACACTGTGCTTTTAATTCAGCAATTTGATGCTCTCTACAATCCTATTGTGGGGGTCAATATCATGTCTAAATCACTTGTGCATCAATTATTGGGCTAAGTGACTTTAAACCTAACAACAAAGTTCATGAAGAATCTTGACGGACATATAGTCCCCACTCTTGGAATTTTACATCTCTTACCCATTATGGTAGATGGTGCCATGGTTCGTTTGAACTTTTATATATTTGATACATGGGACCATGACCTTTTGCTAGGACAACCTTTTAGAAGACTTGTTTATGAAGGACAAAATGGGAAACTAAACATTTCCTTTGGATAGAGTTTTCAAATCCCAATGACAATCTCTCATTCTTTGAATAATAAAACTGAATCATATCTTTTACCGGATCCTATGGAGGAAGTAAAAACTCCTTCTCTAGAGCTTTTCAATGAACCAAATTTGGAAGAAGATGATCCTTTCTTCATAGAAGAGGAAGCTGACCCTTCTGAACCAAAACGCTTAGACGAGTTTGCAGAAACGCCTAGACCACCTGTAGAGCTTAAACCTCTACCACCTGGTCTTACGTATGCTTTCCTGCATAATGATCCAGAGTCTCCTATAATCATAAGTCATAAACTCACTTAGGAGCAAACTTTGCGCTTGAGGGCTGTTCTAGAAAGACATCGTTCAACCTTTGGTTACTCACTCCAAGATCTCACTGGAATCAGTCCTATAATTTGCACTCATCGTATCCCAATAGATCCTTCTGTTTCACCTTCTCGAGTGCCCCAACGAAGACTCAACAACGCGATGAGAGAGGTAGTTAAAAAGGAAGTATTAAAGTTGCTGGATACAGGGATTATATATCCCATGCCACATAGTGAGTGGGTAAGTCTAGTGCAAGTTGTGCCTAAGAAGGGAGACATGACTGTTGTCACAAATGAAAGGAATGAGCTGATTCCTCAACGCACCGTCATAGGATGGCAGATGTGTATAGATTACAGAAAGCTAAACAAAGCTACAAAAAAGGATCACTTTCCTTTACCTTTTATAGATGAGATGTTAGAGCGGTTAGCCAACCACTCTTTCTTCTGTTTCTTAGATGGATATTCAGGGTATCACCAAATCCCGATCCATCCTGATGACCAAAGCAAAACCACTTTTACATGCCCCTATGGAACTTATGCTTATCGTAGAATGTCTTTTGGGCTATGTAATGCTCCAGCTTCTTTTCAAAGATGCATGATGTCTATATTTTCTGATATGATTGAAGATATTATGGAAGTTTTCATGGATGATTTCTCTGTCTATGGAAAAACTTTTGATAGTTGTCTTGAAAATTTAGACAGGGTTTTGCAAAGATGTGAAGAAAAACATTTAGTCCTCAATTGGGAGAAATGTCATTTTATGGTCAAAGAAGGAATAGTGCTAGGACATCTAATATCTGAAAGAGGCATTGAGGTAGACAAAGCTAAAATTGAAGTAATTGAACGGTTACCTCCGCCTATAAATGTGAAAGGGATAAGAAGCTTTCTTGGTCATGTTGGGTTTTATCGAAGATGCATAAAAGATTTCTCATTTATTGCTAGACCGCTAACCCTTTTGCTTGACAAGGATGCTCCTTTCATATTTGATGATGCTTGTTTAAAAGCTTTTGAATTATTGAAAACAACGCTCATCTCTGCACCAAACATTCAACCCCCTGATTGGTCTTTACCTTTTGAAATTATGTGTGATGCTAGTGATTATGCTGTGGGGGCAGTTTTGGGACAAACTAAAGATAAAAAGCATAATGAAATAGCTTATGCTAGTAAAACTTTGACAGGACCTCAACTTAATTATGCAACCACTAAAAAAGAGCTCCTGGCTGTTGTTTTCGCTATAGACAAATTTAGATCTTATTTAGTAGGAGCCAAAGTAATTGTTTATTCTGATCATGCTGCTTTAAAATATCTTCTCATTAAAAAAGATGCTAAACCTCGTTTAATAAGATGGATCCTTCTGCTCCAAGAGTTTGACTTAGAAATTAAAGATAAAAGGGGAGTAGATAACCCTGTTGCAGATCACTTGTCTAGAATGTATTTTGAGAATCCGCAGGAACTAACCATTGATGATTCACTCCGAGCCGACATGCTCTACGGAATCAACAGATCCGACCCCTGGTATGTAGATATTGTTAATTTTATGGTTTTAGGATATGTACCACCAGGAGGAAACAAAAGAAAGCTTATTCAAGAGAGTCGTTCACACATATGGGATGAACCATATCTCTTTCGAGTATGCTCTGATGGCTTACTCAGGAGATGTGTGACCATTGAAGAAGGAATGAAGATCATTGAAAGATGCCACTCATCACCATATGGAGGTCATTATGGAGCATTCCACACACATGCAAAATTTGGCAGTGTGGATTCTATTGTCCAACAATGTACGAAGACACTAGAGAATTTATCAGAAGATGCGGGCCATGTCAAAGACATGACAACATAAACTCAAGGGATGCCATGCCACTCACCAGCAATTTGTAGATAGAGCTCTTTGATGTTTGTGGAATCGACTATATGAGACCATTGCCCCCATCAAAGAAATGTGAGTATATCTTGGTGGCGGTTGACTATGTCTCCAAGTGGGTGGAAGCATTACCTTGCAAACATGTCGACAACGTGAACTCAAAGAGGATGTTTGAAGAAACTATCTTTCCAAGATTTGGAGTCCCCAGAATAGTGATAAGTGATGGAGGATCACATTTCATCGACAAACGATTTGAACAGTATCTAGCGAGGCATGGGATCCACCACAACGTCGCTACACCTTATCATCCTCAGACAAGTGGCCAAGCAGAAACCTCAAACAAATAGATCAAGAATATTCTTCAGAAAATAGTTAATGAAATGGGAACAACATGGAAGGACAAGTTACCCGATGCACTCTGGGCATATCGGACTGCATACAAAACCCCAATTGGAATGTCTCCATATCAACTCGTATATGGGAAGACTTGTCACCTACCTGTTGAACTAGGGTTCAAATCACACTGGGCTATAAAAAGATGGAATATGGACTTTGATGCCGCTACAGAGAATCGACAAATGCAATTCTCAGAATTGGAGGAGTGGAGAGAAAAAGCATATCACATTTCGAAGATCTACAAAGAAAGATTCAAACGATGGCGTGACAAGAAGATCAAGAAGAAGGAGTTCACACCCGGAGATAAGGTATTACTTTTTAATTCCAGGGTGAAGCTCTTCGGACACGGAAAGCTACGAAGCAAATGGGAAGGACCATATAAGGTAATCAATTCATCATCCCACGGAGCAATCACACATCAAAATGACGAAGGTACATTATTCAAGGTAAATGGTCAACGTCTCAAAATATTTCTAGAGCCTAATGAAAAATTAGAAGAAATAGACATGATTAATTGTTACCTTCTAAGTGAATTTTAAGGCCCAATCACTTTATCTTTACATTTCTGGGACATGCATATGTTTTTCGGTATAGAGAACCTTTTAGAAACGAGTGCGCAGAAGAGGCCCGGTAGTAGAGCCAAAGCCAGGGCGGGCGCCCTAGGGTGTAGGGCGGCCACCCCACCCCTGTCACCACTTGCCACCGCCTTTTGCACTCCCGAACCATCTATCCTCTCTTATCTGATAAACCTTACAGAACACTTATCCAACCATTTCTCCGCGAGATTTGCTCCGTAGATGCTTCTAGAGGCTGTTTTCCACCCCTATATAAAGAACCCTTGACGACAGCCATCATCATCATCATCATCATCATCATCATCATCATCATCATCATTCAATCTTTCATTTAGCTCTCGCTTGCTAGATCTCCTTGCTCCAATGGCTAGCAACAACAACGCCGATATGAGGATGGCCCCCTACGGATCCATCCCCGACCAGCTCCCCAAAGAAGATCCAGATTCCAAGGCCTTAGTATTAGTCCACGATGAGCTCTCGCTAGCCACCATTCCACCAAAGCAGCAGCGCTATAGCAAATCTTTGTACGCTCAGCCTGTCCTCGTTGCACCATCGCAACCGCTCTTGCTCAAAGGGCCAAAGGAAGAGCCCATCATCCAGGTAC
Organism: Microstegium vimineum; assembly: GCA_022036555.1. Classification (NCBI taxonomy): domain Eukaryota; kingdom Viridiplantae; phylum Streptophyta; class Magnoliopsida; order Poales; family Poaceae; genus Microstegium; species Microstegium vimineum. The sequence goes on along the minus strand of CM039122.1, from coordinate 32,913,490 downwards.
CTGCCGGCACCAAGGTTCTCCCACCAAGACCCAAGGAGAGGGTCGTAGGAGTGAAGACCCATTAAAATGGAGAGCTCAACCACATCAAGTACACCACCGAGGAAGAACGTCCCTACTTCGAGGGAATCCGGGCACCCAAAGTCAGATTTGTGCAGCCAAAGGAAGCTCCGAAGCACTCCCTCAATTCCTTTGAGTCATCTCCCAAACACCGCAAGACCGTAGCGGATTTAGAAAAAGACTTCCATGCTAGAGATGACACGATCATCAATCTACAAAGCTCTCTAGACTTCTACACTAGGCAGGTCACGAACCTGAACACCACAGTAGGTGGCCTTAGGCGCTATGTAGATGAGCTTAAGAAGAAGATGAAGTTTTTAGAACGTCGCTAGATGCCTTAGCGAGTTAAACAGTCCTTGAGGCATGATTAGATTCATTTGCTAGAAGTTAGCTTGTTTCCTTTTCCCCTTTGTTTGCATGCCTCGGAATAAATAATAAATAAAGATCATTTTCTATTATTATTGTACCTTGCTTGTCTCCACTGTGTTGTTATTAAAAGAAAAACAGGAAACAAGTATGGGGGAGAGCCCCGATGACGAGACGAACATATTCAACCGCAACGAGCAAACATTTCAGAAACAAACAGAGCAACAACCACACACGCCGAAGCAGAGGCTGAGGGGCCACCCCAGTTGGGCGGTCGCCCCACTACCTAGGGCACCCGCCCTGGGCTGAGCACCTCCTGCTCCATCCTTCGACCACGGGCAGGTTTGCACCCTGCATGTCACATTTTTCCATACACATCTCTAAATTTCATTTCGTGCAGTGAGTTTCCATAAATAAATGCTTTAAACATGATAAAATGATAAAATGTTTCCTTAAAGCATCTTCATGGAATAGACTCTCTGTATGAAGTTTTCTAGAGTCCTACTAATGATAGGAATTAAGTTAGAGTCTCCATGTTGCTTAAGTCGTTGTGGAATATAAGATGGTAGAATATGAAAACTTAATTCTTGATAATCTCTGTCACTTGGAGAATTTATTTAAAAATAAATAACTACCATCTCCTATATGCTTTACACTTACCAATCAAAAGCCAAAAGGCTACTTATTTTGTATTGAGTTTGTTTGAATTGTGTGGATCCTTGTTAGAATTTTATCATACCCCGAAGGTCAAGGCTCCATTCATACATTACAAACACAAAAGATTCTCTCTTCAGAAGTAGTGTTGCATCAGAGGCATGGGCTATGCAAAAATAATTAATTTGAGGAAATAAAAATGGGCAAAAAGTCTGACAACCTCGTAGTAGAATTAGGGGTACTTCATGCACCCACTCAAAAAAACATATATACAAAGATAGCCCATGGTTCCTCTAATAGAAATGCACCAACAAGAGATGAGATTATAATAAAATTTGACCAACAAGTCTTGATCTAAGAGTATGGCATTATTCTCCTCGGATCCCGGTTTGACCAGGCAATACATGCAAGGTAAGTATGCCACACTTTTTGAGATTCATAAGGGATCGGAGAGCACCAGTAAGAGGAAAGAAGCAAGCTAAACATGCAAAAACTCCAAGTGACAAGATTGATAGATGAAGGGTCTCTACTTCTAGCTGCTTTATTCCTCAATTACTCATGGTTATATGGTGACTCTACTGAGAACTCCCGCAGTACAGGTAAAAAAGGAACTTTCTACTATTGATATCTAAACCTTAAGCTTGTTTTCACCATCCTTTTCTCGAGGACGAGTAAAAGCCTAAGTATGGGGGAGCTTGTTGACACATCTTAAGTATCAATTCTAATTGTGAACTAAGCAGAAGAAAGGATATATTTGCAATACACCACCTAGACTTAGGGTTTTAATTGACAGAATTCTACGAGTTTTGGTGTTTATCTGTTTCTACAAGGAGACAACTGCAAAAGAGCAAAAGAGGCCCACAAGTAAGGATTACATAGACACATAACACCTTCGCACGAAAAAGAATACTCTAGAAGGGTCAAGAAGGCTCGGGAGGGAACCAGAGGCCAAGCGGGCCCAGGGGAAGGGCGCCCGCCCTAACCCCTGGGGCGGCCGCCCTAGGGGAAGGCCCAATGAGGGTCTGCCTTGTGGACCCTCTCTCCACCGCCTTTGAGATCACATCTACACCATCCATTAAGGTCCGTTTGATCCGACGGCTAACGATCATTTGAGGGGGCTATATAAGGAAGACCCCTGCCCCCTCGCAAAGGGCAATCCATTATTCATTTACATATTTTCCAGAGAGGATTCGGCAGAGAGGATCGCTTATGGATCTATTCTCCAGGGCTTAGCATACATGTGAGATTAGATCGAGAGAGTTAGAGTGGAGGTGTGGATTGGAGGAAGCCCAACCTATCGGTGTCTCTTCTTCAGTTTGTATCGACGGGATGAAGACTCCTAACCTGAGGCTTGCTCCTAGGATTTCTTCGGTAATTTGACTTCTAATTCTAGTAAGTTCCCTGTTTATTAATTCTTTGGTTTGTGAGTTTACTTTATTCTCTTCGCGTAGAGAGTAGGGTAATCGTCTCTAGCGTAAACGTGGTGTTTGGGCTAGATACTCATAGATATCCCCTATTTAGCCGGATCTCTCGTAGTAGCTCGGAAAGTGACAATTCCGTAGATACCTTTGGAACCCACAATCCCGTTAGAAGGACTGGTAGGGTTTTATAGGCCGCGTGGTAAGCATTCTCTGAGGTGTCTCTTATCACGACAGTTGTCCCCAATAGAATACTAATACATATCTTATCTAGACTAGAAAGGCTACAATCGCAATCTTCTGTAATCGCCCATATCAAGATCACCTTGTTAATAGCCTGAAGGTTAATAGCATAGATCGGTTAGTTAGATGCACCCTTTCTCCCTGTGGAAATATAAATTATGATACTCTGGATAACCTCCTGGGTGAAGTGCTCACCGGTATCCGTGCGCTTGCGGATTACTTCAAAGTGATTTTTCTGTTTGCGTTAACAAATATCAGCAATGTGGCTTCCATGCCTTCTCTATCTATTTACTTAACTCCGAACTGTCATCATTGCTTCTCCTGAGTTGGTTGAAGTTGTATGCTTCATCTGTATGGCCGTCCATGCTTACGTCTAATTCTTGTTGGAAGGACTAGAGTTGGAGTTGTCCAATCTCATTTGTTGGGGGTGGCTTTCTACCTAAGATCCAACACTTCTTCACGCTGTGTGGAGGTTCTGGGTTGTCTTGACTTGTAAGGTTTCTGTCCGGGTATTAGGCCTTCTTTGGTGGTAGACCTGATATAATCCTGGATATATCCTTTATATTTTGTCACTTGTGGTTTTTTTTGTAGATGAGGCTTATATTGGCCTTATATTGGTACTTCTTGGTTGTTGTATTTGACCGAGTTGTTTTCGGCACCCATTGAGTGTTGCTGGTTGTATGATTGTCCTTGGAATATTCTCCTAGATATTCTATATAGTACCCTGATGTGCTGCTTTTATTGTAGCCGTTTGCATCTCATCCATGTAGTCCTTCTAGAATCTTTTGCCTTTACTGCTTCCTTTATGTACTATTGCTATTGTTGTCTTTTCTTCATGGACCTGGTGTATGTGCACCCATTGTTCTTCTATAAATAATTGTAGCATGGTTTCCTTATCGCATATCTTCTTCTTGCCCTTGTAAAGGTTCTTGTTGTATCATGGATATTGTAATTGGCGAGCTTGACGAGACCCCGGGCTTCTTTCTTCTTTTCCTTGGTTGTAATCTGGTTAATGGTGTAGTTCTTATGATAGAACTTAGTTGAAGGCTAATTTTGAGGTAGCAGGATTCTATGGAGGGAATCGAAGCGAATGGTGTAGTCCTTGTGATGGTATTGGTGTGTACTATCATGGACCCTTCAGTCGTTTGTTTGTGTTTCCATCCGAGTTGTTCTGGATTTGCTGCCTTTGATGATGCTCGTCTTGGATGACTTCTTGGTTCTGCCGCCTACAATCAGAAAGGAGGAGCTCTTTCTCATTTGAAATCAAGTACTTCCAAACTGCTGCTTCCTGCACGACAATTACTGGTTCTGGTTTGTGTAATTTTTACTTCTTCCCTGCTTATCGGGGTATTTTTGTATCTGTTGAGGCACTGTATTCTGATGTAACTCGGTTGTGTGCTGATATTTCTCAATTAAGGAATCCCTTTAATCTGTGTATCTGATGTCCTGCCGAGTTGTTTTCATTTCCGACTCGCTGGTTCTTTGTCACGTTGTATTCTGCAGGGTGTGATGGTATTTGATTGGCCTAATCTGACCGTTGTTTTTTCCTTTTCTGTTGCGCGATTCTAGGAGGCGATGGTTTTGGTATCCGTTCCGCTATTTTTCCGTAATTACTGCTTCTGGGTGTTGACGGTTATTAAGAGCTATTTTGTCACCATCAAAATACCGTCAACATCCTCATTTTCAAAGGAAAACAAACATAACCTGAACATATTATGCCAAATAACTAGTTCCACATGTCCCTTGACTATTTGATGCAGGTAATGACAAATGAGGTCTTTTGGGAGCCAGTGGGCCCACTTAGGGGGTCGGCCGACCACCCTGTGGGACCACAAGGCATCCCAAGCCCCCATAATCCAAGATCTACCCTCTAGATCACTCTCTAACCCTTGGATCCAAATGTGTTACCTCTCAACGGTTCAGATCTACATCACAAGGATCCATGGGCCCACATCAAGGATATCAGTGAGATAAACACCTCAGAACAAACACCCACACAAGATGACAAGTGGGCCCAACATATAGGAGGCAGAGAGGTGGGCCAGGGACCCCATAGGGGGGTCGGCCGACCTACCACTGGGGCCAACCAGACCACCCACTGGCCCGTGTGCTGTGGGGACACTTCTTGAGGGAAAGTGGTGGGGCCCACCTGCCAATGGGTGGCCGGCTGACCCTGGCCTGGTGCCCAAAAGGTGCACCGACCTCCCCACTGACTTCATGCATGCCTCCATGCAACCACTTGATCTCCCCCGTTGATCTAAGATGGTTCTAATGACAGTTTGATCCTACGGTGGATGATGGAAGTGGCGCGGATCGCTGACGTGGCACTAGGCTTTCCCTCTAGCTATAAATAGACCCCTTAGAGCTCCCTATTCATTTCATGCCTCATTGGAGAAATACTACTCTCTAGTCTCTTGGCGGAGCTCTTCAGTAGTGTTATGCTAGTTGGAGGAGAGTGAGGAATTCTTCTGGAGAAAGCCCCGGGTGAAGCTCCTTGTAAGTCTCTTGTAAGTTTAGCACTTGTAAGTGACTTCTTCTGAGTTCTTTATAGTATTCAGTATTCTAAATCTGGTTTAGCTGTTATACAACTTTTCATGCTTGATCATCGCTTTGCTCTGAGTAAAGTGCTTTAATCTTAGGCCAATGTTAAAGTAGTAAGATTAGTGTAGACGTGTTGTCTAAGCTTAATCTTGCCTTTGTAAACCGCTTATCGCGTGGATTGTTTGTGGATGCTAGTAGAAGGTGACACCTCTATCTAGTCTTTATATTCCACCACGTGTGTCAGATAAGTTCTTAAAAGGTAAGGCTTCAATACAACGTGACGGCGCGGTCCAGTTAGAGTTTTGCCCTCTTTCTGATCTATCCCGTCGCCTCCTGCAAGAGAAGGGCCGATAAGGCCAGTATAACCAGCTATCCCTTGTTAGACATCTGTGCTATATTGAACCTCTCAACCCAGTTATCATAATCTCCCTTGATCCATCATAGGACATATCTTTAATCCTAGTAAGATCACTATCGTTCCCTAAGGAAAATACGATACATGGAATACTCCCGGTGAAGTGCTACATCGGTATAATCTGTGCGCTTGCGGATTTATCCAATAGTCATAAGAAATACCAACAAGCATTTCTGGCGCCATTGCCGGGGAACGGTAGCTTTTAACTAGTACCCTTTGGTCCTATTTTATCTTTTTGTTTGATTTCATCCTTTCACTCCACATACACATATGGATCAAACCCCACTTATCGAATATGGTGCTCCAACGGGCGCTAGCTTGGAGCCACCTAAATCATCTCAGGCCATTTTGGCCGTTCGTTATGAGCTTCGCTCGAGTCTCAAAGCGATGGTTCAGGAAAAACCGTTTTCTGGGGACGAAGACGAAAATCCCTATAGTCATATACGTGTCTTTGAACAACTTTGTTCATGTGTCCATATCCAAGGGATGAGGCCAGGTACCCTTAAGTGGAAGCTATTTCCATTCTCCTTAATGGGAATAGCCAAACGATGGTACGTTCGCCACGTAGATGACGCAAAAAGAGATTGGGAAAAATTGATGCCTAAGTTATGTTTGGCATTCTTCCCTATCCCTTGCGTCATTCGTCTTCGAAAAGTGATCATCAATTTCTCGCAAAGAGAGAAAGAATCTCTAGGTGATGCATGGGCCCGTCTGACAGATCTAGTATCTTCAGGCCCTGATCTCGCTATAACCGAGCCTACAATGTTGCAACATTTTTATGGCGGTCTTAGTAGAGATTCTGCACAACTTATTGACATATCTTCCGGGGGAGCCTTCCTATGTTTACCCGTTAGTGCAGGGAAGAGTCTTCTTACGAAGATTCTTGATAACACCCCCTATACTAACGTATATTATGAAGGACCTGCGGAAGAACAAAAAGCAACCCCCAGAGTAGAAACAACGTCGATAGCCAAAACTTTTCACTCTACACCTCAAAATCTTGCTATTGAATCTGAACCACCAAGGGAAGAAGAAATTCATCCCTTGGAATTCCCCCTTGATATGGAGGATGATTTATTTTCCGATTTTGGAAATGTCTCGAATCAATCTGTGCAAAAGAAGTCTTTTGCTCGAAAAGCTCCGAACCGCCACATCCCTAGACTCATAGAAGAAGCATATCTTCAGGATACGGTTCAAGAGCTGGCGTCTGTCATGAGCAATGAGTGGTTAGAAGAGGCCAAATCCTCATCTGAACCAATTCAAATTCTTTCTTCCTCTACCACCATTCCTTGTCAGATCGATAGAGCCAAGTTAGACTCTCTTTGGGATCCTACCGTAGGAGTTAGCATTATGTCTAAATCATTAGCTAATGCTCTCCTAGGCAATGTAAAACTAACTCCAACCAACAAGTTCTTGAAGCTTTCTTCAGGACAATTGATTGAGAGTTGTGGGATCGCACAAACCATTCCTACGGTAATTAACAAAGTCAATATCCTCTTAAATTTCTTCATATTTGATATGGAGGAATTCGACTTGTTAATTGGACATCCACTCATGAGATTTCTTGATGGATCTCTTGATGGAAGTCTTAAGGGTCATCTTGGGAGTAGCATCAAGCTCTCGATTCCGCTCACCAATTCCATGAACACCATGACGGAATCACTCCCAGAATCTGACCCCATAGAGGAAGTGATGGTTGCATATCTTCTAGAATCATCTCATCCTGATCTAGAAGAAGAAGCCGAAGATTTCATCCAGGAAGAAGACGATATAGAAGAACCCATAGATCTAGAGAAATCCGAGCCCCCATCTAAGCCCTCTATAGAACTTAAACCCCTTCTAGCTGGTTTAAAGTATGCCTTTCTAAATGACGATCGTGAGGCCCCTGTGATCATCAGTGACAAACTCTCTCCTGAAGAGACCTTCAAACTCCTCACCATCCTAGAAAAGCATAATTCAGTCTTAGGCTATTCTCTTCAAGATCTTAAGGGCATTAGTCCCGCTCTTTGCACACATTGCATACCTATCGAACCTGAGGCTCTTCCTTCTAGAGAGCCTCAACATAGATTGAACAATGCGATGAGAGAGGTAGTAAAGAAGGAGGTCTTGAAACTCTTGCACGCAGGGATCATCTACCCCGTTCCTCATAGTGAATGAGTTAGCCCTGTGCATGTAGTGCCTAAGAAGGGAGGTATGATGGTCGTTCGAAATGACAAGAACGAGTTGATTCCTCAACGAACCGTCATGGGTTGGAGAATGTGTATAGATTACAAAAAACTCAAGAAGGCTACAAAGAAAGATCAGTTCCCATTACCTTTCATTGATGAGATGTTGGAATGGCTTGCAAAGCATTCTTTCTTTTGTTTCCTTGATGGTTATTCGGGATATCACCAAATACCAATCCACCCCGATGATCAAAGTAAGACCACTTTCACATGCCCCTATGGAACATATGCATATATGCGAATGTCTTTCGGCCTATGCAATGCTCCTGCTTCTTTTCAAAGGTGCATGATGTCCATTTTCTCTGATATGATCGAAGAAATCATGGAAGTTTTCATGGATGATTTCTCCGTCTATGGAAAAACTTTCGATGATTGCCTTGAGAATCTGGATACAGTCTTACAGAGATGTGAAGAAAAGCACTTAGTCCTGAACTAGGAGAAATGCCACTTCATGGTTCGTGAAGGCATAGTGCTAGGACATAGAGTGTCCAAACGTGGGATAGAAGTGGATAGAGCTAAGATCGAAGTTATAGAACAACTTCCACCTCCCATGAATGTCAAGGGAATCCGTAGCTTCCTTGGCCATGCTGGCTTCTATAGACGGTTCATACAAGACTTCTCTCAAATTGCCCGTCCGTTAACAAGCCTTCTAGCCAAAGATGCACCCTTTGACTTCAATGATGAGTGCTTAGATGCTTTCTATGTTCTCAAGAAAGCACTCATCTCAGCTCTAATCATTCAACCCCCTGATTGGAAGCTCCCCTTTGAAATAATGTGTGATGATAGTGATTATGTTGTCGGTGCAGTATTAGGCCAAACCAAAGATAAGAAGCATCATGCGATTTCATATGCTAGCAAAACCTTGACAGGGTCACAGCTAAACTATGTAACAACTGAAAAAGAGCTGTTGGCCGTGGTGTTTGCTATAGACAAGTTTAGATCTTACTTAGTAGGAGCAAAAGTTATTGTCTATACAGATCATGCTACCCTTAAGTACTTGCTCACTAAGAAAGATGCTAAACCACACTTAATAAGATGGATCTTGTTACTCCAAGAATTCGATCTTGAAATAAAAGATAAAAAGGGAGTAGAAAATTCTGTTACCGATCATTTGTCTAGAATGCAATTGAAAGAAGCACAGGATTTCCCCATCGACGACTTCCTCAGAGATGACACACTCCTCAAGATAGCAGACTCCAACCCCTGGTATGCAAATATAGTCAACTTTATGGTTGCAGGCCATGTACCACCAGGGGAAGATATGAATAAATTGTTTCAAGAGAGTCGAGTGCATCTCTGGGATGAGCCATACCTCTATAGAGTATGCAATGGTGGATGACTAAGAAGATGCGTACCTATAGAGGAGGCAACCAAAATCATGGAAAGATGCCATGGAGCAGAATACGGCGGTCACTATGGAGCATTCAGAACTCATGCCAAGATTTGACAGAGTGGGTTCTTTTGGCCAACCATGTACAAGGATACCCATGATTATGTCAAAATATGTGCAAGGTGCCAGAAGCATGGGAACATCAATACCCGAGACACCATGCCACTCACCAACAACCTACAAGTTGAGCTCTTTGATGTGTGGGGCATCGACTACATGGGGCCCTTTCCTCCATCGAAAGGGTATGGGTACATCTTGGTGGTGGTGGACTATGTGTCCAAGTGGGTAGAAGCATTACCCTGCCACAAAGCTGATGTAGCCAATTCAAAGAGAATGTTTCATGAAGTGATATTCCCCAGATTTGGAACCCCAAAGTTAGTCATAAGTGACGGGGGATATCACTTCATTGACAAAGGCTTCCGCTAATTCCTCACTAATCAAGGCATCCGACACAATGTTGCAACTCCATACCATCCTCAAACGAGTGGTCAAGCAGAAACATCCAACAAACACATCAAGAACATTCTGCAGAAGACCGTGGAAGAGATGGGTACCGCTTGGAATTACAAACTACCGGAGGCACTCTGGGCATATCGGACCGCATACAAGACCCCAATTAGTATGACACCATACCAACTTGTATACGGGAAGACATGCCACTTGCCCGTGGAATTAGAATTCAAAGCACATTGGGCAATCGAGAAATGGAACATGGATTTGCCAGCTACTGGATAATTCAGGAAGATGCAAATCTCTGAATTGGAAGAATGGAGAGAGAAAGCATACCATAATGCCAGGATATACAAGGAAAGAACCAAAAAATGGCATGACAAGAGAATCAAGGTCAAGGAATTCAATCCAGGAGACAAAGTGATGAGGACATGCCAGCTTGTCATGTGGTGGAATATGAAGAAGATTCACCATCTTATACAAATGATATAAATCATGGTCCAATTACATGTAATTGTGCCACTAAACTACATGAAGAGGTGAATTCATTCCTAGCTAAAATTAACTTTAATAATTCTAAGAATGTTATACTACCTAAGTGTTCTACTTTTATTGTACTTAGGTATACACATCAAGAGAAGAATGTTACTCTACATGAAGAATAGCTACATACCAAAAACGGACCAGTTCACTTCCAAAACAGACCAGTTAAAGAAATGCCCATATCTCTGCACTCCGAGAAGCTTTTGAGGCCCTTGAAGACATTTTGGAAATATCATCAAGTATATTTTCCAATGCAACAAACCCCAACCCTTTTGGTCGTGCCAATCTGGTGATATACACGATTTAGTCAAGACTGCTCAGAGGACCAACAGTTTCACAGGATAGAATGTTGGTTTAACTTCTCCTGCAAAATTGTACCATTCTATAAGGTCTCGTGATGCATGGTATACATTTCTAGAAATCTCTTCAAGTCTTCTTTCACACCCAACAAACGGCTCGTCATTTGGACTTCCCAATAAAGAATTATGATCAGTTTAGTAGAAACTGCTCTGGAGGCCAACAGTCACGCGAAGCCACTTCGGGAAGCCATCTCGCGGTGACCTTTCACATAGCCTATCTTCAGAAACTCCTTTTAGTTTTCATACCTATCTAGGAGGGTTGTTCATAGTATATATATATCCCCTGCGACTAAGCTATTGACAACTTTTGATGAATTAAGAACATATATGGTATTGCAGCCCAGCTGTTGAGTGTCTTACTCAAACATTTGTTCTTCTTGGACTTGTGAAGAGATCCCTCTGGGATCCCCTACTTCGTGCTCTACGGCTTCCGTTCGGCTGTGCCGTATTGTGTGGATTAGTTCTGGATTGTGGTTCTGCGGTCGTTCGGAGATCGAGTCGAATTCTTTGCGGTTTCGGTGCCTCTCTCCCCGTCGCTTGGTCGCATCCAACCTTGGACAGGTATAAAGCTAGTTATCCCCCGCTGTTCGCAGCAAGTTATCTCTTGATTCGTGACCTACTATCGTGAGTTGCCAATCCCTTACCGATCCATATCGGGTCTTGTCACAAAGTCTTGCTATTCAACTCAAGATTCAAGCTCTTCGGTCACAGAAAATTGAAAAGGAAATGGGAAGGGCCATACCTCATTGTCAATGCCGCGACTCATGGAGCAATCACACTCTAGGAAAACGACGGTAAAATCTTTAAGGTAAATGACCAACGTCTTAAAGTTTTCTATGAGCATGAAATTCCTGAACAAGAAATTGATATGATAGATTTTGTTCTTAATCCAAATTAGAACTAAAATCTATATGTTTTAACTTTGTTGTTCAAATTTCAAGAATGACCTTAGAAATGGCCTAGACTTAGCCTTGACTCCCCCCTCATGAAAGGTCGGCCCTTTTAGCCTCTAAAGGCGGTCGACCGACCATCATTTTGGGCCAAACAACCCGAAACTTCAGGACCTGACTCACCTGACCTAAACAAGTTCGAAACCTGGCTCGGTCGGTCGATAACTTTCAAAAAGCGATCGACCGATCATGGTTCGAACTCGTTCAAACGTCTCGGTGCACAGGAGCGTCGGGCCAACGTTCTCCTTCAGTTTTCATCACGATCCGAGCGAAAACAAAGACCCTCAACGTTGTTTCTCTTCTTCTTAACCCCCTCTCCTTCTCCTTCCTCCTTCCACCTTGCTTTCTTTCACAACCAGCAGCACCACCATCACCCTTTGCAACCCTTCACACCTCCTTGATCACCACCATGGCACCACCATGCAACAATGGCAAGGCACCGCTCGTTCCGTTCGGCGGAAGCCCTTCCAAGGCCCAAGACGACATCAACATCGATGCCATGGCCGTCGAGGTGCTCGACGTCGCTCCCCTGGCCATGGCACCACCGCCGGCATAGCTGAACTCCCCTATAGGGGGCCAACCGACCGGGCAGTGGAGCTCAGAGCGAATGCAGATCATCGCTCAGTCGATGTCTCCTCACCGCAACCTCAACAAGCCAGCGGCGTGACCAGTGACTCCCAAAAGGCCGACCACCGGCCAATTGGGGGTGAATAAGGTGCCCATCTACTCCACCGACGGCGACACGAGCATGGGTTACACCCACTCGTACTCGCCATCAACACCGCCAGGGAGGCGGATTCAGAAGGCTCAAGGTGGACCAGGGAGAGGCAAGGTGCTCATCCCTCCTCTCACCTCCGAGGAGCGGAGGAAGGGGGTGCGCAGATCCCTTGAGACGGAGGAGTCCAGCAAGTCTGTCCGGCGGACTAGCAATCCACCATCAATCTCTGGTCGTGCAGGCAAGTTCGAGGATGAAGATGAAGAAAGTGATATGGAGAAAGTGTTTCGCATCATCGCTAGACTTAGGGAGAACAACACCAAGTGAGCAGAACGTGCAACAGAAGAGAGGATGGCTCGCCTAGATCTAAAGGATAACTTTAATGATCTTCACATTAGCACCAATGCGAAGATCAAGCGCTTAACACAGGCAATCGAGAGAGAAGATCTCTTTGCCCCTCCATCTCCATAGATCACTAGTCCACAAATAAGATAGGGACTTAGGTTTATTTTCCAATCATTTTGTTTATTTCCCTTTCATCAATGTAATGTGTGCTTACAAAAGTTTGAATTAAATAAAAATGTTTGGTTCTGCTGGTATTTTGCCCAGCAGAACCCCTGCATTTGATGTTTCTCTGTCACTAAATTCAGCATGCTCCAAAACAAGTATGGGGGAGGTCCGTCGACACTCCAACTTGTCAAAACACCAGAATACCCACAGAATCATGATGTACACATCCATGACACGTACCAGAAAAAAATTGGACCGAAATGGCCACTTTTATGCATCGGCCGATGCACTTTGGAGACTAAAATTCAAAAAGTTCAAAGTACATCAACATTCAGAGGTAAGGGATCTGAATGCAGAGTTCGAAGTGGCCAAATGTCTCCAAAGAGCGGTCGACCGACCGTACTTGTAGGGCCTGGACCCACCAGCCAACATACATTCAATTTCAAACGTCTATCCTGACTGGTTTGCCATGTCTCTCCCCTTTCCTCTATACTTTTTCATTTGTTTTCTCATTTTCCTTTCAAGAATAAAAATGAAATAAAAATATTTCTTCATGAAACTTATCACTTAGTTTAATTTCCTTTTAATATTGAATAAAACAAGAAATCGCTTCCAAAATTAAAATTTTGAAAAGTAACATGATCTATGACATTTAAAGGGCAAAAGCGTCATAAAGACAACTTCTTGCTTTTTGCTTATGCTAGTGGGAAAACACTTTGATAGGAAGATCATATGGACTAAGTTGTTGATTAATGTGATATAGTCTCGGCTCATGATTCATTCCCTTTCTATTTAAAGTCCCTGGATATTAATTTTTGAAAATGTCGTAAAACCATAATGTCACTACTCCTCTATAGTGAGAAAAATCCTACCAAAGCCATAAACACTTATGCATGTTCAAAACCGTCCTCAAATTCTTCTTGTAATTACTTTGAGTTCGGTCAAACCTTGCGACCCTTGTTGAGAATTTTGTCATAGTTCGAAGATCAAGATCACGTACACTCCATATATTTTTCGCTGCTTCTACACTGGAAGTACGCAAAACATGCCTTTCATTTACATGATCCATGTTCATCCAATAAATACTCTTGAAATAACTATTATGATCTCTCCCTATATTCTTCAAAAAGAGATACGGCTATCATAAATGAAAAAAAATTATTATGATGAGCAAAGCTCTTCAATGCTAAAAAAAATCTCTGATAATAGCCATGTCTCAAGTAATCCTAAAGTTAGAGAGATCATATACATAGCCAAGGACTACATGTCAGACCAATACCATTGTTCACACACATGCACATCTTGATTTAGGATTATGACATTCTTCTCCTTGGATCCTTGTTTTGACTTTACAATATAAGTGATGCAAGTTTGCTACATTGATCATCCCTACCTAAGATCCACATAAGCTATTTAGAAATAGGGAGATACAAAAGAAGGCAACCTCTTTATGCCTTGGTAAGGAATCTTGCACTTTGAGTGATTTAGAGTGCTATAAGAGGAGTAAGATGACTTATGAGATTTCTTTTGAAAAATTTATCAAAAACTCCAAGTACTAAAATATGAAATGGGAAGATGATTTTTCCTTGAAGAACTGTTCCATTTCTCAACTTCTCAAGGAAATATGTTAGCCAATACCACATATCCCATTGGTATGACAAAATGTCTTGAATGAATCTATATGCTTGCTTTCTACTTTGAATAACATGGTCTTGTTATCTTTTATCCTTTACTCGAGGATGAGCAAAGAGGTAAGTATGGGGGATCTTGTTGACGGTTATTAAGATCTATTTTGTCACCATCAAAATACCATCAACATCCTCATTTTCAATGGAAAACAAACATAACCTGAACATATTATGCCAAATAACTAGTTCCACATGTCCCTTGACTATTTGATGCAGGTAATGACAAATGGGATCTTTTGGGAGCCAGTGGGTCCACTTAGGGGGGTCGGCCGACCACCCTGTGGGACCACAAGGCATCCCAAGCCCCCATAATCCAAGATCTACCCTCTAGATCACTCTCTAACCCTTGGATCCAAATTTGATACCTCTCAACGGTTCAGATCTACATCACAAGGATCCATGGGCCACAATCAAGGATATCAGTGAGATAAACACCTCAGAACAAACACCCACACAAGATGACAAGTGGGACCAGCATACAAGAGGCAGAGGTGGGCCAGGTACCCCATAGGGGGTCGATCGACCTACCACTGGGCCCACCAGGCCACCCACTGGCCCGTGTGCTGTGGGGACACTTCCTGAGGGAAAGTGGTCGGGCCCAGCTGCCAATGGGTGGTCGGCCGACCCTGGCCTGGTGCCCAAAAGGTGCACCGACCTCCCCACCGACTTCTTGCATGCCTCCATGCAACCACTTGATCTCCCCCGTTGATCTAAGACGGTTCTAATGACGGTTTGATCCTATGGTGGAAGACGGAAGTGGCGCGGATCGCTGACATGGCACTAGGCTCTCCCTCTAGCTATAAATAGACCCCTCGAGCTCCCTATTCATTTCATTCCTCATTGGAGAAATACTACTCTCTAGTCTCTTGACGGAGCTCTTCAGTAGTGTTATGCTAGTTGGAGGAGAGTGATGAATTCTTCTGGAGAAAGCCCCAGGTCTGTCGGGAATCTTCTTCGGAGTTCGTCCTCAGCGGATGCGAGTCTCTTGTAAGTTTAGCACTTGTAAGTGACTTCTTCTAAGTTCTTTATAGTATTCAGTATTCTAAATTTGGTTTAGCTTTTATACAACTTTTCATGCTTGATCATCGTTTTGTTTTGAGTAAAGTGCTTTAATCTTAGGCCAAGGTTAAAGTAGTAAGATTAGTGTAGACATGGTGTCTAAGCTTAATGTTGCCTTTGTAAACCGCTTATCGCGCGGATTGTTTGGGGATGCTAGTAGAAGATGACAGCTCTATCTAGTCTCTGTATTCCACCACGTGTGTCAGATAAGTTCTTAAAAGGTAAGGCTTCAATACAACGTGACGACGCGGTTTGGTTAGAGTTTTGCCCTCTTTCTGATCTATTTCGTCGCCTCCTGCAAGAGAAGGGCCGATAAGGCCAGTATAACCAGCTATCCCTTGTTAGACATCTATGGATATTGAACCTCTCAACCTAGTTATCATAATCTCCCTTGATCCATCATAGGACATATATTTAATCCTAGTTAGATCACTATCGTTCCCTGAGGAAAATACGATACCTGGAATACTACCGGTGAAGTGCTACATCGGTATAATCTGTGCGCTTGCCGATTTATCCAATATTCATAAGAAATACCAACACTTGGTAACAGCTATTTATGAGAACCAACCTTTTTGTTTTAGCCTTATATAAATTTCTTCACCCTTTATTACCGTCTCTTTCTTCGACTAACGGAAAATTTCTATTCTTTGATTTCGGCTTAACCCTCTTCTGTCATGCTTCTTGAGATAATTTTGCAATGAAGGGCAAAGGTATTCCAAA
Organism: Microstegium vimineum; assembly: GCA_022036555.1. Classification (NCBI taxonomy): domain Eukaryota; kingdom Viridiplantae; phylum Streptophyta; class Magnoliopsida; order Poales; family Poaceae; genus Microstegium; species Microstegium vimineum. The sequence goes on along the minus strand of CM039122.1, from coordinate 32,897,184 downwards.
GTCTTCCACTCAGCAAGGTTATCTTGATCTCTTAGTTGCGCAAGGGCTTCTTTCAAGGTCTGCTCTTTCTTCCTGCCAATTGCCCGGTGATCAATTGTCCCCAAATTCATCTCCTCATCAATCTCTTCTTTTTGTTTCTTTTGTCCAATCTGGACTTTGTTTTCCACCATCTAATTTCTTAGTTCAATTCCTTGAATTCTATGGTCTTCAACTTCTTAGTTCCTAATGCTATCCTCTTCCTTTCCTGCTTTGTGCATCTTTGTGAGGTTTTCATAGGAATTCCTCTTTGCCTCTTGTTCTTCCGCTATTTCTTTCGGGCCCATTTTATTGGTAGATCTAGAGTTCCTAGTTGTGGTTGCTACATGATTCAATCTAGGCAGAGTCACAAGAATGCCTTTCCTTCTTTGTCCCTCTCTGATTCCGTTCATGACTGGGATGAAAAGTGGTTTTATGTTTCTCAACCATCTTTTCCTAAGCCCTTTGATTTGTCTTCTCGCCCAGTTTCTCTTCCTTGTTGGTCTGACAAAATCACCTCTTCTGAGAAGAGAACTCTTAAGCCTTTGATTGATCATCTTAGTTTCTTGAAGCAATCTAGTTTGATAGGCAATGATATTGTTGCTAGCTTCTTATGTCGCCGAGTTCAGCCCTTGATGAAAAAGGATCATCTAGGTTTTGAATATAGTGGTCCTTCTGATTCATCTCGCCTTATCCTTGAGACTGAACTTTCGGATGATGTTGTTCTTGAGATGATGAATAGAGTACTGGGTAGTGTTGTTATTCTTACTGTCGAGATTCAAGAGTATAGTGTTGCCAATCCTTTGCCTAATGTAAGCGTTTATATCCTTGATCTATTTTTGTTGTCTTTGTCTGATGTGTTCTTGCTTTGCAGGGTTTTGGCTATGGTTTTGCTCTCCATGTGCCTGCTGTTGATGATGGCAGAAATTTGGATGGCGATGATGATGATGATGATGATGATGTCGCCACTGGTTCTCGTGTTGCATCTCCAAAGCGAGGACATTTAGATGATGATATTAGGCTTCCTCGGTTGAAAAGGTGGCGGTCTGCCCATCAGGGTTCTTTGTCAGGTTATCTTTATGCTGAGTTCTTTTTGTTTTTTCTATCTATCTTTGTCCCTTGATTCTGTTTTTTGTCTGTAGATGGGCATTCGGCTCTTTCGACTAAAGATGAATCTGGCAACCTTTTGAGTCCTTCTGGGTGAGTCCCTTTTCTTTTACCCTCTTTATGTGCTTTCATGATGTATGCTGATGCTTGTTCTTCTTATTGTAGTCGGGTGTCTGCTGATGTTCCCTTTGCTGCTAGCTCTATTGTACCTTCTTCTGCCTTACCATCTTTTTATGGCGGTTTTGATTTTTCTATTCCAATGTTATCCTTTTCTCAAACTGTGACTCAAATCAAGAAGTCTTCTAGGTATTTTTTTTCTTTTGCTTATCTTTTTGATCTTTACCGAGTTCTTTGTAAAGATTTGTGATATTTTTGATTGCAGTGTTCCTTTAGGTGGCTCCTCTTCTTCCAAGGCTGTCGTAGGCTTGAAGTCGTCTTCTCAGGGTAGGTTTATTTTCTGTCCTTCTTGATCTTATTTGTTTCATGTATCTCTGTATTGAGCTTTTTTTTGTTGTAGGTGTTTTGGCGGTTCCCAGTGGTGCCGGATTGGTGACTGAAGTGTCTCTTGGGAAGCATTTCGTAACTTCCCAACCTATTAACCGAGTTCTCTCTGCGGTTGATCATTGTGTTCTTTTGTCTTCTCGGTCTGAGCGAATTGGTAGGTTGCTTTCAACCTGGGAACCTTTTTCTTCAGAATATGGTGCAGAGCTCAAGGTATTTTCGATAATCTTCTGTTTCGTACTTCTGTTTTCTTGTTATTATTTCCTTATCTTAGTTCTTGTCAGCAGGCTTTTCATCAGGATCAAGATGTTCTGTTTGGTCCTCAGGAAGAGAGGTCAGCTAACCTTATTCAGGGTAGCCTTGGTAAAGCTGAGGCCGAGTTGTCTTGTGTCCAAGATGAGTTGACTTGAGTAAAAGAGATGCAGGAGTCTGCTACTACCTGAGCTTCTGATGAAATTGCTGATTTGAAATCCCGACTTGCAGGTATTTGTTTTGCTCTTTTTGTCTTTGATTTTTATGTCTTTTGCTTACTTATTTGTTTTGACGTTTATCAGATGCTGAACGCCAATGTGAGGTTTGGTGGAAAGATCAGGAGGTAATGACCGAGACTCTCCGGTCTTCTGAAAATATGGCTGAGCATGTAAGTGAATCTGCTGATGATACTTTAAAAAAGGCTCAAGATTTGCTGGCTGAAGCTCAGTTGATTCGAGCTGGTGCTGATCGTGATCTTGTCCCGGCTTTACAATCAGTTCAGACTTTGCAAAAAAAGTTGAATTCGTCCCGAGCACAACTTAGATCTCTTCTTGAGGCTGTGAAGCCTATTATTGCCGTTGTTTGTCATCCTGGAGATGATAGCGCTGGTGTGGATAGTATAATCCCAGTGTTATCTTCACGTTTTTGTGAGTTTGTGCAAAGTGGGTTTGAACGGTGTATTAATAATGTTGCTTCCTTTGTTCGGGCTCTTGCTCCTGAGGTACCTTTGAACCGAATTCTTGAAGATCCTATGGAGGCCGACCTTTTGACTAAGTGGGAGCAGTCAAAGCCTGAGGTTGAAGAGCTTTGTAGTGGTATACTTAGTCAGATGAAAGTGTTGCCCCCTTCTCCTTGATAACAAACATTTTATGTGTCCTTGAGTGACGGTCTTGTAATATATACACTTGGGATGATCTTTTGCTTAACATATTATCAGGCTTTGTCCTGATATTGTTATTTCTTGATATGTTTGTCTTGCCTCGTCTTGTGGATGTTGTGTAAATTGCCTTCTGATCAATTTACTTGTTATTCTAATAAATACTTAGATCGAGTTCTTATGACTGAATATTGTGCCTCTGTATTAGGCTCTGTAGATCCGTCGGTATTCACCGAGTTCTTTCTAAGTGGTATTATTGGTCTTCATGTCTTGATGATTATACTGAAAATGTTGTTGTTCATACTATGCCTCATGCCTCTGAGTTAGGCTTTGTAGATCTTTATCTTTGTGCTTTATTTGTAAAAAATGACCTCCGAGTTGTTTCGGGGTAGTATTGTTGATTGGAGTAATGTGATGACATTCGGCTTGTATTTGTTGTTGTGCCGAGTTGTACCGCTCTTTAAGCATGTGTTGTGCCTCTTTGCACTGTATTTGACTTTGATATTTGTCAATGTAGAATGATCTTCTTGTTGAGCCGAGTAGTTTGCTGTTTGTCACGCCGTCTCACGAAACGGTAGACTTGTAGATATATGAACCAGACTGTGCCGCTCATTGTGCAAAGCAGTCGGTTTGTCATGTTGCTTCACGAAGCAATTGAATGAAAATGCGAGACAGTGCTGCTCATGGTGCAAAGTTGTCGGTCTTGTCATGTCATCTCACGAAATGGTAGACTTTATATATATGTACCAGACTGTGCCGCTCATGGTGCAAAGCAGTCGGTTTGTCATGTTGCTTCACGAAGAAATAGACTTAGAATGCTAGATAGTGCCGCTCATGGTGCAAAGCTGTCAGCTTGTCATACCGTCTCACGAAATGGTAGACTAATATATATGAACCCGACTGTGCTGCACATGGTGCAAAGCAGTCGGTTTGTCATATTGCTTCACGAAGCAATTGACTTAGAATGCCAGACAGTGTCGCTCATGGTGCAAAGCTGTCGGCTTGTCATGCCGTCTCACAAAACGGTAGACTAATATATATGAACCAAACTGTGCCGCTCATGGTGCAAAGCAGTCGGTTTGTCATGTTGCTTCACGAAGCAATTGACTTAGAATGCCAAACAGTGCCGCTCATGGTGCAAAGCTGTCGACTTGTCATTCCGTCTCAAGAAACGATAGACTTTGTAGATCGTTTGTTCTTGAAGTCTTGTATCTTGTGTCTTTAGTTGTAGAATTTCTTGAGTTGGCTAATATGCCAAGTGTTGCTTGATTGAATTCCGTCTTCTGTCAGTAGCTCGTAAGTTCCGGGTTGTATTGTTGTCTTGATGATAAAAGGGCACTCCTTTGGGCTGAGTAATTTGTGTCTTCCTTCTTTCTTTTGAATTAGTCGTAGCACCAGATCTCCTGGCTTTAGTGTTCTTGGATGCATATTTCTGTCGTAATGTCTTCGTAGGCCTTGTAGGTATCTTGCATTTTGAATTACTGAATTGTCTCTTATTTCATCGATTGTGTCAATCTCTAGCTGTCTTGTTTCTTCGGCTTCTCCTTCGTTGTATTGTTCTATTCTTGGTGATTGCCATATTAAGTCGATAGGTAACACGACTTCTGATCCATATACCAGAAAGAAAGGTGAGTATCCTGTTGCTCTGCTAATTTGGGTTCTTAGGCCCCATACTACTTTTGGTAATTCTTCTATTGATTTTCCTCCATAATCTTTTAGGTCTTCATATAGTCTTGGTATTAGGCCTTGCAGTAATAGCCCAATATTGGAATTCTTTTGCTGTAAATGGTGATCCAAGATCTGTGATTATTCGATTGGGCATCCCAAATCTGTGCATGATGTCTTGTATGAATTCTGTTGCTTTTTCTGCACTGTATTTGACTAGCGGCTTGTATTCAATCCATTTGGTAAATTTATCTATTGCCACGAATATGTATTCAAATCCTCCTTTTGCTTTTTTGAGGGTTTGACTTGTTGTAGCCCCCAGCATGAGAAAGGCCATGCTGGTGGTATGCAGATTAGATTGTGTGCTGGAACATGTGATTGTCTTGCAAACATCTGGCAGCTTTTGCATGTTTTGACCAATTTCCACCGCATCCCGAGTGGATTTCTTCCAATATCTCTTTTCCTTCATGCATTGATACATATTTCAATAATACTCTAGAAGATGCTGCTCTCTTGTAAAGTTTGTCTTTTATGAGAACGTATGCTTTGCTTTTCCTTATAACCCTTGTTGCTTCTGTTTTGTCTCTGGGTAGTTTGCTTTCGTTTTTATAATCAATGTATGGTTGCCTCCAATCACTTTCTATGTTGAAGATTTGTCTTGAAGTACTGGTTTTTTTTATCTTGTCTATATCCATTGAGTGTTTTTTCTGTTTGCTAGTTTCTTGGATTGATGGCTTTGTAAGTTCTTCTACGAATATTCCAGGCGGTACCTTTGCTCTGTCTGATCCTAATTTTGACAAGATATCTGCTGCCACGTTTGAATCTCTTAAGACATGATGGATTTCCAGTCCTTCAAAATTCTTCTCGATTTTCCTTATTTCTGCACAATATGCGTCCATGTTGTTTTTTGTGCAATCCCATTTTTTGTTTACTTGGTTGATTACTACTGCTGAATCTCCATAGGCGAGAACTCTTTTGATTCCCAGAGTAGTTGCTACTTTTAATCTGTGTATGAGTGCTTCGTATTCTGCTTCATTGTTTGTTGCTTGCCATAATATTTGCAGTACGTACTTTAATTTTCTTCCTTCTGGGGAGATTAGTAGCACACTTGCTCCTTCCCCTCCAAGCTTCAGAGAACCATCAAAGTACATCTTCCAGTGATCTTGTATTGGTTCGGGTTCTTTTTGTGTGATTTCTGTCCATTCAGCGATGAAGTCGGGTAATATCTGTGACTTGATTGCTGTTCTAGGTTTGAAGTCCAAGTTTAAAGATCCGAGCTCTACTACCCATTTTGATATTCGTCCCGTGGCGTCTTTGTTCTTGAGGATACCACTTAACGGAAAATTTGTCACTATTGTTACTTTGTGCTCCTGAAAATAGTGTCTTAACTTTCTTGATGATATGAGCACTGCGTAGAGTAGTTTTTGTATGTGTGGGTATCTGACTTTTAATTCTGTGAGTACTTCGATGATGTAATATACTGGTCTTTGTACTTTGTAGATATGTCCGGGTTCTTCTCTTTCCACTATGATTGCTGCACTTACTACGTTTTTTGTTGTAGCAATATATAGCATCATGTCCTCCTTGTTTCTCGGCGATGTCATTACTGGCGATGATGATAAATATTCTTTTGACTTGATGAAAGATTGATTCGCCTCCTCTGTCCATTCAAAATTTTCTTTCCTTTTTAGGAGTTTGAAGAAGGGTAGTCCTTTGTCTCCTAATTTTGATATGAATCAGTTGAGAGCTGCCATACATCCTGTCAGTTTTTGTATGTCCTTGATCTTGTTTGGTGCTTTCATATCCATAATTGCTTTGACTTTCTTTGTGCTTGCTTCGATTCCTCTATTGCTGAATAAGAAGCCGAGTAGTTGTCCTGATGGTACACCGAAAACACACTTTGTGGGGTTGAGTTTCCACTTCCAAGCTTTTATATTTTTGAAGGTCTCTTCTAGGTCTTCCAATAGTGATTCTAGTTCCTTTGTTTGGATTACCACATCATCAATGTAGGCCTCAGCGTTTCTTCTGATTTGATTTCCTAAGCAGGTTTGTATTGCTCTTTGATATGTTTCTCCTGCATTTTTTAGTCCGAACGACATTGACTGGTAGCAATATGACCCAAAGGGTGTTATAAAAGATGTTTTGCTTTGATCTTCCTCTCTTAGTGATATTTGGTGGTATCCTGAGTAGCAGTCGAGGAAAGATAGCAGTGATGATCCAGCTGTTGAATCTATGACTTGGTCGATTCTTGGTGGCCCATATGGGTCTTTTGAGCAACGTTTGTTAAGATCTATGTAGTCAACACACATACGCCATTCTTTTGAGTTCTTTTTCTCCACTAAAACTAGGTTGGCTAACCAGTTCGGGTTGATTATTTCTCTGGTAAATCCTACTGCCAATAGTTTTGTAATTTCCTTTTTGATTGTTGCTTTCCTATCCGGTGCAAATCTGCGTAGCTTCTGTTTTACTGGTCTTGATCCTTTGTTTGTGTCAATTATGTGCTCAGCCAACTCCTTTGGGACTCCTGACATGTCTGCTGGTTTCCATGCGAATATGTCTTTGTTGTCCCTTAGAAAGTTGGTGAGCGCGAGTTCCTATTTGGGGTCTAGATTTGCACTGATTATTGCTCTCTTTTCTGAATCTCCAGTTAATAGGTCGATTGTCTTTGTGGCTGCTTCTTTTGGAGGTGTAAAGTTGTTTGGCTTCTTTGCTGGAATTTGGATTTCGTCTGGATTCACTTCCTCAACCTTCTTCACAATGTCTTCTTTTTCCTTGTAGTCTTGTAACTTTTTTGATATTTGTATGGCTTGTACATCACAATCATATGCCTTCTTTAGATCTCCCTTTAGTGAAAGAACTCCTTTTGTTGTCGGCATCTTGAGCAGTAGGTATGGGTAGTGGGGTACTGCCATGTATCTTGTGAGTGCTGGTCTTCCGAGAATTGCATGATACATGATTCGAAGTCAGCTACTTCAAATTTAATGAACTCAGTTCGATATTTGTCAGGTGTCCCAAAGGTAACTGGTAAAGTGATCTGTCCCAATGGTATATAAGCTCTTCTGGGTACTATCCAAAAGAAAGGAATACTTGTTGGTGTGATCATGCCTTCATAGTCCAAGTTCATCTTCCTTAGGGTGTCTGCGAAGATTATGTTTAATCCTGCTCCTCCGTCCATGAGCACTTTGGATACTGCTATTCCTACTATTGTTGGTCCCATTACTAGGGGATAGTAGCCAACATTTGCTGCACTTGTCCATTGATCTTCTCTTGTAAACTGAATTGGGTATTTTGACCAATCTAAATATCTTGGAGTAGCTGGCTTTGCTTCCATGATGGTTATGTGTGCTAGCTTTTCCTGTCTTTTACTTCTTGTATATGATGCTCCATAAAAGATTGCTGCTATTTGTCGTTGGGGTTGTTGGTAATTGTTGGTATTTCTTATGACTATTGGATAAATCTGCAAGCGCACAGATTATACCGTTGTAGCACTTCACCTAGGAGTATTCCAAGGTATCGTAATTTATATTTTCCCAATGGAAAACTGGGCTAGAAATGATAATTAGAGAGAGATCCTAGAGAGCACCTCAACTTAGTACCAACTAGTATAGGGGGGTAAACGATATAGGCCGGTGATAGGAAGGGTTGATGAATGAATAAGCCAAGGTAAATGATACTTAGAACGAACTAGATCGAATAGCTAAGTGGGAGGACAATGAGAGAGTATAGGGACTCCTATGTACTTCACTCTTCTTCAATATACTTAGCCAATTAACTAGTCCAAACACTATAGTTTATCTCCACAATACAAGTATGCTAGGCGAGGGGATAGATCAGCAGGAGGACAAAACTCCTACCGGACCGCGCCCTCGTTTTACAGGGGCCTTACCTTTTAAGAACTTGCCTAAAAACACGTGGTGGAATACAACGACTAGACAAGGCTATCACCTCTTGCTAGCTACCACAAACAATCCGTGCAGCAAGCGGTAACCAAGGATAAGATGATGTATAAGCACCACACTTACACACAACTTACTACTTTGACTACAATCTATAATCAAAGCACCCTATGACAGGCAATGATCGCATACAGGAAAGGTCACAAGGATCACAGACTATGAATGTAAAGGCTATTAAAGAGCAAAAGCATATAGCAAGACTATATCTAGTATAGAAATGCTCAAAGTAAATACTAAGTAAAGTAGAGAGAAAGATCTATATTGAATAAGATAAAGTCTTACAAAGAAGGAAAGATACAAGAGTTATACCAGACTTTCCAGAAGACAACTCTGGAAATCCCGAGCGCAGCTCGACTCAACTCTAATTCCCACTCTAAACTAAACTACTAGAACAATCTAAATAATAGAGCTTGTAGGCTTCTTCACCATGTGTAGAGAGGGGGTATGAGCCTCTATTTATAGTGGGAGGTGGAGTAGGGGCTACTCCAGCGCCACGTCAACGATCCAGGGGGCTTCAATCCTCCACCCTTGGATCCAACCGACCTTGAACCGTCCTTGGATGGATGGTGGTGATTTCCACCATGTGTAGAGTGGTATGGCGGTTGGCAGGGGCCAAACCAACCTAGGGGGCGGTCGGCCGATCCCCCCTTAACACCTCAAGTGTTAAGCATAATTAAACCATTCTTATTTAAACCTAAAGCATTCATCCCATAAAGCATTTATGCATAGCGTCATCATTTCATGTGTTATTTTCTTTTATTATGATCTTGTTGTATTGTTTAACCTTGAACCACCATGCTTTGCAATCTAGAGTTTAAATGTTTTAATTGTGGTATGGAAATAAGTTTAATTCCTGGAATATAAATTGAATTAGCAATATTTAAATAATAATTCTATAGGCTTTAAATTGGGTTTGATTTTCTAGTTCAAAAAGTAAATCGAAATTGGCCTTAATGTTTAAAACATTTATGTGCAATTTAATTTTCTGAGCAAAATTGGTTTTTCACCGAAACCTGAAAAGCATTTTTAATTGATCAAAAATGGGTTTTGAATCAATTTTAGAAAAGAAAATGAAAACAGAAATTGAAAAAAAGAAAAACTTACCTGGTGGGCCGGTGTCACCCTTCTGGCCCGCGAGCGGAAGCCGGCCCAGCCCGCGCCTACGCCCACACCCGCACTGCGCGCCCATTCCTGGGCGCCGCGCGAGCCACGTGGCCGCCGCCGTACGGCCGACCGGGGCGGTGGCCGTCCCGACCGCGCTTTAACGCCGCTCTGCCCCGCTCTCCCCCATCCGCTCTCTCACTCTCTCTTGTTCTCTCGCCTAGCGCAGTAGCAGCAGCACCGCACGCGCGCGCCGCCGTTGCCTCCCACGCCGTCCGCGCGCCATTCCCGCCGCTCGGCTCCGCTCCGCCGACCTCCGCGCTCGCGCTAGCTCCGCCACGCCACCCCGCCTTCGGAACGCTGCTGCGCCACCACGGTAAGGATTCGCCTGACACCAATCGCGCTCTGCTGCGCCACGACCGCCAGAGCTCTGCTCTGCGCTTCGCGATGTTCCGCAACGCTTTCCTCTCCTCCTTCACGTCATTCCGCGCCGCTTTCCCCTCCTCCTTCTCCGTTCTGCGCTCGTGGTGAGCCCGCGGGTCTCGACCGCCGCTTCTCGCACTGCGCCACGGTCGGAGTTGCCTGGCCGTCGCGCACTGTCGCCACCGCGCTGCCATGGTCGGCGAGGAGCTCGCCACGAGCTCCCACACGCCTCGCGAGGCCCACCGTCGTCTTCGCCTCGCAAAGGCGGAGTAGGCAAGGGCTTCCGCGCCGCCAGAGTCCTCGCCGATGGCGAGCAGCGCCGCCGCGGTGTGCACTCTGTGTGTGTGCGGCTGACGCGTGGGCCCGAGGCCCCACCTGTCGGTCGCTGTGTGCGTTGCGTGTGTTCATGTTTCGGGTGTGCGTAGAGTTTAGGGTTTAAAACAGAAAAGGAAATGTTTCTTTAATTCATTTTGAATTTTGTAAATTGCAAATCAATTTGTAGAAAAATGCTTAAAATGCCAAACTGGTTTTTAGGTTTCTTTTGTTTAGATCTACAGTTTGGTGTATTTTAAATGATTTATTGTATAAGTTTTCTGTGTAGATTTATTTAATCTTGTTAAAGGTTGAAATTTGAGAATTGCATATTAAATAAAGTATAGCTCTGAAAAATGTGAAACTTGTTTTGTTAGGTTTCTGTAGCAGAGATCTATCTAAGAAAAATATGAACTACATTATGTTCTGTTTAGAAAATCTGTGTAGGGTTTAAAATATGATAAATAACTACTTTAATGAATTTTAATAATTGTTTTATGCAAGATAAATATCTGATAATTTTTTTGAGGTATCCTGGTAATTAGTAGTAGTAAATAAAAATATGTGCTGAACTGTTTGATGCTTTTCAAAGTACAACTTAGTTGCAAGTGTTATTCTACCTTATTAGGAAAGACTATTATTTTAACCTTGCTTGTTTAAGTTGTTAAGTGGTTAGATAATTATTAAGTGTTACATGAAGCGCTTTGCATACATATCATCTCATCATGTTCTCATCGCATCATATGCGCTTATACATGCTCGCATCGCATCATACAGGATCGTAGGACCAGAACCCGGAGAACGTGACCCAAGAGCAGGAGCAAGCCACTCAGGAGGTACAGCCCGAGGATCCCCGTGAGGAGGACCAGCTGCAGGAGTTCCCGAACCACGTCGCCAACATATTTGAGCAAGGCAAGCCCCGAAGCATTCTCCCGGTTTGCAAAAGTCTAACATTTATTATTCCTACTTTATTGATGCATTAAGTATAGGAGTTGAGTGCAACCGTTGATGAATATTACCTTGTTATCCTAAATATACTTTTACCTTGTTACCCAAAGTTCGATCGTGGCAGTCATGCTTAGTTGGCTTAGTTCGGTAGAAGTCGGATGATTCCATTACCCGCCAGATATAGGATATATCCTCATCACTTGATACGGGTTATCTCGGAATAATAGCCGGAATGGTTAATGGAACTAAGATCGGCGAGAAACTCCCTATACTTTGGATGGGGGTGACTCGACCATGTCAACTAAGGACTATTTTTGTTGTCGTTCTCTGGTCATGTTGAACGCATACCCTACAATTAACTGAAAGGATAACTGCGAACACATGGTGGATAAGTACCCATGTATGTTCAGCTTTGATGATGAGTGATCGTCCAACACGTGAGTATTTCAGTTTGAGTGACTCACTCTAACCTCTGCGAAAGCAGAAACATGTGTTTGTCTATCGGCTTGTGGTGTGCAGGTGCTATGCCTAGTGACAGTGGTCAATGGCGTGGAGAAGGTCGAGTAGAGGCTTGCCGTGCCGATGGACTGAGAGTGGTGAAGGGCGGAAGCAGGGCTCGGACTGAGGTACCATGGGCATCGGCAGACTAGCTGTGGTGGCTAGTACTTGGCACCGGCGAGTGCGAGAAGACATGGAGGTAGACCGAGTTGACCAAGTCAAGACGGTGGACGCGCGAGTCGAGCGGAGGCTCAGGGGACTCGGAGTCCGACCAGGCGAAGACAAGGTGGCTCGCGTCGAGTGGTTTGGTGGTTTGGGCCTCAAAACCATCCGCGCCGGTTTCCGAGTTTGGGCCGCAAAACTCTGGGTTCGGTAGTTGAGCCCAAAGCTACCGGTGGTGGGTTTCCCGGGTTTGGGCATCAAAACCTAGGCGGAGCTTCCGAGGAAGCGAGGAAGGCACATGGCGGAATCCTGGAGGTTGCGTCTAGGCGACGGCAACTCCCGGCAGGAAGCGGGGCTGTCCATTCAAATGAGTGGCTGAGAGTTATCGACTTGGATTACAATGTCTTAGGGCTAGGTAATTCAGTCTTGTATCTAGGGGGGTCTTTGGGAAATAGCCAAAGCCTCATTAAATAGAGGATGAAGGAGTATCCTTATCCTATCTCTTGCTTTACTCTCTCTCCCTCACCTATTCCTAGGTTTTCCCTTCCCTAGCTTCTTCTTGCTTGAGATCCATCGTGTCACCGGTGTAAGAACTTGTGATTGTTGCGAAGAATCGGAGGCCATAACCTCCGTAAGCCATGGTGGCTTCGATTTCGTGATTGTGTTCCCGGTTGGCTTGCGTTCTTCCTGTTTTGCTTTTGCTCTCTCTTTTTCCCGAGATGATTTCTCTTTGTTGAGAGTAGCTTTGCAAAATCGTCTTGATCCAAGCTGTTCGTAATCGCGAGGAGCTTCTTTGCACCGAAGGAATTCTCCTAAAACCTCATGAGTGCGTAGATCGGGTGATTTCTTTGTGGCGTTCTTCGTTTTTCTCTCTTCTCCCCCAAATCCGAGTGATCCCCTTTCTTCTCTCCAAATTGAGCGATGATTTCTTAGTGATAGCTCCCCAACTGCACTAGGATCATGCCTACAAAGTTTGGTTGCAGCTGGTGATCATTTGGTTGAGTTTTGGGAAGATTTGGCGGAGAGAAGTTCGTTTTCGCGAAGAACAGTTTTCTGAGCGTGAGCTACGGACTAACCTCCGGACCACTTTGACTAGGCTCCGGACCATAGGCCACTGGTCCAGTGGTCAAGTCCCGGGAGGTTGTCTGACTGTTCAGAGCGTCGGACAAAAGCCATTGGTCCGACGGTGAGCACCGGACGAGTGGTCTGAAGCCAGGGACCTTGATGTACTCTTTCGCTATGTGGCGAGTGTGTGCACCGGACCACTTCCTATAGTCCGAAGGTGAGCGTCAGACTAGGTGTCCGGAGCCTAGGCACTTACTTCATGTTTTCAGGGTGAGCTCCGAACTTTCCAAAGTGGGCGTCGGACTAGTCCGGTGGTGCCCTGGTGTGCACCGGACCAAAGGCACCGAACCACTTCCATTGGTCCGGTGGTCTTGACCAAGGTAGTCCGGAGCCTCCTGTGGTTTGCTGTTTTCTCTGTTTGTTTCGCGGTTTGTTTCTCTGGGTTCGTGGGTAGCTCCGTTGTGTTCCTAGGACATCTCCTAGAACATCCACCCACTTGTGGGTCGTGAGCCTAGTTCTTGCTTTGGGTCGTGCTTGGGACAAGGGTCAAGATCTTCCGAAAGGAATTTTTATTTGGCTCCCATTCACCCCCCCCCCTATGGTCGCCGTTTCCGGTCCTTCAATTGATATCAAATCCAGTTAAGGATCATTCCACCTTACACGGTTCTTGATCCGCGAAGGTGACATGGAGCGAGGTGCAAGCAAACCTCCGTTCTTCGATGGAACAAACTTCGCCTATTGGAAGGTACGCATGTCCGCTTACCTCCAAGGGCTTGATACGAAGTATGGGGAGATTTGTGAGAGTGTTGACTACGTGGTTCTTGGCGCTCAGATTAATGAGCTGCAAATCACGCAACATGCGTCAAATGCAAGAGCCCATAGCATCCTCTTCTCGAGTTTGTCTCTTCCTGAGTTTGACAGAGTTTCGAGTCTCACTACGGCACAGGAGATCTGACAAACACTTGTGCGATATCATGAAGGTAACACTCAGATCAAGTCCAGACTCTTCGACACGTACCGTAGAGAGTACGAGAACTTTTCTCAGTTGGCCGGCGAATCTGTTGACGGGATGTTCACTCGCTTCCAATCTATCGTCAACAAGATGCGTGCTAATCGAGCCAACTTGCCTTATGATGATCATGAGATGGCTATCAAGCTTTTGCATGCTCTTGATCGGAAGGTATGGGAGATGAAGGTGGCTGCCATTCAGGAGTTACCGGGCTATGATGCCTTGACCGTGGACGAGTTGTTCAGCAAGCTCAAGTCCTCCGAGATTGACTACCAGACTCGGGCGGTATGTCTTCTTCCTCCTCTGACCCTTCACACTCTTTGTTTGCTTTGTCTTTGATTTCTATGACAGAGGATCAAGTGGAGACTCTTGGAGATGATGAGCTAGCTTTGGTCATCACCAAGTTCTCACGGTTTCACAACAACCGTTTGAACCATCGGTGTGGTGGCTCAGCCAAGGGGTGCTACCATTGCGGTGATGAGGATCACTTCATCGCAAACTGCCCCAAGAAAGCTGCGGGCGACTTCACCAACGCAAGGACAAGCACGAGCACCACTTCGAGGACAAGCACAAGCCCAAGGGCGGCTACCACCGAAGGTCCTCCAAAAAGGTGATCGACAAGGTGAAGGCTAAGCACCGAGCCTTCCTTGCCTCCCTCAGCGACATCGATGCCTCCTCCGACGGAGGTGCTTCTTCAAGCGATGATGAGTCAAAGGGAAAGGTTGAGGACAAGCTCAACGGCCTATGCTTCTACACCAACGCAAAGCACGGGGGGTTTTGCACCATGGCGATTGAAGAAGGCAAGGTCGGCAAGCGAAAGGAAGGCCCCGACTACGACTATGACTCCGACACACCCGAGGTACCACCCACCATTGAGTCTCTCTCTCTCTTGAGATTGAGTCTCTAAACGACACTTTGATGAGTCAAGATGCGTTGCTCAAGCGTGCCGCTGTTGAGAGGAACGACTTTAAGGCGAAGTACCTTGGCGCGCTTCATGAGCTAGATTTTTCTAAGGCATTAGTGATGGTTACCGAGGAGGTAGAGTGTGATGCTTGCGCCATTCACATGGCTGATCTTGTCACCCTCCAGGATAAGTATGGCACTCTACTTGAGGAGGTCAGTGAGCTGAAGGCTAGGCCTAGCTTACTTGGTGCGTGCAAGTCTTGCTTAGGCTTACGTTCTAAGCTGGCACGGAAAGATGCTAGGATTGTTGTGCTAGAGAAGGTCAGCTCAGATAGCACTAGAGAGTCGGATCGCTTTGAGGCTCTGGAGCTTGTGATCGCGTCGTACAGACACGACAAGATGCGTACCGAGGAAGAAAACACATACCTTCGGTCCATCTTGAGCTGGGTGTCTTACCGAGAGCCTTAGTTGGGGATGATGCTTAGCCAATGCAAAAGGGCTGGCAGCATGGGAGTAGTCTTTGCTATATGTGGGAAGGATGATAGCATGTTCGGTAAGATCAGTGAGTGCAGTGGTTTGAGAGAGAATGAGAAACCCACCACAACTCCCAAGCTTACCAAGATTACTCCACCTAAGCCTACCAACCCTTCTGAGTTTCCTGTGAGAGATGGTGTGTTTGAAGAGCCACCCAAAACCACTTCATAGAAGCAAGTGCGGATTGCAAAACCGAACCACCTTCGCAACCCACTTGACACACTGCCAGACATCTCTAGTGATCCCCTTCCTAAGAAAGTTAGAGATAGCCAACCCAACAAAAGAGTGCCTACCAAGAGTGTGGTGAGGTATCATTGTGAGTATTGTGAGCGGGATGGCACTTGGCTGAGTTTTGCTATAGGAGGAAGAGAGATGATCGGAGGCAGGTTGAGTTGAACAACCAGGACATGTACCACCCACGAGTTGGGATGCGTGAACCGGAAGTTCAGAGGTGCACTTCTAGGCCTAGAGGTACAATGCCTCAAGGTGCTAGGCCTCAGGAGGTGAGACCACATGGTGGTCGTGCCTGGCGGGGTACCGGTCGTGACTCATATGACTACGGGCCTCGTGGCGGTGGCTTTACTCCACCCTTCTTTAGCGAACTACGTTTTCCCTATCGTGGTGATCGCTATCGCTTCGTGGGGCAGGAGATGTTTGGTTTTTCTCCTAACCCATTCTTTGGGCAAGTGGGACAACACTGGTATCCTTCATAGTTTACTAACCCCAGTGTTGGTGCGTTTGCTCACCCTATGTCTTTTTATTGATGTAGGAAGGAGGACTGGAGGAGACTTGGCTTGTGGATTCTGGATGCTCACGCCATATGACCGGAAGTTCCAAGTGGTTCTCCAGCCTCGACCCCGTGCACCAAAATGAGTATATCACATTCGGGGACAAGAGTAAAGGTAAGGTTGTCTCATGGGGGTCCATCCGAGTGAACTCCTCTTTTGTCCTCAACGATGTTGCTTTGGTTGCGAATTTGCCTTTTAACCTTCTTTCAGTTTCACAACTCCTTGATGACGGTTTTGAGGTGAGCTTTAAGCCAAACCTCTCTCGGATTTTGGACTCTCGTGGTGAGCTTGTTTGCCAGATTTTACCCTTCGGGAAGGTTTTTCGTGCGGATTTTACTATCTCTTCCGAACCTTCTCGTTGTCTTCTTGCCGGTTCTTCCTCCGACCTTTGGAAGTGGTATAGGAGATTGGGACATTTGAGTTTTGACTTGCTTGGAAGGCTTAGCTCAATGGACCTTATCCAAGGATTGCCAAAGCTGAAGTTCAAGAAGGATTTTGTTTGCCATCCTTGTAGGCATGGCAAGATGGTTGTCGCTACCCATCCTCCTGTGACGGAGATCATGACCACTCGACCCGGCGAGCTCTTACACATGGACACAGTTGGTCCAACTCGGGTCAGGTCGGAAGGAGGGTAGTGGTATGTGGTTGTAGTCATTGATGACTACTCGAGATACTCTTGGGTGTTCTTTTTGGAGAGTAAGGATGAGGCTTTTCCACTTGTTCGAGATCTGATTTTGAGATTGCAAAATGTGCTACCTAAGAATGCCTTGAGAGCTATCCGCAGTGACAATGACACAGAATTCAAGAATGTTGACTTTGCAACTCTTTGTTCTTCTTTGGGTCTCGATCACCAGTTTTCCTCACCTCACACTCCCCAGCAGAACAGTGTTGTTGAGCGCAAGAATCGGCCCTTGTTGAGATGGCCAGGACGATGCTCGATGAGCATAGGACTCCTAGGCGGTATTGGGCCGAAGCACTCAGTTCTGCTTGGTATGTTTCCAATCGCATTTTCCTCCGAGCTTTCAAGAAGAAGACTTCTTATGAGTTGCGATTTGGGAGACCACCCAAGGTAAGTCACCTACGGGTGTTTGGGTGCAAGTGCTTCATCCTCAAAAAGGGCGGTAAATTGGATAAATTTGAATCATAGTCTTCTGACGGTATCTTCCTTGGTTATTCTACTCACTCTCATGCTTATCGTGCACTTAACCTTGAGACTAACTGAGTGATGGAGACTTGTGAAATTACTTTCGATGAAACTATGCCCTGTGTTTCCACTGCTTTTGAGCTTGCAGGTGATGATGAGGTGAACACTAGCATCTTTGTGGAGGAGGAGCAGGACGACGCCGATTCGGGTGATCCCGAGCCAACTCCACTGACTACCCCCGTCCACCCTATGACATCCACTTCGGCTCACGGTCCCAATCCGACTACTTCCTCTACATGGGGGCCGTTCGAGCAGCTTCGTCAGTCGGTGCCCGTTGCACCTGAGGGGGCTCCAGCTGCTGTCGAGGGGGAGGCCACTTCGTCCGGACAGGCTCCCCGTCACATCCAGTGGCAGCACCTGCCGGAGAACATCATCGGCGACATTGACCGTAGAGTCACGGGGTCCAGGTCCTATATCTCCCACTTTGCTCATTCGGCTTTTGTCGCTTCTTTTGAGCCCCGAGATGTTGGACATGCTTTGATGGATCCGGATTGGGTTAATGTCATGCATGAGGAGTTAGAAAACTTTGAACGTAACCGCGTTTGGTCCTTAGTTCCTCCACTACCTAGTTTCCACCCCATAGGTACCAAATGGGTTTTCAAAAATAAACAAAGTAAAGATGGGGTGGTAGTGCGCAACAAGGCTAGGTTGGTAGCTCAAGGCTTTTGTCAAAAGGAGGGAATATACTATGAGGAAATCTTTGCTCCTGTAGCTCATTTAGAAGCCATTAGAATCCTTCTAGCTTTTGCGGCTTCTAAGGGTTTTAAACTTTTTCAAATGGACGTTAAAGTGCTTTCTTAAACAGCTACATAGAGGAGGAAGTTTATGTTAAACAACCTCCCGGTTTCGAAAATCCCAAGTTTCCAAACCATGTTTTTAAACTTCACAAAGCTTTGTATGGTTTGAAACAAGCACCTAGAGCATGGTATGATAGGCTAAAAACCTTTTTGCTTGCTAAGGGCTTTAAAATAGGATCGGTAGATAAGACGTTATTTCTCCTCAAGCAAGGCAAAGCCACTCTCCTTGCCCAAATTTATGTGGATGATATCATCTTTGGTGGTTCTTCTCATTCTCTTGTTGCCAAGTTTGCAGATATTATGAGCAGGGAATTTGAGATGAGCATGATGGGAGAGTTGACTTTCTTTCTCGGGTTGCAAATCAAGCAAACCCTAGAAGGGACGTTTGTGCACCAAGGCAAGTACACGAAGGATATCTTGAAGAAGTTTGACATGGGCGAGGCAAAGCCCCTCTCGACGCCTATGTCAACCACTACTGCCTTGGATGCGGACCAGGAAGGAGAGGCGGTGGACCAGACGGAGTAACGAAGCATCATCGGATCGCTTTTGTACCTGACGACGACCCGGCCGGACATTCAGTTCACCGTCTGCTTGTGTGCACGCTTTCAGGCGTCCCCACAGACTTCACACAAGAAGGCAGTGAAACTCATCATGAGTTACTTGCGCTTCACTCCCAAATTTGGTCTTTCGTTTTCCACCGCTTCCTCTCTTGTGCTTTGTGGTTATTCTGACGCCGACTTTGCTGGTTGCCGACTTGATCGGAAGTCCACTTCAGGGTCTTCTTGCAAGCAGTCTAGCGTGGCACAGTCGACGTGCGAAGCTGAGTACGTTGATTTGGATGATTGCCACTTTGAGAGATTTTGGTCTTGAGCTTACTAAGGTGCCTCTGCTTTGTGATAGCACGAGTGCAATTAGTGTAGCCAAAAATCATGTGCTTCATTCAAAGACCAAGCACATTGAGGTCTGCTTTCACTTCTTGCGTGATCATTGTGAGAAGGGCGACATTGACCTCCGGCATGTCGAGACCCAAAACCAGCTTGCGGATATTCTCACGAAGCCTTTGGATCAAGCTGCGTTTTCTCGCCTTCGAGGTGAGTTGGGTGTTTGCTTTCCTTTTTAGAGGAGGAAAGTTTTTGTGTTTCTTAGTTCTTGTTGTCTTCTCTTTGTCCTTCTTCTTATTTGGTATCTTGTTAGTGTTAGTTGGTGTCAATGCATTGTGCATATCATTTGCATTTGTGACATAGTTCATTTTAAGCTTCATACTTATAGCCAATATATTGAATCTATGCTCTGTTTAAGGTGCTTTATGTGTCTTTGGTGTTGCCTAACTTAGAATCTTTTTTTATCTATATGATATGCAATAGAGCTAAGTTAGAAAATCTTTAAAATTGAATTTAAATTCCCCATGTCACCTCTGAAATGGCACTAGCATGTGTAGGCTTTTGAAGATCCTTCTTGGCTACCTTGTATATAGCTTGTAACTATGGCTCTTCATTGTTTCATTCACTACCTTTGAGCACCATGATTAATATCTAAAATGAAATTGCTCTCTGTTTTGTGAATTGGAAAGATCGAGTTGGGTCTACATGGTGAGCACTTCACTGTTTGTTCGAGACTGCTTCCCATTTGGGTTGATACTTGAGCGGTGTCGTGTATGACCAAAACCGGTGCGTCAAGTCCTTTGACTTCGCCCGGTTGGTAAGCAGTGGCATCACTTTGCTTACAACCACTCACACACAACTTAAATGTGCCTAAAACTAAAAATGGGCTACAAAACTCTGAAATTTAGAAAATTCATTCAGTTGGGTCATTGGCTTGTTGTATGAACTTTGCTAAGGGATAGTTTTACTTGCTATACATGAGATTTCTTTGAGATACATCCTATCTTGTTTTCCTTGTCTAGCTGTCTCTAGGAGATGATACCCTTTCCTTGCTCTCACACGATATGCTCTCTAAAATAGCTTCTAAAGTGATCTTAAGCTCAACTTGAGTCTTTGTTGGGCACGTAGAGCTTTTCCTATTCTCACAGGATCACATCACTTAGAGTATCTATTCATTGTCTTAGCCCTAAGTATGAAGCTTTTTGCACTCATTTTGCATTTCATGGCATTTGTAGCCGGATCTTGAGTTGTTGATGTTTGATGAGCTACATGTGTCAACAAGGGGAGAAGTGTGCATCTCATTCATATTCAACCAAGGGGAAGAAAATAGTGCATTTTTCATAGTTGCATTAGTCAAGGGGGAGTTTTTGTTTTTTTTTGTTTTGTGACCTTTTGAGCTTTGATCCTTCAATTGGTATATCTTCTGTCTCAATTGGTCTCTTTACTCCTTTCACCTTTCTTGGTATCTTGAGTGTGCTTTTTCCCAGGGGGAGTTTTTGCTAGATGTGTTGAGCCTTTTGCCTCTTGTGGAGGGTCTAGCTTGCTTTGTTGACTTCGACAGGTTTTGATTGCTTCTTGAGCATTAAAGGGAAGTGAGTGGTTTCAATTGGTTTATTTTGGCCTCCCTTAGTGTCTCATTTGGAGTTTTGAGGATGCTTTTGATTAGTATCGTGTTTGCTTCTCTCAAGTGACCCTGTTTTGGCTTTGGTAGCTTTTTGGTCATTTGGAGAGCTTTTTCTTGTGGCTCAAATCTGAAATGCACTTGTGTTCACAATGCACTCATCAAGGGGGAGATTGCGAACACATGGTGGATAAGTACCCATGTATGTTAAGCTTTGATGATGAGTGATCGTCCAACACGTGAGTATTTTAGTTTGAGTGGCTTACTCTAACCTCTGCGAAAGCAGAAACATGTGCTTGTCTATCGGCTTGTGGTGTGCAGGTGCTATACCTGGTGATAGTGGTCAATGGCATGGAGAAGGTCGAGTAGAGGCTTGTCGTGTCGATGGACTGAGAGTGGTGAAGGGGGAAAGAGGGGCTCGGACTGAGGGACCATGGGCGTCGGCAGACTAGCTATGGTGGCTAGTACTTGGCACCGGCGAGTGCGAGAAGACATGGAGGTAGACCGAGTTGACCGAGTCAAGACGGGGGACGCGCGAGTCGAGCGGAGGCTCAAGGGACTCGGAGTCCGACCGGGCGAAGACAAGGTGGCTCGCGTCGAGTGGTTTGGTGGTTTGGGCCTCAAAACCATCGAGCGGAGGCTAGGTAGTTCACTCATGTATCTAGGGGGGTCTTTGGGAAATAGCCAAAGCCCCGTTAAATAGAGGATGAAGGGGTATCCTCATTCGCATCTCTTGCATTACTCTCTCTCCCACCTATTCCTAGGTTTTCCCTTCCCTAGCTTCTTCTTGCTTGAGATCCACCGTGTCACCGGTGTAAGAACTTGTGATTCTTGCGAGGAATCGGAGGTCGTAACCTCCGTAAGCCATGGTGGCTTCAATTTCGTGATTGTGTTCCCGGTTTGCTTGCGTTCTTCCCGTTTTGCTTTTGCTCTCTCTTTTTCCCGAGATGATTTCTCTTTGTTGAGAGTAGCTTTCTAAAATCGTCTTGAACTAAGTTGTTTTAATCGTGAGGAGCTTCTTTGCACCAAAGGAATTCTCCTCAAACCTCATGAGTGCGTAGATCGGGTGATTTCTTTGTGGCGTTCTTCATTTTGCTGTCTTCTCCCCCAAATCCGAGTGTTCCCCTTTCTTCTATCCAAATTGAGCGATGATTTCTTTGGGATAGCTCCCCAACTGCACTTGGATCATGCCTACAAACTTTGGTTGCAGCTGGTGATCATTTGGTTTAGTTTTGGGAAGATTTGGCGGAGAGAAGTTCGTTTTCGCGAAGAACAGTTTTCTGATCGTGACCTCCGGACTAACCTCCAGACCACTTTGACTAGGCTCCGGACCATAGGCCACTGGTCCGGTGGTCAAGTCTCGGGAGGTTGTCTGACTGTTCAGAGCGTCGGACCATAGCCATTGGTCCGACGGTGAGAACCGGACGAGTGGTCCGAAGCCAGAGACCTTGTTGTACTCTTTCGCTCTGTGGCGAGTGTTTGCACCGGACCACTTCCTATAGTCCAAAGGTGAGCATCGGACTAGGTGTCCGGAGCCTAGGCACTTACTGCATGTTTTCGGGGTGAGCTCCGGACTTTCCAAAGTGGGCGTCGGACTAGTCCGGTGGTGCCCTGGTGTGCACCGGACCAAAGGCACCGGACCACTTCCATTGGTCCGGTGGTCTTGACCAAGGTAGTCCGGAGCCTCCTGTGGTTTGTTGTTTTCTCCGTTTGTTTTGCGGTCATCTCTGGGTTCGTGGCTAGCTCCGCTGTGTTCCTAGGACATCTCCTAGAACATCCACCCACTTGTGGGTCGTGAGCCTAGTTCTTTCTTTGGGTCGTGCTTGGGACAAGGGTCAAGATCTTCGGAAAGGAATTTTTTTTGGCTCCCATTCACCCCCCTCTGGTCGCCGTTTCCGGTCCTTCAATAACTCGTTCCGACCGTGAAGCTAGTGCACTATTCGGGCCGGGTTTGGATTGCGACACATCGTGCTGGTGCGAGGCGGGGTTCGGACACAAGGGCGTGATCTAAGACCTTCATAGGTACTGGCTTTTGGGCGGCCCCTGGGTGTCGGTGGTCCCTGTTCATCCCGCGACTTTACCCGAATAGAGACTTCAGTGGCCTGTAGCTCACGTAGCTCGTGAGTGTGGTTTGTGTAGGGAATACCCCCTCAGCTGAGTAGGAATT
Organism: Microstegium vimineum; assembly: GCA_022036555.1. Lineage (NCBI taxonomy): Eukaryota > Viridiplantae > Streptophyta > Magnoliopsida > Poales > Poaceae > Microstegium > Microstegium vimineum. Next base: position 32,874,398 of record CM039122.1, on the reverse strand, counting down.
CGATTCGAATCACCATCGCCATCGCTCCTGGTTAGAGAGCACTTGACTAGGGTGATGTCAACATTTACACGACTATGAAACTAATGTTGGTGATCCGGTTTATGGAAAGCCTGGAATGACGATGAAAATCCAACATGTCTAGCATAGACTAGTGGCTAATGTAGATGACAAGTAATATTACTAAAAGCTTGATGCTATATCTTTACTTAAATTTGAAAGGTTAGTCGCATGCTTTTCCGCAAAAGAGTCAGCTAAACCACCATAAGCCTTCATCCTCCTTGGAGTCTTTATTTTCGTTTATGGCGGGTAAGTCTCGCTGAGTACCTTCTTGTACTCAGGGTTTTATCCCATGTTGTTTTGCAGATGGTCAGCTCCTGCATGGTTATTGTGTTAACTGTCTCTACCCCGTTGGGGATGACTTCTAGACCATGGGCTTGGTCACTTCCAAACTCCTCCTTTGCTGTTGCGGGACATGTTCCTTAGTCTGGCACTCTATTAAGAACTACTTTGGAGATTACCGTGTTTAAAAGACTTTCGCTTCTCCTTCAACTTGAACCATGGGTTGTAATAACTATTGAGTCTTCGCACTCCGATACTATTTTATTATGTTGAACTTTATATCGTGTGGATGGTGCTACTGAACTATCTCGATCTTGGCTGTATTGTGGAATTGTTGAAATCCTTTGAGATTTCATGGACTACCGGGACTATATGGGCTCAAGTGCTCTTAAGTGACAGTTAATTTGGTTACTTTAGTACTTGATCTCTTATAATTCAGACGGTTCTGTTACACCCCCTATGGCCAGTGGGCCATCCTCTGGCCTCCTGGAAGTGGCCCCACTGGTCAGGGACCAAGTGGGAGCCAGGTGGGCCCAGGGGGTGGTCGGCCGACCCCCCTTGGGGTCTATGGCCCACTTCGTTCTCCCAGGTGTTGGTCCCACTTGTCATTGAGGTTGGTTGTTGGTTCTAAGGTGGTTGTCACGTTTATCTCCTTGGTGTGGGCCCATGGATCCAAGTGCTATTCTTGTGAGCCGTTGAGAGAAAGCACAGAGGGATCCAAGGGTTGGATTTCACTCTAGAGTGCCTCGCTTGGATCATGGCCGAGAGGGGAGAGCTGGTGGGCCCATAGGGTGGTCGGCCGACCCCTATGTGGGTCCTACTGGCTCTCCTTTGCTCCATTTATTCATTCCTGCATTCAAACACTCCATGAACATGTGGAACTAGTTATTTGATAAAATATGCTCATGATGTATTTGTTTATCCTTGATCCTGAGGTTGGTGGCATCATTTTAGGTATATAAAAGTGGACCATTATTTGTGCCAACAGTAATTTCCTTCTGCGTTCTTTGTATCCTTTCCGGATTCATCTGTTCTTTGCTCCAAGTTGTTTGCTCGTGTATCTTATTTCTTCGTGAATCTCCGTTGAAAGGTGTCGCACTCAACTAGCTTGTGTCATGCGTGAGGATGTATGTGGCAGGGTAGGTTTTCTATCCTCTCTACTTGCTTTCTTGCATAGTTGTTGCCCTGGTAGTTGTTGTTTGAGTATCTCTTGTTTTGGTTTGCGTTCCTGTTGTTGTAATTGTTGTTGTACCCTCCTTTGTCATTATCGGTGTATCTTCTTTTGTTGTCTGTTGGTGCTATCATGTTGTCTTGTCTCGGTCTTTTGTCTTGTGGTTTGAAATCTGGTCTTCTATTTTCATGAAAATCTCGTGTGAATCTGTGCCGAGTTCTTTCTTCTGACGATATCATCTTTTTGACAGCTCTTTTGAAATCTTCATTGAATCTTGGATTTTCATTGAAATAATCTTTGAATTGCCAATTTGCTAGGATTCCATCCGCAAATGTCTCTATTACTTCTCTGTTGGTGATATCATGTATTTGAGCTCTGAGTTCTCCAAACCTTTGATAATACTCCCTTAGGGTTTCTCCTTTTCTTTGCTTTTATGTTCTTCAATTCTGCCGCCGTCATGGGGTGTGTTATTATTCCTGCGAAGTTGTTGCAGAAAGCATCTTGCAAGTCTTCCCAATACTTGATTGATCGTGGCTTCAGTTTGTCAAACCATTGTAGAGGCATAGCTTCAAGTGTCATTGGAAAGAATAATGCTTTAATGTCATTGTTTCCTCCTATGAGTTCAATGGATTGGGAATAGACTCTTATCCACTGTCTTGGTTCCACTTTTCCATTATATTTGGAGTGATTTGCTGGTTTGAATTTGTGTGGTAATTTCAACGTCTGCAGTCTTCCTGCAAAACATGGGAATTTGTCATATTGTTCTGTTCTGTTGAAGTTTGGTGACCAATCTCTTCTGTAATAATCTCTGTCTCCTCTATACTCGGATTCTTCGTAGTCTTCTGGGTAGCATTGGCCCCAATCTGGGCCGTTTTGCTTTACCAGTCCAAGATATTGTTCCTGTCTTTCCGATGGTTGTGGTACCTCTGTTTTTCCCAATCCGTGGAATATTGACTTCTTGAGGGGTTGTTCCTCTTGTTTTTCCCCTTGTCCCTCTTGAGGTGTATTGTCGTCGGGGTGTTTATTGGGGTCTCTGTCTTCTTTATTTGGCCCATCTATGATTCTTTCCTCTTTAGTGAGGATGTTTAACTCTTTTGTCAGTTCTTCAATTCTTTCTCTTTTCGTGTTTTTCATGGATTCTCTTTCCACCTTCTTCCTGTTGTATTCTGTCAGTTCTGCTTTGTATTTGTTCCAGATTTGCTTTCTCTGGGCGGCTCGATTTCTTCTTCCTGCTCTGGCTTTGTTCTTCTTTAGTCTTGTAGCTTTGTGGTCGTTGGTTTCATTATCGTTGCCTTCCTCATCGTCTGAGATATCTCCTTCTGATTCGTCTGAGGATTTCAAGTCGGATATTTGTGGTGGTTCTAAGTAAGGTTCTAGCTCTGCCATGTATATAGTATGTGCTCTTCGAGTTCTTTTTGTTTGCTGGTTCCTCTTTATTGGCTTGTATGATAATCCCTGATAGAGTCCGAGTTCTTTTCCTACTTGGAATGGTAGTTCTTTATCCTGGTCTTGTATTCTTGGGGATTGGTTTGGCCAGTGTACTATGCATCCTTCTGGAATTGTTGACATTATCATCCCTTCTTGAGCACCTTTTAGAGTTATGCTCCTTGTCATCACTTTCCAAAGAAGATTTCCGTATGTAGATGCAGAGTTATGTAGTCCGTATAGGACCGAGTACTTGATTGTTTCCGAGTTGTTTCTGCTTCCGATTGAGGTTTGGTTGTGTATTCCGACTTGATTTGTGTTCAATTTTTTCGTGTTCGACTTGGGGTCGCCATGTGGTGATGTCTCCTTTTCCGAGTTGGTTTCATATCCGTCTTCTTCTGCTGGCCTTGTTGGTTCCAAAATCATGAGATTTTTGGTCCTTTGACTGAGTTCTTGAAGATCTTGCTCAATCTTTTCGTTGCCTCCTTCTTCTTCTCAGAGTCGGCTTCGAAGCTTTCCGTCTTCGTCGATCTCGCAGATCCATGATCCCAAGAAAAATATTGGTTTCGTCGATTTCGTCATCTTGAGGTCGTGGTCCACCAAGCTTTCGAGAAAAAAATCACCGAAAGTCCCTACCTGGCGCGCCAACTGTCAATGTTTTACCACCGATAGCCTGCCACGGGGTTACCCGAGACAGTTGTTCGTGCCTCGGTGAATAGTGAAACCTTGGTGGTTGGACACGCAGGGACCCATGGTTTATACTGGTTCAGGCCCTCGACACAGTTGAGTAATAACACTACGTCCAGTTGGGTCACTTGTTATTCCTCTGATCTCGTAATACAAGGTGTTGTGTGTCGCTCTACGTATCGGATGTTGCGCAGTATGTTCAGATATGTTTTGGGTGATACCCTCACCAGCCCTTTATAGTCCAGGGACTGGCCGAGGGTTGTTCTAATCCTACTCAGTTACAAACTTAGAGTCCTAAGCTGCGCTTCGGTCCTGTCATCCTTAACGAGTAGAATTCGGTCTTACTAGTCTGTCTTCCTTCGCGGGCCGAGTGATGGTGGCCCAAGGCTCAGATAGCCCGGTCTATGAGTACCCTATAGGATATCCCATCGACACAGGTTTAATAAAAAGATAATAAAAAGAAATACAGGGCATTAGATGTAAGATATTAAAGAGAGTGAGAAATGTGGAAAAGGTTTAATAGTTTTTGAAATAGATCGGCCTAATACTAAAGTAGTAAAAAATTTAGTTTATTTTTTCGTCCAACCAAGATAAACCGCCTCGGTCTAGCGGTCATCCTCCTATATGGTGGGGCATCTTTTTTACCTAAGTTGAATCCTTACACTTGGGCTAGCTTGGTTGCAAGCTGGATGAAGCTCATGCAGTCTTTTTCCTTTTCTTTTCTTTTCTTTATTTCTCTTTAAGATAACAACACAGATGTTGCAAAATTCATAAAACAACATATAAAAAACAGAGAAATATCAAACCACTTTTTCAGTTTCATAAATGTGATCTATGTATGAATGTTATGAATGTCGTTAGGTTATGCTTTGTCTATAGGTGTATTAGAGCATCTCCACGTAGGTGTATTAGAGCATCTCCAAGAGACATGCTATCCTTGTTTGTATTGTATATTTAGAATTTTACAGGAAAAAATACACTCCAACATATCTTCTATTTGATTTTGTATAATAGCAAGTATGTTATCCCTGAAATCTCGTTGGACATAAATAGTAAGCGAACCTAGCTTGCCATCTTGTGAAATAGCTAGCCACGCAAAACTCTTTTTTTTAGGACTTCTATATTTTATAAAAAAGCTAAACTATATAATTTAGCTATTTATATTTTACCACATTTGTTGGAGATGCTCTTAAATCACCCTTGCATATGGAGGCCCGTCTTGGTGGGAGGAGCGCCGGTGCGACGGCCGGGGGCCATGAGTATAGGCATATAGTATATATAGTATACATATTTGTCTATTTGACCCATACCAAAGGTAGCCATACGCCCATACCCCTGCGCTTTTGCGGTGATAGACGAGGCAACGAGTAGTATTCAGGCAGTCACGCGTCCCTTTGACTCGCGTGACAGCACTGCAGCGGCGGCGTTCGGCCAATGTCCTTGATCGATTGAGACAGATCGAATTTGGCCAGCAGTGGCAGTCCCTCCGTCCGTCCCTCTCCCAGCAACTAACGCAGTGGCGCAAGCACTCCAGTTCCTCCGTCCCTCTCCCTGTAACTGAACTATAAGTGTAAGCAATTCAGATTTCAGTTTATCATGGTGGGCTGCACTGGCAGTTGTTGCAATTTTTGTGTTTATTTGATCTGAATCTGACAAGTAATAGTTTCAATTTACTTTTTGACCTTGCAATTCAATCCATAAGCGATTGAAGTGAATAGTTGTTTCATTAATTATTTATTTAATTCATTGAGTTCTACATCTATACCCTACTAATTCACCATATTTTTCTTTCCTATGTCTACACAAAAACATCACCTCCGCTGAGGTGGTCTTTCACCACACACCCCAGAAAATGTACCCACAAAAAGAACTCCATCAAAATTAACAATCCAGATTGATTGTAATTATTCTTTCTCCTTACTCACTCAGATCCAATGACCAACATTACGTCTATCATCTCTCCCCTCTCTCACGCCCGCGCACAACACCCACGCTCATGCCGCTCAAAGAAGTTTCGATCGCTGTCTCTTCCTCCTTTTCACCACATTTTTTTGGGGGAAAAATCAACCGCCAAGCCTCGAGGTCGAGAGGCGCGGAGATCCCCTTCAACTAACACCCGGTAGTCCTCGACCGCCAAGCCTCGAGGTCGAGAGGCGCGGAGATCCCCTTCAACTAACACCCGGTAGTCCTCGACCGCCAAGCCTCGAGGTCGAGAGGCGCGGAGATCCCCTGTCGGCCGCCGCCCACCTGCTTCTCGCCCCCTTCCGCCGCCTGCCCACCACGCCAAGCAGCAGCCCCCTGTTTGAGGAGTGGACGGGTCGTAGGGCCGACGCCGGGGTCGGTGTGGAGGCAGGCGTGTGAGCTGAGGCCACCAGAGAGGCCGTGGACGCCGGTGCGGAGGACGTCGAGGCTCGGCTCGAGGTCGTAGGGCCGACGCCGGGGTCGGTGTGGAGGCAGGCGCGTGAGCTGTGGCCACCGGAGAGGCCGTGGACGCCGGTGCGGAGGACGCCGAGCCTCGGCTCGAGGTCGGTGTGGAAGCTCGCGGGCACCGACGCCGACGCCGACGCGGAGGACGCTAAAACCGGTGCAGAGCTCGCGAGCGCCAAAGATGGTGCGAAGGATGCGCGCTTTGCCTGGCACCCTGGCCTCGGCTTGAGGTGCGGGCGGGAGGCACGGACGGCGGCGATAGTTGTCCCGCAGACGCTGGTGCCAGTGGCGGAACTAGGGGGCGAGCAGGGGTCGTGCCCCCCCCCCTCCGTCAGAATGTGAGTATATATATATATATATATATATATATATATATATATATATATATATACACACGTATGTAGGTATGTATATGTGTATATATACATATATATGCATGTATGTATATATGTATATCCGGCCGGCGAGTCATTGCATATATACATATATTACGTATGATTATGTATGTATGTATACACTTTGTTGGTTCTCGTATTTTGTCTAGTTGGAACCCCCTTATCCTTCCGATGGTTCCGCCACTGGCTGGTGCGGAGGACGCGCTTGCCTGGCGCCCTGACCTCGGCTTGAGGTGCGGGCGGGTGGCACGGATGACGGCGATAGTTGTCCCGCGGACGGTGACCGAGCAAGAGGAAAGAAATGGTTTGTTGTGCACTTGTGCGATGAGGGAGGAGATAGATAGAACATGGTCAGTTGCAGTATGCGCGTGTGGAGGACTGGTTGACCAAATGGATAAGCTTGAGAAGAGATAACAAGAAAAGGAAAAGAAAAGAAAAGAAAAGAAAAGAAATGAAATGAAAGATTTGTAAGAAAGAAAACAAAAATACCGAACCTTTTTTTAAGATTTTACCGTATTGTATTAAACGAGAGGTGTCTTCTACATTAATGTCAAAATCAAATTAACGGAGAAGGAAAAGGATTTCGTGCTTGTTAGTAGATATTATTCTTTGGCTTGCTGTTAAGTTTGTGTGAAGGAGATGATTTTTTTTTATAAATGTATGGTTTGGTTTGATCTTGTGGTGAATTACATTAACAGATCGAGAGATATTGTGATGTGCATAGTTTCTTGTGATTCGTTTTGTGTTCATTATTTTCGACATTAGCTGGCTTATTAGCCACCGAAACGATCACCCAGCTCCAGCGCGAGGGGACCAGCGCAGCGGCCTAAGCGTCCCTAGCCGTCAGTAGAAGAATTCCGAGACATTGTCATTCATTTTTATTCACGATTAATTATCATAATACTTATTATCTTTTGGCGGGTTGATTTGTGTTCCTAGATGTCATCATAGTGTTAGCACGGACAATATACTAGTATTTACAGAAATACCATCATTTTTAAATGCTTATAAAATATGTGTTTTAACTCCGTTTTGATCCAAACAAAATGCTTTAGATTCGCAACATCGTAATCTACATGATGAAACCATAATACTTTCTGTTTTCAACTTTGAAAAATACTTAATTGTTTAATGGCTTTAAAATGCTGGTTTAATCTTTAAATCTTGTTTCAATCATATCTCCTACTTTTTAAATCTATATCGACTCGTTCAAGTACCTTATTCACCCTTTTACATAGCTAAACCTAATAAATCCCTTAGTTCTCTTTTTAAAGCTAATCTACTGTTAGTCATATCTTGATAACCGTAGCTCCGTTTTAGGTAGTTTTTGTGCTCACGAGTTCGTAGCAACGCGTAGAATACGTTAGTTACCTTTATAATATATTTTTTGTAATGTTTGGTGTACTGTTTTTAGGTTCTTTAGTGATGCTTGTGACATTAGAAGTGGAGCTTTGCAAGGATGTTTCAAAAGGAAAAGTTGCAGAGTTTGAGCAAGCTTTTGGAAGGCAAGTATAGCATATGATCTTCCTTGTTGCCCTATTCACCTTAAATACTTAATAAATATGCATGTGTCTACCTTATTACCCCTAAGGATTACATAGAATTGATATCTTATACCTTGTCACCTTTGTGGGTTGCATATGGGTAGCTTGTGCTAGTGCTCATAAAGAATAACCATGATCGTGGAACTTGACTAATGATATATGCAATAACGATAAAATATGACTTTTTAGCAACATGGACTATAGGTGGAACATCAGGAACTCACACATGTGTTCTCACTCATAGGGATATTTCTGTAATCCGATCACACAGGAAAACAGTGCTACCATAAGCTATATGGCTCTGGCTTGACTCAGTATTAGATGTCTACTAGTTTGTGACAGCTTACCCGAAAGGACGCAAGAGGGGCTCTGACATGTGGGGCTTGCCGTGCCGCAGAGGTGCATTGTGTTATTGACTTATAGGGATGTGACCTCTGGGAGGGGAGTGCCTACATCTCACTGAGGAAACTTGTAGCGGGTTGCTACCTATTAGTGGAACCTATGAAAGGTCTCATAGTGAACCCTGCTGACCTTCCTTGGAAGTGGGTTAAGAGGCTAGCTACCTCGGGCGAAAGGGTAATTCACGACTTATGGGTAAACATGTACTACCTCTGCAGAGTGTAAAACTGTCATGATAGCTGTGCTCACGGTTATGAGCGGCTTAGGCTCATTACTATGTGATGTCCTTATATCATAGTTCATTAGTTGTTATTTTGTCATTGATTATTGTTATTTGTTCATATAAACATTATATCTTGTTCACTTGATCATGTGGTTATTTGGGTTTATCCTGAACTTGATGCTACTCAATTGTTAAAACTATGACTTACTAAAAGCTAATGCAATTAAACATGTGTCTATCCTTTTTGAGACTCATAAACCCCATGTTATACTTGCTGAGCATGGTGAGCTGACGCTTGTTGTCATCACCTTTATATAAAAATCCGGGATGAGTACCAGATGGTGGTGCAAGTGATGTGTTACCAAAGGAGTACTAGGTGCGTGTACCGCTAGTCAACCGTCCCTATGGAGTATGGAGACCCGAAGATTGGAGATATAGAATAGTTTCCGGGATGCTTTGTTATAGATGTAAGTCTTTGTTGTAACTATGTTTCAATATATAATAAAACATTGTCTTTGATTATCTCCATATATATTTGTTGTTATATGTGTCGTGTGGACATCTCCTGGGTACACATATAGTTAGCGCTTGGTCTTCTTTGGAAAACCAGGTGCTACAGGAACAATCTGTGCGGATACTATGTTTACGAGTTTATCAAGGCGTGCATGAATAGACCTAAACTAGAGAAGCTTAAGGTATGTTTCACAATTGATTTGGTACTATTGTTGGTACTCATATAATCAATCATATATATACTAATACATTTTCTTTACTTTGATTCAAACTGAAGTCTTAATGGTTGACGGAAAGGGTTCTACGCTCAGACAAGATCAATGCTATTATTGAGACGATAGCGGGATTTCTTTTGGACGAAGTCATAAAATTCAATGGAGAGCACTACTATGACCCGGGAAAAAAATCATGCCCAACCAAGATGAAGAATAACTTGTATTAAATGTTATCCAACCAAGGACATCTACGATAGTGTATCTACGTGTATATAAATTGTGTAATGTTTATCTCTAGTATAAATATATAGTTTCATACTATAATTGTGTTATTTATGTATGCTCAAAATATATACTCGTATATATATAGCAGCGTAGAATACGCATTCGAAAACTATTCTAAAACAATAATATGTTATGAAATGAAATGAAAAGAAAATAAAAAGGAAAAAAATATAACAAAAAGAAGACAAACCTTTAGTCCCGATTCGTAATAACAGGACTAAATCAAAGGGTGCTTCACCACTAAGCACCATTTAGTCCCAGTTGTTATTACGGGACTAAAGGTCGGTCTTTAGTCCCGGTTCGAAAACCAGGACTAAATGAGCCTTTAGTCCCGAATTCTTGGTCCCGGTTGGGAAACCGGGACTAAAGAGGTTTCCCAACCGTGACAATAGCCATGTACTAGTGTATCAACAGTGCCCTTCCTCAGTTTTGGTTCTCAGCTTACTGTGTTTCCTTCAGTACTGCCTTAGCTAACCAGTGGACAGTGGTCATGGATAGGCCCCCTTTGGTTCCATGCATCGAGCTCTTGCACAACATCGGGGTCCATTGCACTCGCGACCAGCATGGCATCTTGGGGAGTTTCCTCCTTGCCACAATGATCTTCAGTGATTTTTCTGTGTGCTTCATCATGTTTAACAAAGTATTTTGTTCTTTGTATGCAGCTATATATCACATCATTTTCATTTCGGTTCAGCAAACCATTGCACTACAAATGCATGACTATGTAGTACCCTTTAGCTTTTCCAATCGTACACAACAATGTAATAGATATATATTTGCTTGCCACTCTTAACTGTTTTTTTATTCATGAATTAAACATGTGTTTCCGTACTTTCACTTCGCCGAACACTCGCTGACTGCTGTCGTGGCAATTGTACTATATACACAGCCATACGTAATATATAAATCCTCTATGTGTATGCATCAATGTAAACATGTCACTGTATGTAACCTGTGTATTTTATCTGCATAACCTTAAAGATACCACCCACTTATATTCGCGCAGAGGCGCGCCCTTTGTACTAGTGTGATGTATAGCCTAGCCGGTAATTGCGCACGAGGGAACCTGATGAATGCTGAGGTTTGCGAGTTTGAAACTCCTGATGAAAAACATATATTTTCTCTTTTTTTAATATTTTAAAAAATTAATGTTGAGGTTGCTATAAAAGACGAATGTTGAAGTTGCGAGTTCGAGTGCTGAATATATTTCTCTTTTTATCTCGTATCACTGACAAACCCCATGTAACCGGCAGTGTGATACTTTATTCTGGGGTAGTGGCGGCGGACATCCACTAGTACAGAATAAGCCATCATTGGCATGCGAACACCAACCCTGATTCATTGTTGAACTGAGCTTAATTGTTCAGTAATAGCTTATAAACAATAATACAAGTTCACAAGGTGGGCAATTATTAGCCATAGCAGATCCATCTTCGTATGGCTTACACAAAATAATAATAGCTCACATGATGCGCAATTAATAGCCATAGCCAGAACCAGAACCATCTTCATGCTAGCATAATATAAATGTGAAACACACTTAGTTGTAGAATCCGTAGAGGGATATATGGATCCGTATAGCGTGGCACTGAAATTATAGTAGGACAGTATTTATCAGATATGAAAATACAGCAAATAAATATAGTATTATAGTTTCACAACGGACGATGTTAATATACCTCAGAGTTATTGACGAGCTATCCTTTTCATCCCGCTCAGTCAGACAGTTCAACCTTTTCATCCCGCTCAGTCAGACAGTTCAACTTTTTCATCCCGCTCAGTCAGACAGTATGTTATCTTTGGAGTTTCTATACAAGTCGTTCAAGAGAAATATTTTAAAATTGTTATAAATAATGTTTTCTTTTTTATGCGATTGCTTGTAGTTCTTTTCCTTTTGCAAGGAAATGCTAGCTATTCTTACCTAGCATAGGAACCTCGTACTTACTTATTTCTTGATCATATGAGTCGGTCAAATTTGCTGGTGCCCAAGTCATGTTGTAGCGACCAGCATTATCAATGTAATGCTGGCGAACATATTCAGCTTCACGTTTAGTTGCAAACTCCACATCAGCCACTCTTGCTCCAAATTCGTCTGTGTCTTCTTTCTTAGTAACAATCTACAAATTTGAGAGAGATATATGCAGTAGATACTTTTAAATGCAATTAAGGTAACATCATTTTTTGTTAATACGTGGCGTTTGGGCTGAGGCCCTATCTTTTATCCTGGCTACCTTTTATGATTTTCATATAAGCAGGGAGTAACTTCTGTTAGCTAAATTGATGCGTAAACAATATGTAATCCTAGTCAGTTAAGAGTCTGTCATAGTCAGGTTAGGAGGTCGTGGTCATAGGCATGCTTGATCACGAGTCATCCGGTTGAGTCCAGTAGACACACGCCACGTTGTCCAGAGCGCGTGTATCGCACGCCGCGGTGAAACGGTGTTGCGATCTTTGTGCGATGTGGCGTGGGGTGTTTGGAGTCTGTAAACCTCGAGCAGGTCTATAAATATAAGGAACATAAGGCCGTATTGGCTGCGGTTGGTTGCAGCATTATATTCTCTCTTGATCTTGAGTTGGGTGTCTCTTGGGATTTTTTCTTTTCGCGGTCACCACCTGTTCCAGCGGTGTTCTTGGTGTCGAGGAGCTGTTCAAGCTCCAACAATTGGTATCGGAGCCGGTGAGGTGATGTTCTACGGAAGAGAGAAGACCGAGGAGGTGCTGGGTGGACGAATCCATCATATCCAAGATCCAGGCGAAGCGAACAGCCACATCCGTCAACATGGGAACCAGCGGCGAGAAGGAGAAGGAGACCATGGAGCGTGCGTGGAATCAAGCGTCAGGCAACCTTATCTGGCCGATGTTATCTCGCACAAATTATAAAGACTGGTCCGCGCATGTGCAATGCAATCTCAAGGCAATGTATCTGTGGGATGCAATCGAGAGCGACAAGGTCGAACGGCGACGTGATCGGCTTGCGCTCGGCACCATGATCCGTGGCGTGCCACCTGAGATGCACTCCATGTTGCTGAACAAGAAGTCGGCAAAGGAGGCATGGGAGGCAATCAAATCGATGCGTCTATGGGGTAGAACGCGTCAAGGAGGTCAATGCACAGAAGCTACTCGCGGAATTCGAGTCGATCTCGTTCAAATCTGGCGAATCGATCGAAGATTTCGCGGTCCGGATCGCAAAGCTGGCTACAGATCTAAAGGGCCTTGGTGAGGAAAGCGTGACTGATACAAGGGTTGTGAAGAAGTTTCTCAGAGTTGTGCCTCCACGCTATAATCAAGTGGCGGTGACAATAGAGATGTTTTGCGATCTGAAAACGCTATCGGTTGAAGAACTTGTTGGCCGTCTCAGGGCAGCTGAAGACAAGTTTGAACCCTCAACAGAACAAGGCACAGACAAGAACAAGCCCTCGCTTCTTCTTACTGAGGAGGAGTGGATGGCGAAGAACACAAGACCGGAGCTCGCTCGGGGGGTGGCAAGTACGACCGTGACAAGCGCGATCCAGGCTGTCATCCGTCGTTAGGCACACCCCGACGCAATGGGAGATGCAATAAGTGTGGAATCTTTGGCCATTGGGCAAAAGAATGCCTAACGAAGAAGACGGCAAGAGAAGGTCATGAAGAAGCGGCTCATCATGTCATAAATGACACCGACAAAAGTCCAGCACTGTTGGTGGCTCAGGTGTGCAGCATGTACACGACGAGCACCGGCTGTCAAGATCTGCTCCTAAATCAGGAACGTGTGTTCCCTGGAAAATATGACGATGGTTCGTGGGTGCTGGACACCGGGGCTACCAATCATATGACAGGAAGCCGAGCTTCGATGGCTGACCTGGATGAGTCCGTGCGAGGAGCAGTGAGATTTGGCGATGGTTCGACTGTGGAGATTTGTGGCGTCGGCGCAGTGACGATGGCTGGCAAGAACCAAGAACATCGTGTACTTACTGAGGTTTATTACATCCCTTCTCTTAGATGCAATATCGTAAGTCTTGGTCAATTGGAGGAGGCAGGGTGTCGGGTTGAAATCGACAAGGGCGTGCTAGAAGTCTTCGAGCCGGGTCAGACCGGAGTCACTCGTTCTATTGTGATCCATGCAGAACGGAGGAATCGCCTGTATGTCATGAAAGTTAGCTTGACTTCACCTGTGTGTCTACTAACCAAGATGGAGGAAGAAGCATGGCGTTGGCATGCTCGCTTTGGGCATCTAAATTTCAGGGCTCTTCGTGATCTTGGAAACAAAGAGATGGTGGATGGATTGCCTCTGATAAAGAAGGTGGAGCAGGTGTGTGATTGATGTGCACTTGGCAAACAACACCGTACTCCCTTCCCTCAAGCTTCAGCATGGCGTGCATTTCAATGTCTTGAATTGGTGCATACAGATTTGTGTGGGCAGATTACACCGCCCACATCAGGAGGTAAAAATTACTTCATGCTCATTGTTGATGATTATTCACGATATATGTGGATTGATCTTTTGAGAACCAAGAGTGAAGCACTGGCCTATTTCAAGAAGTTCAGAGCAGCTGCAGAACTAGAGTCAGGTTGTCGTCTGAAAGCACTCCGAACAGATCGAGGAGGAGAATTCAATTCAAGAGCTTTTGTGGTATTTTGCAATGAGCATGGGATCAAGCACAATACTACTATCCCGTATACTCCACAACAAAATGGGCTTGTGGAGCACAGAAACCAGACAGTGGTGGAGATGGCACGATGTCTGCTAAAGAGCATGAATATGCCTTCAAAATATTAGGGTGAGGTTGTCAGAACGACAGTATACATTATGAATAGATCTCCGACGAAAAGTTTGCGAGGGAAGACACCTTTTGTAGCATGGTTCGGGAGGAAACCAGGGGTCAAGCACCTGAGGACGTTTGGGTGTGTTGCTTATGCTGAGCTGAACGGACCCGGGGTGACCAAGCTATCAGATAGGGCTGTTGCTGGAGTTTTCCTCGGTTATGAACCAGGAACCCAGGGCTATCGGATCTATGATCCGGTGAATGACAAGCTAATGGTGACAAGGGACATGATGTTTGATGAAGGAAAACAATGGAATTGGGGAGGAAGAGACAGCGGAGGTGCGACTAATGTTCCTGAAGTGTTTCAGGTCGACTGGGAGGATACTGTTCCTCATCCGACAATGGGTGTAGCAGCTCCTGAAGATTCAGATTATGGTGCTACTGAACCCGGGTCACCTGCTCCTGAGCCCACGTCGCCCGCTGCGTCAATTCCATCGTCCGTGGGTGCATCAAACTCCCCTCCACATACTCCAATTTCCATCTCTGGCGCACCGATGATCCAATGGGCCACACCACCTACTATACAGTCTGTTGACTCTCAAGGCGCACCGTTAAGGTACCGAACCATCCCCGATTTGCTTGATTCTACTGATGAACTTCAGGATTTCGAATACAGTGGCTTGTGTCTGGTTGCTGCTGAAGAATCGAGATCTGTAGAAGAGGCGTTGACTGAGCAATGCTGGAGGCAAGCTATGCAAATAGAGATGCAGGCGATAGAGGCAAGTCGGACATGGGAGGTCAGTGAGTTGCCACCAAAACACAAGGCCATTGGGCTGAAATGGGTTTTCAAGGTCAAGAAGGATCCTGAAGGCAACATCATCAAGCACAAAGCTCATTTAGTTGCAAAAGGTTATGCTCAACAATTCGGTGTTGACTTTGAAGAAGTGTTTGCTCCAGTTGCAAGAATCGAGACTGTACGAGTGTTGTTAGCACTTGCAGCACAGGGAGGATGGGAAGTTCATCATATGGACGTCAAATCTGCATTTTAAAATGGTGATCTGTCTAAAACTGTGTTTGTACAACAACCTCCAGGTTTTGTAGTTGGCAAAGGAGACAAAGTCCTCAGGCTGAGGAAGGCGCTGTATGGGTTGAAGCAGGCACCGAGGGCGTGGAATGCAAAGTTGGACAGAGAGTTGATTGCTCTAGGTCTTGTCAGGAGCAAGATGGATCATGCTGTCTACAGAAGAAGCAACAGGAATTCGTTTCTACTAGTTGGGGTTTATGTCGATGATTTAATCATCTCTGGACCAGATGTGAAAGACATCAATGTATTTAAAGATGAGATGAAGAAGAAATTTAGCATGAGTGATTTGGGGCTGTTAAGTTATTATTTGGGAATTGAGGTAAAGCAAGATGCACGTGGCATCACTTTATGTCAGAGCTCCTATGCAATCAAGATACTTGAAGCTGATGGCATGAAAGACTGCAACTCATGTGAAACTCCTATGGAGTGTCGACTGAAACTCAGAAAATTGAAAGGAGAAGATCCTTTGAAACCAACTGAATATAGAAGTGTAATTGGGAGTCTCAGGTACATCAACACTAGGCCTGACTTGGCTTATGCCGTAGGTGTTGTGAGTAGGTACATGGAGGCACCTGGGAAGGAACATTGGGCTGTTGTCAAACACATTCTGAGATACCTGAAGGGTACTATCAGATATGGCTGCAAGTATGATAAAGGTGCTAAACTGAAACCAATCCTGATTGGGTACAGTGACAGTGATTTCGTAGGAGATGTGGAAGACAGGAAGAGCACGACAGGCATTGGCTATTTTCTCGGAAGTAGTCTTGTCACTTGGGCATCGTAGAAGCAAAGGATAGTTGCCTTGTCTTCATGTGAAGCCGAATATGTAGCAGCAGCAGCAGCATGTCAAGGAATATGGCTAAACCGACTAATTGCAGACATGTTGGGAACTAAGGAGATGACAGTAAAGCTACTCATGGATAATCAAGCTGCGATGGCACTTAGTAAGAATCCCGTTCATCACGATCGCAGTAAACACATTGATATAAGGTATCATTTTCTACGGCAGTGCATTGAAGAAGGCATGGTGGAAGTTGATCATGTAGGTACTGAAGAACAGCTTGCAGATCTCTTCACCAAGGCGCCGGGAAGAGTCAAGTTCGTGGAGCAGCGGAGTGCTTTAGGTGTCGTAGAAGTGCATCAAGTTTAGGGGGTGTTTTGTTAGCTAAATTGATGCGTAAACAATATGTAATCCTAGCCAGTTAAGAGTCTGTCATAGTCAGGTTACGAGTCATCCGGTTGAGTCCAGTAGACACACGCCACGTTGTCCAGAGCGCGTGTAACGCACGCCGCGGTGAAACGGTGTTGCGATATTTGTGCGATGTGGCGTGGGGGGTTTGGAGTCTGTAAACCTCGAGCAGGTCTATAAATATAAGGAACATAAGGCCGTATTGCCCGCGGTTGGTTGCAGCATTATATTCTCTCTTGATCTTGAGTTGGGTGTCTCTCGGGGTTTTTTCTTTTCGCGGTCACCACCTGTTCCAGCGGCGTTCTTGGTGTTGAGGAGCTGTTCAAGCTCCAACAACTTCGAGTTTATGTACCTGACCCACTTTCTGAACATCCTCTTGAACTTCTTTTAAAGTGTTGGTGAATGGCTTGATACGTAGTGTCGTGATGTTCCACGCGCTCATCTGCATTGCAATAATTAATCCAATAATTAGAACTAGAGGTCATTTTGATATATACCGCGGGCATTGAAAACTAAGACTCATGCTAGGAAATGTGCAAATGCAATGTCACAAAATAAACAGTAACTCCCATTTTAATTTTAGCTTCCCACATCTAGCCTGATGCATGAAAGGGGATGGTCGTCATCATTGTTTACTAGTTTGATATGTACGTTTTAGAGTCCAAGTCAGCTAGCGTTTTATATCAAACTGTTTGGGACGACGCCCTAAGGAAAAAAACCAATGATCTAATCTTAGCACGTTCTCAATGACAACATGCAAATAGCTAGCTAGATTAGGTGTAGAAATAATAAAAAAAAGAACACTAGAGTGGAAAGTTATCTGATCTATGAGGGAGTTATTTCTTGGAGATCGTGCTAGACTAGCTATTTGAGAGTTGCTAGATATTTGATCTCTCTTTAATAGCCAATAGAATTCTTATTAGACTAGCTATTTAGAAATCATTGGGGATGACCGTACAGCTGGACAAGCCAAGAAAAGATGCGCTTATTAATAAGTCAAGACTTGATGGAGGTAGCTTGGGGAAAGGTGATACGCCGTCGAGAGCTTGGAGGGCTGGACATTTCAGATTTAAAAAATATGGGATGGGCGCTTCGGATGCGTTGGCTATGGCTGCACAAAACCGAGCCCCATCGGCCATGGAGCATGTTTCCGATTAAGGTGCCAGAGCAAGTTAGATCCTTCTTTACAATGGCTATAATCTCTGAAGTGGGGAATGGTACTCGCACACTCTTTTGGGAAGATAGGTGGCTGCATGGACAACGCATTATTGACGTTGCCCCTCGTTTGCACTCTTTGGTGGCTAAGAGAATTATCAAGAAACGTACTGTAGCAGAAGCCCTCACTGAACACCTGTGGATTTCAGATGTAAGAAGAGCTTCTTCCAGTGGAGAACTTGTTGAGTTTCTTGACCTTTGGGATTTTCTCATGGACTTCTCCTTACAACCTGAAATTGAGGACATTCATACATGGCGCCTATCCCCCTCAGGTCAGTACTCAGCAAAATCTGCATATGAACATCTCTTTCAAGGATCAATTCAATTTAGACCTTGTGAAAGGATCTGGAAGACTTGGGCCCCTGGAAAATGCAAGTTCTTCCTTTGGCTAGTTGAACATGATAGATGTTGGACGGCTGATCGTCTTGCTCGTCGAGGTCTGCCATGTCCGGAACGTTGTCCTTTATGCGATCAGGAGCAAGAGACAATTAACCATCTCCTGATTTCATGTTCATTTGCAAGGCAATTCTGGTACTCCTTGCTTTGCCAGGTTGGGCTACAGCAATTTGCTCCTCAAGCATTTGATATGGTGTTCAATGATTGGTGGGACAAACTTTGGCATGCTGCTCCGGATCAGCGAAAGAAAGGTCTCAACTCTTTGATTATTCTAGGTGCTTGAGTTCTTTGGACTCACCGCAACTCTTGTGTTTTTGACGGAGCTGCTCCTAGCATTGCAAGAGCTCTTAATGTTAGCAGTGAGGAACGACGTCTTTGGGAGTTGCAGGTGCGCGAAGCCTCTCTTCCTTGACTACCCCGACATTTTTGGTTTAGAGTGGCCTGTTTGGTAGTAGTGTTGTTGTGGTAGCCTCTACTGTTTTAGCAGGCTAGATTGTTATTTGGGGTGTGTGTAGAGTGTGTGTGTGTGGGTGTGTGTGTGGTTGTTGGGGTTCTTGTCCTATTTTTTCTTCTTAATATAATGAAATGCAGCTCTCCTGCGTTTTCGAGAAAAAGATGGAGTAAGGGAGTATTAAGAAGTTTGCAGCTCCTATCTAGTGTGTAGGTCACTTGGTCTAGTGTGTAGGTCACTTGGTCAGCTGGTCTCAACTGTCAAGTGTGTAGAAAGACTACTATACAGGCGGTTGAAAAGACATTTCTACTATCGTTTTTCACAACGGCCTGTGATGAAGGCCAGTACAAATGAGACCACATCGATTTGTACATGCGGTTTTCTTAACGAACCACATGTAGAAATATTTGTCCAGAAATCGGGTTTTTAAAATAGAAAAACAAAGAATTTAATTGCGGGAGAGGCTGACTAGTGAGCCGTACGTCCGTCGAAGTCGAAGTCGCAAGTCGCGCATTTTTCGTGTAAAATCACGAACTGCGTTCTCACCCGTCTGTTGAAGTCGAAGTCGCAAGTCGCACATTTTTTCGCGTAAAATCATGAACTGCGCTCTCGTGGTGATTCGAACCCGCAACCCCAGCCTCGCGCGTACCTTCCTCTACCACTACACCCATAAGTCACTTGTGTTGTTCCTCACATTCTATACTAACCGACTATAAATTTATTTGAGCCATTAAATGAATTCAAATGAAAAGTTGTAAACTACAAAGTTCATAACTTTTCAAGATCTACAACTTTTATTCATTAGGAAGTTTTTTCTTCTGAGGTTGTTTAAAAAAATTTGAATTTCAAATTTTACAAATTCAAACTTAGTTTTTGATGACAAGATGATTTCAAATGAAAAAAATCAACTACATAGTTTCATAACTTTTTGAGATCTAAAACTTTTATTTAGGAAGTTTTCCATCCGAGGTCGTTTATAAAAATAAAAAAATCAGTGTCGAAGTATTTCTAGTGGCGGATTTCTTAAGGAACCATCTGTACAAATCGATTTCTACATGGGGTTATCTTAAGGAATTGCCTTTAAAAATCTAGTATTTGTACATGCGGTTCTAATGTGGCGATTCGAAACCGTTTTATTTCTACGATCGCATGATAACTAAAACCGCATGTGGTATTTTTTTAGGGCGCCAGCTATGACCTCTTTTCTACTAGTGACACTCGGAGAGAACAGAGGATGCACACACACTTTGTAACCTAGGACTAATTGTCGGTGTCTAAAATGGCGGGATCTAAACGGCCAACAAGTAAATTTCTAAGCGTCTCGGAGTTCGGATGGTTGCGCTCGGAGAACATGGAGGTTTATACTGGTTCAGGCACGAACGCCCTACGTCCAGTGTGTTGCGGGGTTGTATTACCGAGCGCGGAGAGCTCATAGAGGGGAGCTACAAGCTTTTGGTGAGAGAGGGAAGGCGGTTCCCAGGTCTCGTGCGTATGAGGTTCTTGGTTCTGGTGAGTGCTCGCATGTGTGCGAGTTTGAGTGTGTGTGAATGAGAGTTGGAATGTCGAGTCCCCTTGAGATTGGGGGTCCATTCCCTCCCTTTATACATAGGGAGAGATGGAGGAGTACAGTAGAGAGAGAGGGAGTGAACGTGGGCCCGGCTTGGGCTCCTGCCGAAGGAAGCCTTTGTCTCATCCTATCTTCCTTCCTGAGGAAGATTGCGCCAGTGGACGCATGTCTGAGTCCTGTTCGCCCCTGACAAGCTGTAGCCATGCGCCCTACGACCGGGAACCCTGTTGTTCCCCCTTTCCGGGTATGGGCGGGGGTTGGTCGCACAAGACCAGGCACCCCTGCGTTCCGTCGTACAGTGCTTGATGACGCCCTAATCCCTGTTGGAGTGTCCTTCGGAGCCATCGCGTGGATATCACGCGCGGAAGTCATCGGTTAGGCAGCACAGGATCTTGTACCGCAGGGTCAACAGGGGTCGGCATGGTGGCTCATGCTCTGAACCCCATCCCTGAGGACGGAGGGTACTGTGGACCTTTTGACTATGTGGGCTAGAGCGCCTTGGACCGCGTCGTGGCGGTGAAGTCTCCGAGGGCGAGGGTCGTCACGAATGACGCTTGCTAGGCTCGGACGGGGCGGAAGGGCCACCGAGGGTAGATGACGTCACGGGTGACGCCACCTAGGCTCGGACGCGGCGGAAGAGCCTCCGAGGGTTGATGACGTCTCGGGCGACGCCACCTTGGCTCGGGCGAGGCGGAAGAGCCCCCGAGGGTAAATGATGTCACGGGCGATGCCACCTTGGCTCGGGCGAGGCGGAGGAGCCCCCTAATGGTGATTTTTGTTTTTGCGGAGTCTGGTAATTTGGGTACCCTATTTCTAGGTATTCGACAGTAGCCCCCGAGCCTTCGATGTAGTGAAGGACTACACCGGAGGCTTCCGAGGGCATTTATGGTGGTTCGGTTCGATTCTGTGTATTGTGGTGGGTGCGCGCGAGTGCACCCGCCGGGTGTAGCCCCCGAGGCCTTAGGAGGGAGACTTTTCCTCCTAAGGGCTTATTCGGAAGACTTCTATAGTGCTTGACCCTTCGCTTCCCCCACGAGGCGGGGAGGGAGAGTGAGTGGGCTACTACGCACGTCAGGGCCAGACCTTCGGTCGCACGCCAGCCCTGGCATGGGCTGTACTATTGGCTTCGGGCTGACGCCCCTTGAGAGGACAAGTCGGCTTTGTGTCGTGCTGTCTTTCGACCTATACGGTCGATTGACCGGTCGGAGATATGTTTGTCGGATTCTGGGGTCTGACTGCGCCCCCTTTCCCTGAAGCCCAAAAGCAGACGTGTCGTGTCTTTCCCGTTCGAGGAGTGGTGCCAGAGCACTGCTCGCTCTGCGGTCCAGACTCTGAACGGCATGCCCTGAGTCCGCAATCTGCTTGGCCATTTATAGCCTCGCTGCACGGCTGCACCCCCTTGAAGTGGGTGTCGTCGCACAATGCAATGTGGTTGGGAGGCGGAGCTATAGCTTCACGGGCCGGCCGTCACGTGAGTGCCCTGGCGGGCTATAAATAGGGGCGGCCGGTTGTGGGGAAGCACACATCCTCACAGTATGGCTTGCCCTAAGTTGAAAGTGTATAGTTGAAAGTGTAGGGAAAAATGTGACAACGAATTGAAATCTAGGATGTACAACCTGTGATTATGTTAGCGCAACTTGAGGCAGTATATATTATGTTATATGCACATCCAAATAAGAAAGGCGTGTGCTGACTGCTGACCGGAGGAGGAGACGAGCACTAGTACCGAGCCTGCTTTTAGCCCCGGTGCGTAAGGGCCTTTAGCCCCGGTGCCTGAACCGGGGCTAAGGATTCGGGACTAAATGTCCCTCCTTTAGCCCTGGTTTGCACAACCGGTGCTAAAACCCGACCTTTATCCCCGGTTGGTATTACCAACCGAGGCTAAAGGGTGCGCTAGGTGGCGCAGGCGGGCCACTCGTGGCAGCACCCTTTAGCCCCGGTTGGTATTACCAACCGGGGCTAAAGACCCTTTTTTTTATTTTGGTATTTCTTATTTTGGTTTTCCAATTAGATTAGGTATTCAAATGTGTGTATTCTACGCTTCTAATACATGTATTCGTTGCTAATACATGTATTCACGCACTTATAAGTTAGTTTCAAGCATTAAACACAAATAAACTATGAAACTCTATAAGTATAATATATATATGCACATAAAATTTACATCATTATTCATTGTTACTTGACTTAAGACACAAACGCTCTCGCCACTTAAATATCATACAGATGTTCGTCTTTATTTGGCTTGAGTGGGACGGTCAGGTCGTAATAGAAGTCGTCTTCAGGTTTGACCACTTTTTCAAGAAAAACTCCAGCAAATATCTCTTGAATTCCTTTGAGGCGGTCTTCTTTCAACACTTTTTGCTGCAACCATAGCGTCTTCAATTTGCATTATAAAGAAACAAGTGTTAATATACATAAGATTAAGTTAATAGCAACAAATAAATAAAATGGATGTATTATATATACATATCACACACTTTTAGATTCTCTGTAAGATTTCTTCTTGAATACACCATGAGGTACTCGCAAACGTAGTATCCACACAGATTGTTGCCTTGTGGCTGCCTTAGAATCCACTGTACGTAAGATATGAAAAGATTACCATCGTCATCATACGCATATGTTAAAGCATGATAAGGTAACAGATTATGAGAGCTAGTAGAACTTACAGGTAACATACGAGGACCGTTTAGTGCCTCTTCTAGTTCCAAACGGTGTTTCGGGAGGAACCAAGCCCAAACCCTTCTCCATATTTGGATCATTAGTTAATTAACTCTTGCAGTATAGTTAAAGAGCAGGAATCCATATTTAAAGATCAAAGTTATCGTACCCCTTGATAATGTCTATCATATCTTGGTAATCTCCCACTTGTTTTCTCAATGAGTCAAAGATTATATATTCACTTCTTCTCATATCGATGACTATGAGTATCCAGTGAAAACTGCATTTGTTTATAGAGTCAACATATATATCTTTATGCTGAATTAAGTAATAAGTAAGACAAATTGTGCAAACGATAACAACACTCACCCAAAGTTGTAGGGGAAGAGTATATATTGTCTGGTCTTTTGGTTGACCAAGAACCTCCGTAAATTCCTCTCCGTTTGAGGTATCCATTGATCATGGGGAGTGTTTGGATCCGAGAATATGATTGATGGATCAATGAAACCAATTTTCGTGTCTCCCTTACGTTTGAGCATTAAAATCAAGAATCTGCATATATATGTTTGAGGATAGTTAGTTACTATACATATACATATGCTATAGTACAATTACTAAAAGAAATGATCACTTACAGACAGTAGCAGCTCATTAGAGATTTGTTTAGAGCGTCCATGTGGCATAGTTGGTGGAGCTCACTATACGAAACAAATATAAGGTCATCACCCTGGAAGTAATGTTCTTGTCTAATTCTGACGCAAATGCAGTCGTCATTTGGGTTTTTGGTACATGCCTCCATGTACCACGAGTTTAACTTGCACATTTGCATACCAAGATCCCTGAGGGCCGATGGGTTGTATAGACTTCTGCCACGTACATAACTTCTCTTGAAGTCATCGACTACAATGTCATTTGCGATGAGTGCATTTCTGTAAAATTGATTCACGGTTAGACCAACTCCTTTCAAGAAATATTCCATATCATCTTAATTGATCTTGGGGCCAGTGTAGTCTTCTAGCATGCTCATGTTTGAACCGTATTCATTCCCAACAACTAGCGGGGGCACTGATTTCTTCGATTGTTCCCCGAGCTGTGGGACACCCTTCCCTACTCTTTTCTTCTCGATAATTATCTTTTCAAGAGTGCGGTCATAGTCCGATATTGGAGATTTCTTCTGAGCATCACGTAGCTTTCTCTTATGAGTATCCACCGCTTGCCTTAGAGAACCAGGTCCTAAGAAGAACGACTTTTTAGCTTCTTTCCTTTCTTTACGGTCATCTTCAATTTTTTTGAAATGTGCTTCCGTTGAGGCCTTTACTGAAGCGTCTAGTTCTTCGTTAGTCTTCTCATACGAAAGTTTCTAAAGAATCTTAACTTTCCTTGTAGCTTGCCTCTTTGCTTGCGGTGGGGCGAGCGACACCTTTGCTTTTGTGGTAGTCCTCTTCTTTGGCGATGGGGTGGTGGGAGACCGTCGTGGAGGCTATATGACCGGTGTTGGCATTGGAGACCGTCGTGGAGGCGATGGGGCCGGTGTTGGCGTTAGAGAACGTTGTGGAGGCGATGGGGCTGGTTTCAACTTTGGAGAACGTCGTGGAGGTTCTAGGGCCGGTTTCGGAGATGGAGACCGCCTTGGAGGTTCTGGGGAGGAAGCCGTATCGGGCATTCCACCATCATCATCCCTCGCAACACTATGACCAGAAGGTGATTGTTGGTATTTCTTATGACTATTGGATAAATCCACAAGCGCACTGATTATACCGTTGTAGCACTTCACCGAGAGTATTCCAGGTATCGTATCTTCCTCAGGGAACGATAAGTGAGTTAACTAGGAATATGGTTATGTCCTATGATGGATCTAGGGAGATTATTGTAACTGGGTTGAGGGGTTGTATATAGCAAAGATGTCTAACAAGGGATAGCTGGTTATACTGGCCTTATCGGCCCTTCTCTTGCAGGAGGCGACATGATAGATCAGAAAGAGGGCAAAAATTTAACCAGACCGCGCCGTCAAGTTGTATTGAAGCCCTACCTTTTAAGAACTTATCTGACACGCATGGTGGAATACGAAGACTAGAAAGAGTTGTCACCTTCTACTAGCATCTACAAACAATCCGCGTGATAAGCGGTTTACAAAGGTAAGATTAAGCTTAGACACCACGTCTACACTAATCTTACTACTTTAACCTTGGCCTAAGATTAAAGCACTTTACTCAGAGCAAAGCGATGATCAAGCGCGAAAAGTTGTATAACAGATAAACCAGATTTAGAATACTGAATACTATAAAGAACTCAGAAGAAGTCACTTACAAGTGCTAAACTTACAAGAGACTCACATGCGCTGAGGAAGAACTCCGGAGAAGATTCCCGACAGATCCGGGGCTTTCTCCAGAAGAATTCCTCACTCTCCTCCAACTAGAATAACACTACTGAAGAGCTCCGCTAAGAGACTAGAGAGTAGTTTCTCCAATGAGGCATGAATGAGAAGGGAGCTCTAGGGGTCTATTTATAGCTAGAGGTGGAGTAGGAGCTACTCCGGCACCATGTCAGCGATCCGCGCCACCTTCATCAACCACCGTAGGATCCAACTGACTTTAGAACCGTCATAGGATGGAGGGTGGTGATTTCACCATGTGGGGAGTGAGTAAGTCGGTTGAGGGGGGGGGGTGAAACCGCCATAGGGGCGGTCGGCCGACCCCCTACTGGCCTGTGGGCCCCCTGTGCTCCTCCTGGTTGATGGCCCACTGGTCAGGGACCAAACGAGACCTTGTGGGGCCCACCTGTAGGTCGGCCAACCACCTATAGAGGTGTGTGGCCCACCTCTGTCTCTTGCATGTTGGTCCGACCTGTCATATGTGTTGGATGTCCATTCTGAGTTGATTTGTTACGCTGATCTACTTGATGTGGGTCCATGGATCCTTGTGATATGAATCTGAACCGTTGGGAGGAAACACACTTGGATCCAAGGGGTAGAAAGTGCTATGAAGGTGTTTCTAAAATCATGGGGACTTGGGAGGCCTGGTGGCCCCACAGGGTGGTCGGCCGACCCCCTAAGTGGGCCCACTGGCTCCCAAAAGTCCCCATTTGTCATTACCTGCATCAAATAGTCATGGAACATGTGGAACTAGTTATTTAGCACAATATGTTTAGGTTATGCTTGTTTCCCTTTGAATATGAGGATGCTGGCGGTATTTTTATGGTGATAATATGGCTCATAATTACCGTCAACAAGATCCCCAATACTTACCTCTTTCTCATCCTTGAGTAAAGGTTAAAAGATAACAAGACTATGCTATTCAAAGTATAAAGCAAGCATAAAGGTTCACTCAAGACATTTTGTCATACCAATGGGATATGTAGTACTGACTAACATATATCCTTGAGTAGTTGAGGAACGGAACAACTCTCAAGGCAAAGTCATCTTCCCGTTTCATATCTTAGTTCTTGGAGTTTTTGATAATTTTTTCAAAATAAATCTCATAAGTCAACTTGCTCCTCTTATAGCACTCTAAGTCACTCAAAGTGTATGATTCCTTACCAAGGCATAAAAAGGTTGCCTTCTTTGTATCTCCCTATTTTTAAATGGCTTATGTGGAGCTTTGGTAGGGATGAACAATGTAGCAACTTGCATCACTTATATTGTAAATTCAAAACAAGGATCCAAGGAGAAGAATGCCATAATCCTAGATCAAGATGTGCATGTGTGTGGATAATGATATTGGACTAACATGTACTCCTTAACTATGTATATGATCTCTTTAACTTTAGGATTACTTGAGACATGGCTATCATTTTTTTTTGCATTAGAGCTTTTGCTCAACATTATCTTTTTTCATGATAGCCATATCTCTTTTGAAGAAATTGGAGAGAGATCATAACATTTATTTCTAGAGTATTTATTGGATGATCAGGGATCATGTAAGTGGTCAGGCATGTTTTTGCATACTTCCAGTGTAGAAGCAGCGAAAAATATGTGCTGTGTACGTGATCTTGATCTTTGAACTATGACATAATTCTCAACAAGGGTCACAAGGTTTGACAAAACTCAACGTAATTACAAGAAGAATATGAGGAAGGTTTTTAACATGCATAAGTATTTATAGCTTTGGTAGGATTTTTCTCACTATAGAGGAGTAGTGACATTATGGTTTTATGACATTTTCAAAAATTAATCTCCAAGAACTTTGAATAGAAAGGGTATGAATCATGGGCCGAGACTATATCACATTAATCAACAACTTAGTACATATGATTTTCCTATCAAAGTATTTTCCCACTAGCATAAGAAAAAATAAAGAATTGGACTTTATGATGCTTTTGCCCTTTAAATGTCATAAATCATGTCACTTTTCAAAATTGTAATTTTTGGATGCGATCTTCTTGTTTTATTCAATATTAAAAAGAAATTAAACTAAGTGGTGAATTTCATGAAGAAATTATTTTTATTTTTGAAAGGAAAATGAGAAAAAAAGAAAAGTATAGAGGAAAAGGGGAGAGACGTGGCAAACCAGTCAAAATAGACGTTTGAAGTTGAATGGATGCTGACTCGTGGGCTCGGGCCCTATAAGCACGGTCGGCCGACCGCTACTTGGAGCTGTTTGGCCACTTCGAACTCTGCATTCAGATCTCGTACCTCTAAATACTGCTTTGCTCTGTCTGTTCTGAATTTTGGCCTCCAAAGTGCATCGGCCGATGCACAAAAGTGGTCGTTTCAGTCCTACTTTTTTGTGGAACGTGTCATGGACTTGTATAGCATGATTTAGTGGTCATTCTAGAGTTTTGACATGTTGGAGTGTCGACCGACCTCCCTCATACTTGTTTTGGGGCATACTGAATTCAGTGACAGAGACACATCAAATGCAGGGTTTCTGCTGGGCAAAATACCAGCAGAACAAAACTTTTTATTCAATTGAAAATATTCTTAGGCACAAGTTACAAAGATGAAAGGGAAAATATGAATGAAAAACAAATCTAAGCGCCTAACTTATTGGTGGAACTAGTGATCTATGGAGATGGAGGGGCAAAGAGATCCTCTCTCTTGATTGCCTAGGCCAAGCGCTTGATCTTCGCATTGGTGCTAATGCGAAGATCATTAAAGTTGTCCTCTAGTTCTAAGCGTGCCATTCTCTCCTCTGCTGCCCACTCTGCTAACTTAGTATTGTTTTCCCTAAGCCTAGCGACGATGCGTAGCATCTTCTCCATATCACTTTCTTCATCTTCATCCTCGAACTGGCCTGGAGGGCCGGAAATGGATGGCGGGTTGGTAGTCCGCCGGACTAACTTGCGAGACTTCTCCATCTCAAGGGATCTTCATGTCTCCCTCCGTTCCTTGGAGGTGAGAGGGGGGATAAGCACCTTGCCTATCCCCGGTCCACCATGGGCCCTTTGAAGGCGCATCCATGGCGGTGTCGATGGCGAGTAGGAGTGGGTGTAGCCCGTACTCGTGTCGCCATCGGTGGGCAACGCAATGGCCTTCTTCAACCCCAATTGGCCGGTGGTTGGCCTTTTGGGAGTCACTGAACGCATCGGCGGCTTGTTCAGGTTGCAGCGAGGGGACATCGAACGGGCGATGTCCCGCATCCACTCTGACTTCCACCTCCCGGTCGGGCCACCCCCGTGGGGAGCTCAGCTGGGCAAGCGGCGCCGCCGAGGCGATTGGAGCGACGTCGAGGAACGACGGCCATGGTGTCAGTGTTTATGAAGTCTTGGCCATTGGAGGGGCTTCCATCGACAGGAACGAGTGGAATCTTGCCATTGTTTCGTTGTGGAGCCAAGGTGATGATCAAGAAGGTGTGAAGGATTGCAAAGGGTGATGCTGGTGCTGCTGGTTGTGAAGGAAAGCAAGGTGGAAGGAGGAAGAAGAAGGAGAGGGGGTTAAAAAGGAGAGAAACAACGTTCTATGCCTTCGTTCTCGCTTGGATCGCGATGAAACCGAAGGGGAACGTTGGCCCAACGTTCCTGTGCAACATGACTTTTTAACGAGTTCGAACCACGATTGGCCGATCGCTTTTTGAAAGCTATGGTCCGACCGAGCCAGGTTCTGAACTTGTTCGGGTTTAGTGAGCTAGGGTGTGAAGTCTCGAGCTGTTTGGCCCAAAAGCACGGTCGGCCGACCGCCTTTTGAGGCCAAATGGGACAATATTTTTCGAGGGTGGAGTCAAGGCTAAGTCTAAGCTATTTCTAAGGTCATTCTTGAAATTTGAACAAAAGAGTTCAAACATGTAGATTTTAGTTCTAATTTGGATTTAGAACAAACTCTACCATGTCAATTTCTTGTTCAGAAATTTCATGCTCATGGAAAATTTTAAGACATTGGCCATTTACCTTAAGGATTTTGTAGTCATTGTCCTGGAGTGTGATTGCTCCATGAGTCGTGGCGTTGACATTAGAACTAGCTTAGACTTAGCCTTGACTCCATGAGGTATGGCCCTTCCCATTTGCTTTTCATGAGGTATGGCCCTTCCCATTTGCTTTTCAGTTTCCTGTGACCAAAGAGCTTGAACCTTGAGTTGAATAGCAGGACCTTGTCTCCTGGCTTGAATTCCTTGACCTTGATTCTCTTGTCATTCCATTTCTTGGTTCTTTCCTTGTATATTCTAGCATTGTGGTATACTTTCTCTCTCCATTCTTCTAATTCAGAGATTTGCATTTTCCTGAATTTTCCAGCAACTAGCAGATCCATGTTCCATTTCTTGATTGCCCAATGTGCCTTTAATTCCAATTCCACAGGCAAATGACATGTCTTCCCGTATACAAGCTGGTATGGTGTCATACCAATTGGAGTCTTGTATGCGGTCCGATATACCCAAAGTGCCTCTGGTAGCTTGTGCTTCCAAGCCGAACCCATCTGTCAATGTTTAGAAACTACCAACGAGTAAATTTGTACATGTGTCGGGCTCCGAATGGTGACACAAAGAGAGAAGAGGTTTATACTGGTTCGGGCAAGAAATCCCTACGTCCAGTGTGGAGCTGCTCGTGTTCCTTATCTCTGCTTGCGAGGCGGTTTACAAGCTGGTTCGAGAGAGGGGGTATGGGCCCTAGGTGTCTGGTTGATTCGGTGAGTGAGTTTGCTATCGGCTAGCTGTGTGTGTGATGGTCTCTTTCTCTAGGAGTCCGAGAGTCGAGTCCTCTTGAGTTAACCCCCCCCCCCCCGCTCTTCCTTTTATAGTCGCAAGGGGAGTAGGGAAGTTACAAGTGTGCGTCGAGAAGTATCTACATAGGATGTTGTGCCTTATCCTTTCCTTCTTTAGGAAGGATGTTGGGCACTCATAATACTATATTCCTATTGCCTTCGTACTTGGTCGGAGGAGGAGGGTCGTGTCGGCCCCTTGTTGCATCTCCGGAGGATACGAGGGGGTCCGGTTGAACCCGTAGCATGGTAGAGGCATGGAGTTCGTTGTACTGTCGGCGGGTACAACGTTGTACCTTTTCCCCAATTCTAGTAGTATATGTCAGATTCCTTCTCCTCGAGCTAATGGACTCCGTTACCCTGTGGGCCCTATGTACCGGCGTACCTTCGTTTGAAGGGTTCCTGTAGGGGCCCGGAGGCGTGAGAAGTTGTTGTTGTTCCATGGGAAGCGTGGGTCCTACCTGTTCAGGAGTCCGGTTCCGTCCCATCCCTGACCGGAGGACTCGACGTGTCTCCGTTTAGGTAGGCACTAGGGTGTTATCCTGAGGCCCGATTTATATGGGGTGTACGACCCCTCAGGGTGTTGTACCTCTGTTCTTATCGGCGTTTGCACTGTCAGCGACCAAAGAGTGGTGGATGTCACCTTCTAGATGGGGGCAGATAGGCCTTTTCCCTACCGGTGGTGTTCTTCACGTTTTCCGTGGGCTGTGAAGTCGTCTCGCTCTCCGTGTCGGGCGAGACGGAACCACGTATGCCTGGGGCACGTCTGTCTACCCAGGCCGGCGGGGTTCTATGAGTCATGCGCTTCCTCTTCGTGAACCTGCGGCGATTTATCCCTGGTGGGCCTCTTGTCCTTTCCTAGATGGTCGTTGTTGGGCTTCTAGTTTGTTGATTTGTTTTTGAAAGTTTATCATTAAATTAGATCTCCGACAGTAGCCCCCGAGCTTTAGGAAGAGTCCCTAATTATCTTGCTGAGGCTTTATATACGCTATCGAGACATCTATTTTTATCCTTCGCCGAGAGGGTGCGCGCGAGCGCACCCGCCGGGTGTATCCCTGAGCCTGGGTGAGAGTGTAACTCTTGCGCAGGCTTTGATTTCTTCGTTTTTGTCTTGATGTTTTGATCACAAGCGGCGGATATGCTCAGATTACTTCGCACTACAATCTTTCGATTGCGTAGACAGACTGAATCGGGTCGATTTTAATTTTCGTCCCGACAATCTGTCACCGCTGCCGGTGGCACTGTTTAGTCATGATGCTATGAGCATCGAAACTTGCTCACCTCTGGCTTGCTGCCACATATTGTACTTCCCTGATCTCGACGCCTTGGCCCGTCCGTAGCTACCAGGAGCAATGGAGTGGCTGTTTGGCGTTCTTACACATCCATCAACAAGCCCTCCGCGTACGGTGATTTTCTGTGGCACGAAGCCCCCGGGTATATGTCGATATATGGCGTATTTTATTATCGTTGTCGTTTGGTTCGGCCATACGGATCGATTTGTGCCCGTATTGGGGTTGGAGCTGCGATAGGGCTTTGTTAGTGACAAGGGTTAGAATGACCCGCGCCACGCCGTAGCCTGGTGGCGTCTGTCGGTGCTCCGCGTGTCACACCCTTCAGCGTACGATGCATCGGCCGACCTGTCTTGACAGGACTTGTCACTGCGTCCTTTTGACCGTCCTGTGGACGAGGAGTGATGATGTGGGTCCCGGTGGCGGGCGGCCTGGTTTTAGCCCTGTTGAATCCTCTTCTTGTTCGGCCTGGGAGTAGCACAAAGGGAAGACCACGGTGCTCCTCCTTACCTCTTGCCTTCTGCTTTCCACTTAGAAATCCCTCCTTCCGAGACATGGATCGCGGCGGACGTTGAGGGCGCGTCTGGTGCTCGGGATCTCCATCGTAGGATGATCGAGGCGGGATGGTTTCTGTATCGTTTCATCCCCTTTCTCCTTCCCCGTCTCCGTTCATATGCCTACTAAAGCCTGTTCTTGGACCAGGATGCCGTCGCCGACTCACGATGCGCCTGTTCTTGGACGTGGGTGGCGCCGTCCAATGTGCTGGCGCCATCTCGCCTACTGTTGATGGTTATTAAGAGTTGTTTTGTCACCATCAAAATACCGTCAACATCCTCATTTTCAAAGGAAAACAAACATAACCTGAACATATTATGCCAAATAACTAGTTCCACATGTCCCTTGACTATTTGATGCAGATAATGACAAATGAGGTCTTTTGGGAGCCAGTGGGCCCACTTAGGGGGTGGGCCGACCACCCTGTGGGACCACAAGGCATCCCAAGCCCCCATAATCCAAGATCTACTCTCTAGATCACTCTCTAACCCTTGGATCCAAATGTGTTACCTCAACGGTTCAGATCTACATCACAAGGATCCATGGGCCCACATCAAGGATATTAGTTAGATAAACACCTCAGAAAAAACACCCACACAAGATGACAAGTGGGACCAGCATACAAGAGGCAAAGGTGGGCTAGGGACCCCATAGGGGGGTCGGTCGGCCTGCCACTGGGCCCACCAGGCCACCCACTGGCCCCTGTGCTGTGGGGACACTTCCTGAGGGAAAGTGGTGGGGCGCACCTGCCAATGGGTGGTCGGTCGACCCTGGCCTGGTGCCCAAAAGGTGCACCAACCTCCCCACCGACTTCCTGCATGCCTCCATGCAACCAATTGATCTCCCTCGTTGATCTAAGACTGAA
Source organism: Microstegium vimineum (assembly GCA_022036555.1). Classification (NCBI taxonomy): domain Eukaryota; kingdom Viridiplantae; phylum Streptophyta; class Magnoliopsida; order Poales; family Poaceae; genus Microstegium; species Microstegium vimineum. The sequence goes on along the minus strand of CM039122.1, from coordinate 32,841,632 downwards.
GGACCGAGAACAGCGACCAAAGAGGGGGGGTGAATGGGAGCCTCAAATTTCTCTTGAAATATTCGGGCCACTCTTCCCAAAAACCAAACCCAGTTGCTGGGTACTCATACGAAAATGAACGAATGAAAGCTCACCGGCAGTGGAGGAAAACTCATAGGAAAGCCCCAAGAATGAGCTCTCAACCCCTATGAGAAAGAGGCAAGAACCCCAAGCAAAACAGCCCAAAAGACAGGCGTCGGACGCTGGACAGCAGGGTGACGGACGCTAGAAGATAGCACGACGGACGCTCCAGGGCAGGCCGTTGGACGCTGGCGACGGATGCTTAGGAGACCGTCCATCGGCCTTCCAGAAAGCCTGACTGAGACTGAAAAACTACCGAGGTGACGGACGCTGTGAAGATCGTCCGTCGGCCGACCCGAGAGCAAAACAAAACTGCATAGCACACAAGACGCGACGGACGCTGGGCGATTGACTCTGAAGAGCGTCCGATGCCAAAACCGAAAGACGCAGACAAGTCGAGCGATGAACGCTGACGTCAGCACGTACCAGCGTCCGACGCAAAATCCTTGGAGCGTCCGATGCCCCCGACAGAAATGCAGAAACCTCGAAAAGCGATTTTCTCTTCGCCAAAACTTCCCAAAACTCAACCAAATGATCACCAACTGCAACCAAACTTTGTAGGCATGATCCTAGTGCCGTTGGGGAGCTATCCCGAAGAAATCATCGCTCAATTTTCAGAAAATAAATGAGAACACTCGGATTTGGGGGAGAAAGAGGAAAACAAAGAACGCAACAAAGAAAAACACCCGATCTACGCACTCGTGAGGTTTGAGGAGAATTCCTTCGGTGCAAAGAAGCTCCTCATTAATACGAACAACTTGGTTCAAACGGAATTTCAAGAGCTACTCCCTACAAAGAGAAATCATCTTGGGAAAATAGGGAGCAAAAGCAAAACGCGAAGAACACAAGCAAAACGTTGAAACAATCACGAAATGCTTAGGCTTACGGAGGTTACGGCCTCCGATTCCTCGAGACAAACTCAAGTTCTTACAAAGGTTGGTGGAAGCAACCTAGGGATCTCATGAACTAGAGAGAGAGAGTTGGGGCAATTGATTAGGGTTCAAGAGATAGGATGAGGGATACCCCTTCACCCCCTACTTATCGGGCTTTGGCTATTTCCCAAAGACCCCCTAGATACATTGAGTGAACTACCTAGCCTAAGCATTGCAGTCCAAGCTCTGAAAAATATCTCTCACATTTTGAATGGATGGCCCCGCTTCCTACCGGGAGTTGCCGTCGCCTCGACGCAACCCCTAGGATTCTGCCACGTGCCATCCCCGCTTCCTGGGAAGCTCCGCCTTGGTTTTGAGGCCCAAACCCTGGAAACCCGCCACCGGTAGCTTTGGGCTCAACTACCGAACCCCGAGTTTTGCGGCCCAAACTCGTAAACCGACGCAGATGGTTTTGAGGCCCAAACCACCAAACCACTCGATGCGAGCCACCTTGTCTTCGCCTGGTCAGACTCTGACTCCCCTGAGCCTCCGCTCGACTCGCGCATCCACCGTATTGACTCGGCCGACTCGATCTACCTCCATGTCTTCTCGCACTCGCCGGTGCCAGGTACTAGCCACCACAGCTAGTCCGCCGGCGCCCATGGTCCCTGAGTCCGAGCCCCGCTTCCGCCCTTCACCGCTCTCAGTCCATCGGCACGACAAGCCTCTACTCGACCTTCTCCACGCCATTGACCACTGTCACTAGGCATAGCACCTGCACACCACAAGCCGATAGACAAGCACACATTTCTGCTTTCGTAGAGGTTAGGGTAACCCGCTCAAACTGAAAAGACTCATGTGTTGGACGATCACTCATCATCAAAGCTGAACATACATGGGTACTTATCCACCATGTGTTCGCAATCCCCCCCTTGATGAGTGCATTGTCAATACAAGTGTATTTCAGATTTGAGCCACAAGGTAAAGCTCTCCAAATGACCAAAAAGCTATAAAAGCCAAAACGGGGTCACTTGAGAGAAGCAAACACGATACGTTTTAAAAGAGAGAGGCAAAAAATGATACCAATTAAAAGCATCCTTCACAACACCTCATGACAAAGCCACTTACTGATGCCAAACAAAAGCATATGGGCATAACAAAGCTAGCCCTCAAGAAGAGGCAGAAAACGGGCTCAACACCGCTAGCAAGTCCAAGATACCAATCACAACTCTCAAAGCTCAGACTTCCAAAATAAACACTAGGGGAGCTCAAAAGACACTATTGAAACCACTTACGTCCCCTAATGCTCAAAAAGAAATCAAAACCTATCGAAGTCAACAAAACAAGATAGATCCTACAGAAGAGGCAAAGGCTCAATACATCTAGCAAAAGCTCCCCCTGGGAACTAGCATTCTCAAGATACCAAGAAGGGGTGAAAAGAGCCAAGTCAAAAAGATACCAATTAAGCTCAAAAATCACATTTGCTCCCCCTTGGAAGTAGATGGCTGAAAAAGGAATGAAATGCACATCTCCCCCCTTGTTGACACATGTAGCTCATCAAACATTTACAACTCAGGATCCGGCTACAAATGCCATGAAGTGCAAAATGAGTGCAAAAGCTTCATACTTAGAGCTAAGACAATGAATAGATGCTCTAAGTGATGTGATCCTGTGAGAATATGAAAAACTCTATGTGCCCAACAAAGACTCAAGTTGAGCTTAAGATCACTTTAGAAGCTATTTTAGAGAGCATAACATGTGAGAGCAGAGAAAGGGTATCACCTCCTAGAGATAGCTAGACATGGCAAACAAGATAGGATCTATCTCAAAGAAATCTCATGTATACCAAGTAAAACTATCCCTTAGCAAAGTTCATACAACAAGCCAATGACCCAACTGAATGAATTTTCCAAATTTCAGAGTTTTGCAGCCAATTTTTAGTTTTAGGCACATTTAAGTTGTATGCGAGTGGTTGTCTGCAAAGTGACGCCACTGCTTACCAACCGGGCAAAGTCAAAGGACTTGACACACCGATTTTGATCATACACGACACCGCTCAAGTATCGACCCATATGGGAAGCAGTCTCGAACACATGGTGAAGTGGTCACAATGCAGACCCAACTCGATCTTTTCAATTCACAAAACAGAGAGCAATTTCATTTTAGATATTAATCATGGTGCTCAAAGGTAGTGAATGAAACAAAGAAGAGCCATAGTTACAAGCTATATACAAGGCAGCCAAGAAGGATCTTCAAAAGCCTACACATGCTAGTGCCATTTCAGAGGTGACATGGGGAATTTAAAATCAGTTTTAAAGCTTTTCTAACTTAGCTCTATTGCATATCATAAAGATCAAAAAGAGTCTAAGTTAGACAACACCATAGACACATAAAACACCTCAAACAGAGCATAGATTCATTATATCGGCTATAGATATGAAGCTTAAAATGAACTATGTCACAAATGCAAATGAGATGCAAAATGTAATGACACCAACTCACACTAACAAGACACCAAATTAGAAGAAGGACAAAGAAAAGACAAAAAGAACCAAAAAGAACTATTATACACAAAACTTTCCTCCTCTAACCACAAAGACGACATCCAGCAAAGTCGGCGTCAGAATAACCACAAAGCACAAGAGAGGAAGAGGTGGAAAACCAAAGACCAAATTCTAGAGTGAAGCGCAAGTACCTCATGATGCGTTTCACCACAAAGCACAAGAGATAATTTAAAATCTTTTGAGCAACTATGGTATTCACAACAAAGTTTGGTTTTGAGTTTTTAAAACCTGTTTGAAAAAGAAACAAATCAAAACAAAGAAAAGAAAATAGAAAAGAAATGGAAAAGGATTTCCTTACCTTATTGGGCTGGCCGCAAACCAAGCGGCCCGACAACGCAAGCCAGCCCGACCTGCCTCCCCGCGCCGCGCCGGTTCCCGCCCGCGCCTCACACGCAGCGCGCGTGCGCCCGACCGCGCGCAGACGCCGTGCGCCGCGTGGCCGCCATGCCCGCCGATGTCGCCCGTATGGCCGCCGAGCTCTGCCCGAGCCGCGCCTACACCTGAGGCAGACGCGTCCCGGTTCCCCCTCTCTCCATTCTGTCCCCTGCCGAGCGCCATCCTCCTCTCTCTCTCTCGTCTCGCCCTCGCTCTTGCGCGCACCAGAGCGCGCCGCCGCCGCGACGCCGAGCAGCATCACCGTTGTTCCGGCCGCCTCGGAGCACCGCCGCCCTCTCCATCTCCACCGAAGCTCTGCCTTGCCTCCCTAAGCCTGCAACGACGACTGGTGAGCCTCGGTAAGACCCCTCCGTGCCCCTCCGCATGAGCCCGAGCTCTATGCCGGAGCCTCCGTGCACCGCACCATGGACCGCACCCCTCTGGACACCGTTAGTCTGCGATAGAGCGAGTGCCATGCTCGCCGTAGCTCCACGCAACTTTAGCCTCGCTCAATCGAAGCCGCCGTGGCCAATCTCGGCCTGTCACTGTGTGACCGCGCCGCCGCTCCACCATAGACGCCAGCGAGCTTCACTTCGGCCACCATTGCACGCGATTAGGGTTGCGCTGGGTTCGTCTCGCGTAGCCGCGCCCATAGAGCCAAACCGCACCGCCGGAGATCTCGTCATCGGCAAGGAATCGCCAGTGAAAGCCTCGTCACCACCCTGTGTCACCAATGCGTGGGGTCCCCCTCCGCGCCCCCCCCCCCCCCGCTGTCAGGCGCCGGTTCCCCTTTAGACTGGACCGCCTCTGCCGAATGGGCCTGCTCGGCCTGTTGGGCCGAAAGGCCTAATCCTTTTTGTTTTCCGATTTTCAGAAAATGTGAAACAATTTGTAAAATTTATATCTCACTGAATAATGATCTAAAAATCATGAAAATAATTGTGAGTACTGGTTATAAGCATATCTACCCTAGAAAAATATTGCGTGTATATTTTGTTGTACTTTTCTATATAAGATTAAATAAATATTGAAACTAATTAAAACTGCATAAATCAATTAAGCTATTTTATGCTTTTGGTAAAAATTTAATTCCTATTCCAGTTATACTTAAATGGTTGTTAAAAGCTAGGAAAATTATATCCTTAAGTAGTTTCTGTGTAAAAATAAATAACTAACATTTAAAATGTGTTTTCGCTGTTAACTTGTAAGATTTTTAGTAAATAGGTTTCTGGATACAAAGAGCTATAACTTTTTATGTAGCTTTCCAGTAAGGAATAGTAACTGGGAAAAATGCTAATCTAGCTATTTCATCAATTTCACTATACTAAGTATTTTTATGTAATTATTAGATTTAAACTTGCTAATTTTGTGCAGAGTAGAATACTACTCCTTTTGACTTGGAAAACTTTGAGTAGGCTAATTTGCCCCTGCGTAAGCTACTATAATTTTTGTAGAATTTAATGAACTGTTTCTATAGGGTGTGTAGTTCTGTGTTGCTTTCTAGTTAACTAATTTGCTAAGAAGAAAGGTTAAATTGTTAATTAAGCTTTGGTGTATCTTTGAAGCACTAATCAAATCAGCTAGGTTAGTAATCTTAAACTGAACCCTGCTGTTGAGTGTTGGTCACTTGTGTGATAAGTCAGATTGTTAAACGACAATCAAAATAACTAACCACCAGTGAAGAGATATGCACCTTGAAAGATCTCTAGTGTTTTGGTTAATTGATGAAACCTAAGTGGATTCGAGAAGCTTGGTGATTGTGCTTAGTCGACCAAGTGGTGATTGTGAGGGGTTCTTGTGCCTTCCCCGCGGGAGATCACAAAGGTAACTCTAGTGGATTGCTCGTGTCTTGGAGTGTCCTCATCTTGTATTGGTTGTGCGGCACCCGGTGACGGGCTAGTTGGCCCATGAACCTCCAAGTGAGTGAGCTGACACAATGAGGACGTAGCTAGTTGGCAAACTAGTGAACCTCGGGAGAAAAATCAAGTGTCAACCTTGTCTCCCATTGATTGGATTGATTGGCTACTTTGGAGCTCTCATTGTGATTGGTTCAATCCTCTACTCGGTGGTATAATCACTCCTCCCATCTTTGCATTACCTTCTTCATACTTGTCTTAGTATATTATGTTGTGCCTAGAGGGCTACTAGAATTGAGTGGGATTTGAGTGATCCTAGAACTATATTAGGATAGAAATTGTGGTAGGAGGCTTCGCATCCATTAGTTTGCTAGTGCAAGTCGAGCTTTGCCATATTGTAGTCTAAATTGTTGTTGAGTTCGTTTTGAGTTTTTTAATTTAGGCTATTCACCCCCCCTCTAGCCTTGGATAGGACCTTTCAAGTGGTATCAGAGCTAGTACACCGTTGATTTGAGGCTTAACAACCTACATTGTGATCATGGCTCATATCAACAACATGAAGAAACCACCAAGATTTGATGGCTCCAACAATGTCTATTGGAAGGTCAAGATGACCGCGCACATCAAGTCAATTAGCCGGAAGGTGTGGTTTGTGGTGGACAAGAAGTTTGAGGTTGCCAATGTGGAGGCTCCAACTCCACAAGAGGAAGAGAAGCTTCAACACAATGACATTGCTCTTAGTGCCATCCATGAGGCTCTTGATGAGAAGGTCTTTGAGCAAATCAAGAATCTAGAGAGTGCTCATGAGGCTTGGAAGAAGCTTGAGGAATCATTTGAGGGCACACAAGCCGTCAATGGAGCTAAGGCATACATTCTCAAGGAGAAATTTGCAAGCTTCAAGATAAAGGATGATGAAAATGTGCCAGAGATGTTTCATCAGCTTCAAGTGCTAGTAAATGATCTCACGACTCTTGGTGAGAAGGTTGAGGACAAGGACTTCTCTCACAAGTTCTTGAGGTGTCTTCCATCCCGATTTGACACACTTGTGACTTTGATTGTGAGGAGTGGGCTAGACACCATGACTCCAAATCAAGTCTCGGGGGATGTGAGGACTCAAGATGCATATCGGGAGAACAAGGAAGAAGATGTCAAGAAGGAAGACAAGAAGGATGAGAATAAGAAGAGTGTAGCATTCAAAGCTACATCATCACACAAGAGCAAGGGCAAGAGCAAGATTGAAGAATCTAGTGAAAGTGAAGACCAAAGTGCTAGTGATCTTGATGAAGAGGAAATGGCTCTCTTTGTGAGGAAATTAGGAAGATTCATGAAGAAGAAGGGCTATGGTGCAAGAAGAAAGAAGACTTCTTTCAAGAATCATGATGAACCAAGGAAGTGCTTCAAGTGTGGAAGCTTTGATCATCTCATTGCTCGTTGTCCTTACAATAGTGACAAGGATGATGATGATCACAAGAAGAGAGGCAAGAAAGAGAAGAAGCCCCTATTTGACAACAACAACAAGAAGAAGGGCTACTCTCATATTGTCACTTGGGATAGTGACTCTTCTTGTGGTCATGATAGTGATCAAGAAAAGAAGACCACTACCAAAAAGAAGGCCTTTGCAAGCATTGCAATGAGGGACAAGATCTCTCTATTTGACAGTCCATATCATGCTTCATGGCTAAGTCCACTAAGCAATTGTTGGTATTTCTTTTGTCTATTGGATAAATCCGCAAGCGCACAGATTATACCATTGTAGTATTTAGCCTAGGAGTATTCCAAGGTATCGTAATTTATATTATCCCAAAGGAAAGCCTTGCTAGAAATGATAATTGGATAGAGATCCTAGAGAGCACCTCAACTTTAGTACCAACTAGTATAGGGGGGTAAATGATAAATGTGATAGGAAGGGGTTGATGAATGAAGAATCTACGGTAAAGGATACTTAGAACGGACCTCAGAGACTAGCTAGGTGGGAGGACGACGAGAAGAGAACAGGGACTCCTATGTACTTTACTCTTACTTCAATATACTTAGCTAAATAACTAGTCTAGACACTATAGTTTGTCTCCTCAATACAAGTATGCTAGGTGAGGGGATAGATCAATAGAAGGACAAAACTCCTACCGGACCGCGCCCTCTTCTTACGGGGACCTTACCTTTTAAGAACTTGCCTAAGAACACGTGGTGGAATACAAAGACTAGACAAGGCTGTCACCTCTTGCTAGCTACCACAAACAATCAGTGCAGCAAGCGATAACGAAGGATAAGATGATGTAGAAGCACCACACTTACACACAACTTACTACTTTGACTACGATCTGTTGACGCCATTTTTTGTACAGGTCAATATTAAACCAAGTGTATTGATCGGTAAAGGGGTTTCTCACCGGCATCAAGGAGCTATCGGTTTCATTACTGATGGAAGAAGAAGAATCTGCCGATGGTGGATGAGATAGAAGAAACGTCAAGGGAGAAAAGGAAAGACATTTGCCGATGCAAGTAGAAGAATATTGCCGATAGGAAGGTATTGCTGATGGACAAAGGATGTGGCTGACGTCAGCAGAAAGCTACCGATGGCAATAAGAGGAAGGTTGCAGATTGGAAAGAGTTTGCCGATAGAAGGCTTCATCGCGAAGGAAACGAATAAGGTAACTGGTGATTTTATACCAGTGTTATTGTCGTTATTTGAGTCCGACTCTTGTATGAGTCATTTTATTTCCTTAAAAATAGGAGTTCTGTTTAGGTATGAGTCGTGTCTATTTGCAACTCCTATTACTGGAGTATAAATATGTACCCAGGGGCGATGTATCAAGAGATATACAATCAATCAAATACATCTATTATTTTTCATCTACTTTTCAAGCATCTACTTTTTCGCATTAGCTATAGTTTATCTACGAGTTCTTACGATCTCGACGGGCTGCATCTACAAGATCTCCGTCTATCTCGCGAGTTCCGCTTTTTGAACAATTTGAGCTTTGACATCCGGGCGCATCGCTGTTGTCTCGTTCATCGTTGTTCTAGTTATCATCCTTGTCGATTAACTGGTCAAATCGACTAGCACACCTTTGGATATCGAGTTCGGGTATAAGCCCGAGGTGTTCGCAGATCAGACGCTTTTTGTGTCAACACCTCTTTTGGCATACCCGGTGGGACCCTAGATACATTGCTTGATCAGATCATGGGTGGTTCTACTTACGTCGATCCAAGGAACGTCATTGAAGTCTCCGAAGCAGATCTGAAAGATGATCAGAAGTAGGCTATGGAGCAGGCTATGGAGGAGTACAAGCAGTTGTATCTGAAATCCTTCAGCCTAAACAGGAGTGGCGATGCAGTGCAGAAGCATGATCCGCCGTTGTCGCGGCATGTCACTTTCGATGCCAATCCTGGTAAGTTACAAGATATGGTTAATACCACGTTGAATCAGGCGTTGATTAACCACTCTACGGTGTTGTCCAATACTGTGTATAATGCTGTCATGCAATCTTTCAAAGAAGGACAGCCACCGCACTATGTCGGTCCAGCGTATCATCAACCGGGGTCAGCATCTGCTACAACTTCATCGGCGGTTCCAGCGTTCCAGCCTGTAAACCCTCCTGCCGATGAAGTTACACCGACAAGATCAAGCCCTGCAAGTCTTTTTATTTTATTTTATCATATGCAGATTTTAAATGCAAAGCTAAGATAAGCAAGAGAATGCATAAATGCAAATGCTGAAATTAAAAACTTACCTTAGTGGGGGAGAGAATCTCCCCCAAACTTGTCTTTTGCTTAATGGTGTGGCGGATGTGGATGTTGTTGCCACCGAAACTCCCAATACCGTTGTTCTTCTTCTTGTATTGCTTGAATGTTCTCGGCGGTTTGCTGGACGATGCGTGTTGTTTCATCGTGCTCAACATGCAACTCACCTAGGGTGTTGGTGAGGTGATATAATTCTTGCCGCAGCCCACGATGCTCCCTGTCTCGGTTGGACGAGAAGGATGCTCATGCTTGTTGCGGCCGTGATGGTCGAGGAGGCATGCCACTTGAAGTGTGCATGGGATCGGAAGATCCATCGTCTTCCTCCTCGCCAATAGCTCCTCGGGAAGGACCACCTTTCTCAAGATGAACAAAGTGTAGCCCCTCCTGATGAAGGACCGAGAATGGCGACCATAGGGGGGGTGAATGGGTGAATGGGAGCCTCAAATTTCTCTCGAAATGTTCGGGCCACTCTTCCCAAAAACCAAACCCAGTTGCTGGGTGCTCAACCTCCCCCGAGCAACGCGAGTGGGGATTCAGACGAAAACGGAGAAAAGAGAGCTCACCGGCAGTGGAGGAAAATCACCGGAAACCCCAAAACACAAGTTCTCAACCCCTAGGAAAAGAGGCACGAACCTAGGCAAAATAGGAGAAAACTACAACCAGACAGAGGCTCCGGACCAGATGGAACTGACCCACCGGACTATAGCGAGTAGTCCGGAGCTCAGGTCCGAAGCTTTCACCCACCAAGACAGAAGAACACAGTGAGCACCCCTAGCTCCGGACCAGAGGCTCCGGACTAGTCTGACACCACTTCCGGACCAAGGAAGGTGGTCCGGTGCTCACTCGCCAGACAATCCAGTAAGGTACGGACCTCCGGACCAGACCACCGGACTACCCCGTCGGACCAAGGAGAGTGGTCTGACGCGTGGTAGTGTTTCTCAGCAGAGCCACCAGACCACTCGTCAACGGTCCAGTGCTCAAAAACCGGGAGCTCCGGAGGGTGGTCCGACGCCTCTTGCTGCTTGACACGAGAAAGGTCAAGACCACCGGACCACTTGCTATGGTCCGGAGCTTAAGGCAAAGTGGTTCGACGCTCACATGAGAAAAACTGTTCCTCGCGAAAATCGTTTTTACTCCGCCAAATCTTCTCAACACTCAACCAAATTATATACTCCGGGTTTTAGGGTTTAGGGAAAACGTGGTACACTAATGAAGGGTGGAGTAAAGCCACCGCCACGAGGCCCGTAGTCGTATGGGTCATGACCGATACCACGCCGGGCATGACCACCACGTGGTCTCGCCTCCTGAGGCCTAGCACCTTGAGGCATTGTACCTCTAGGCCTAGTAGTGCGCCTCCGAACTTCCGGTCACGCACCCCAAATCGTGGGTGGTACATGTCCCGGTTGTTCAACTCAACCTGCCTCCGATCATCTCTCTTCCTCCTAAAGCAAAACATAGCCAAGTGCCCATCCCGCTCACAATACTCACAATGGTACCTCAACACACTCTTGGTAGGCACTCTCTTGTTGGTTTGGGTGGCTCTAGCTTTCTTAGGAAGGGGATCACTAGAGATGCCTGACAGTGTGTCAAGTGGGCTGCGAAGATGGTTCGGTTTTGCAATCCACACTTGCTTTTGTGGAGTGGTTTTGGGTGGCTCTTCAAACACACCATCTCTCACAGGAAACTCAGAGGGGTTGGTAGGCTTAGGTGGAGTGATCTTGGTAAGCTTGGGAGTTGTGGTGGGTTTCTCATTCTTGCTCAAACCATTGCACTCACCGATCTTACCGAACATGCTATCCTCCTTCCCACCTATAGAAAAGCCTACTCCCGTGTTGCCAGCCCTTTTGCATTGGCTAAGCATCATCCCCAACTGCGGCTCTCGGCAAGACACCCAGCTCAAGATGGACCGAAGGTATGTGTTTTCTTCCTCGGTTCGCATCTTGTCTTGTCTGCACGACGCGATCTCAAGCTCCAAAGCCTCAAAGCGATCCGACTCTCTAGTGCTATCTGAGCTGACCTTCTCTAGCACAACAATCCTAGCATCTTTTGTGCCAGCTCAGAACGCAAGCCTAAGCAAGACTTGCATGCACCAAGTAAGCTAGGCCTAGCCTTCAGCTCACTGACCTCCTCAAGTAGAGTGTCATACCTGTCTTGGAGAGTGACAAGATTAGATATGTGAATGCCGCAAGCATCACACTCTACCTCCTCAATAACCACCACTGACGCCTTAGCAAAATCTAGCTCATGAAGCGCGCTAAGGTACTTCGCCTTAAAGTTGTTCCTCTCGACAGCAACATGCTTGAGCAATGCATCTTGACTCATCAAGGCGTCGTTCAGAGACTCAATCTCAAGAGAGAGGGACTCGACGGTGGGTGGTACCTCGGGTGTGTCGGAGTCGTAGTCGTAGTCGGGGCCATCCATGCGCTTGCCGACCTTGCCTTCTTCAGTCGCCATGGTGCAAAATCCACCGTGCTTGGCGTCGGCGTAGAAGCATAGGCCGTTGAGCTTGTCCTCAACCTTTCCCTTGGACTCATCATCGATCGAAGAAGCACCTCCGTCGGAGGAGGCATCGATGTCACTGAGGGAGGTGAGGAAGGCTCTGTGCTTGGCCTTCACCTTGTCGATCACCTTCTTGGAGGACCTTCTGTGGTAGCCGCCCTTGGGCTTGTGCTTGTCCTCGAAGTGGTGCTCGCGCTTGTCCTTGCGCTTGGTGAAGTCACCTGCAGCTTTCTTGGGGCAGTTTGCGATGAAGTGATCCTCATCACCGCAACGGTAGCACCCCTTGGCTGAGCCACCACGCCTACGGTTCAAACGGTTGGTGTGTAACTGTGAGAACTTGGTGATGACCAAAGCCAACTCATCATCTCCAAGAGCCTCCACTTGCTCCTCTGTCACAGAAATCAAAGACAAAGCAAACAAGGAGTGTGAAGGGTAAGAGGAGGAAGAAGACGTACCGCCAGGGCCAGAAACCAACGCCATAGATGTTTTCGATGGGTTTTCAAGCTTGGCCCGGGTCTGGTAGTCAATCTCCTAGGACTTGAGCTTGCTGAACAGCTCGTCCACGGTCAGGGCATCATATCCCTGTGACTCCTATATGGAAGCCACCTTCATCTCCCATACCTTCCGATCAAGAGCATGCAAAATCTTGATAGCCATCTCATGATCATCATAAGGCAAGTTGACTCGATTGGCACGCATCTTGTTGACGATAGATTGGAAGCGAGTGAACATCCCGTCAATAGATTCGCCGGTAAACTGAGCAAAGTTCTCGTACTCTCTACGGTACATGTCAAAGAGTCTGGACTTGATCTGAGGGTTGTGCTCATGATATCTCAAGAGTGTTTGCTAGATCTCCCATGCCGTAGTGAGACTCGAAACACGCTCAAACTCCGGAAGAGACAAACAAGAGAAGAGAATGCTACAGGCTCTTGCATTAGATGCATGCTGTGTAACCTGGGCATCGGTGATCCGAGCCTCAAGAACCACATAGTTCTCATTCTCACAAATCTCCAAAAACTTTGTGTCAAGCCCTTGGAGGTAAGCCGACATGCGTACCTTCCAATAGGCAAAGTTGGTTCCATCGAAGTAGGGAGGTTTACTAGTACGTCGCTCCATGTCGCTTTCGCGGATCAAGAACCGTGTAAGGTGGATTGATACTTAACCGGCTCTGATACCAATTGAAGGACCGTGAATGGGAGCCTCAAATTTCTCTCAAAATGTTCGGGCCACTCTTCCCAAAAACAAAAATGGAGAAAAGAGAGCTCACCGGCAGTGGAGGAAAATCACCGGAAACCCCAAAACACAGGTTCTCAACCCCTAGGAAAAGAGGCACGAACCTAGGCAAAACAGGCGAAAACTACAACCAGACAGAGGCTCCGGACCAGATGGAACTGAGCCACCGGACTATAGAGAGTAGTCCAGAGCTCAGGTCCGACGCTTTCACCCGCCAAGACAGAAGAACACAGTGAGCACCCTAGCTCCGGACTAGTCCGACGCCACCTCCGGACCAAGCAAGGTGGTCCGGTGCTCACTCGCCAGACAATCCAGTAAGGTACCAACGTCCGGACCAGACCACCGGACTACCCCGTCGGACCAAGGAGAGTGGTCCGACGCGTGGTAGTGTTTCTCAGTAGAGCCACTGGACCAGTCGTCAACGGTCCAGTGCTCAAAAACCAGGAGCTCCGGAGGGTGGTCCGACGCCTCTTTCTTCTTGACACGAGAAAGGTCAAGACCACCGGACCACTTGCTATGGTCCAGAGCTTAAGGCAAAGTGGTCCGACGCTCACAGGAGAAAAACTGTTCCTCGCGAAAATCGTTTTTACTCCGCAAAATATTCTCAAAACTCAACCAAATGATAACCAACTACAACCAAACTTTGTAGGCATGCTCCTAGTGCAGTTCGGGAGCTATCCCGAAGAAATCATCGCTCAATTTGGAGAGGATAAAAGAGAACACTCGGATTTGGGGGGAAAAGAGGAAAACAAAGAACACCACAAAGAAATCACCCGATCTACGCACTCGTGAGGTTTGAGGAGAATTCCTTCGGTGTAAAGAAGCTCCTCACGATTACGAACAACTTGGTTCAAGTCGATTTTGCAAAGCTACTCTCAACAAAGAGAAATCATCTCGGGGAAAAGAGAGAGCAAAAGCAAAACGGGAAGAACACAAGCAAACCGGGGACACAATCACGAAATCAAATCCACCATGGCTTACGGAGGTTACGGCCTCCGATTCCTCGCAACAATCACAAGTTCTTACACCGGTGACACGGTGGATCTCAAGCAAGAAGAAGCTAGGGAAGGGAAAACCTAGGAATAGGTGGGAGAGAGAGTAATGCAAGAGATGAGAATGAGGATACCCCTTCATCCTCTATTTAACGGGGCTTTGGCTATTTCCCAAAGACCCCCCTAGATACATGAGTGAACTACCTAGCCTAAGCATTGCAGTCCAAGCTCCGGAAAATATCTTCCTCGATTTGAATGGACGGCCCCGCTTCTTGCCGGGAGTTGCCGTCGCCTCGACGCAACCTCCAGGATTACGCCACGTGCCATCCCCGCTTCCTCCGAAGCTCTGCCTAGGTTTTGAGGCCCAAACCATGAAACCCGCCACCGGTAGCTTTGGGCTCAACTACTGAACCCCGAGTTTTGAGGCCCAAACTCGGAAACCGTCCTCGGATGGTTTTGAGGCCCAATCCACCAAACCACTCGACTCGAGCCACCTTGTCTTCGCTCGGTCGGACTCCGAGTCCCCTGAGCCTCCGCTCGACTCGCGCGTCCACCGTCTTGACTTGGTCGACTCGGTCTACCTCCATTCCTTCGCACTCGCCGGTGCCAAGTACTAGCCACCACACCTAGTCCGCCGGCGCCCATGGTCCCTCAGTCCGAGCCCCGCTTCCTCCCTTCACCGCTCTTAGTCCATCGGCACGGCAAGCCTCTACTCGACCTTCTCCACGCCATTGACCACTGTCACTAGGCATAGCACCTGCACACCACAAGCTGATAGACAAGCACACATTTCTGCTTTCGCAAAGGTTAGGGTAAGCCACTCAAACTGAAACACTCATGTGTTGGACGATCCCTCATCATCAAAGCTGAACATACATGGGTACTTATCCACCATGTGTTCGCAATCTCCCCCTTGATGAGTGCATTGTCAACACAAGTGCATTTCAGATTTGAGCCACAAGGTAAATCTCTCCAAATGACCAAAAAGCTACCAAAGCCAAAACAGGGTCACTTGAGAGAAGCAAACACGATACCAATTAAAAGATAGAGGCAAAAAGTGATACCAATTAAAATCATCCTTCAAAACACCTCATGACAAAGCCACTTACTGATGGAAAACAAAAGCATATGGGCAACGGCTCGACGCAACCGAGCAAAACAAAGCTAGCCCTCAAGAAGAGGCAGAAACGGGCTGAACACCGCTAACAAGTCCAAGATACCAATCACAGACTCTCAAAGCTCAGAAAACCAATTTAAGCACTAAGGGAGCTCAAAAGATACCAATTGAAACCACTTACATCCCTTAATGCTCAAGAAACAATCGAAACCTGTCGGAGCCAACAAAGCAAGCTAGACCCTCCAGAAGAGGCAAAGGCTCAACACATCTAGCAAAAGCTCTCCCTAGGCCAAAACACACTCAAGATACCAAATGAGCTCTAAACCAATGAGATGCACTCTTTCTCCCCCTTGGAAGTAGATGGCTGAAAATGGAATGAAATGCACATCTCTCCCCCTTGTTGACACATGTAGCTCATCAAACATCAACAACTCATGATCCGGCTACAAATGCCATGAAATGCAAAATGAGTGCAAAAAGCTTCATACTTAGAGCTAAGACAATGAATAGATGCTCTAAGTGATGTGATCCTGTGGGAATAGGAAAAGCTCTATGTGCCCAAGAAAGACTCAAGCTGAGCTTAAGATCACTTTAGAAGCTATTTTAGAGAGCATTACATGTGTGAGCAAGGAATGGGTATCACCTCCAGACAACTAGACATGGCAAACAAGATAGGATCTATCTCAAAGAAATCTCATGTATAGCAAGTAAAGCTATCCCTAGCAAAGTTCATACAACAAGCCAATGACCCAACTGAATGAATTTTTCAAATTTCAGAGTTTTACAACCAATTTTCAGTTTTAGGCACATTTAAGTTGTATGCGAGTGGTTGTCAGCAAAGTGATGCCACTTCTTACCAACCGGGCGAAGTCAAAGGACTTGACACACCGGTTTTGGTCATACACGACACCGCTCAAGTATCGACCCATATGGGAAGCAGTCTCGAACACACGGTGAAGTGCTCACAATGCAGACCCAACTCGATCTTTCTAATTCACAAAACAGAGAGCAACTTCATTTTAGATATTAATCATGCTGCTCAAAGGTAGTGAATGAAACAATGAAGATCCATAGATACAAGCTATATACAAGATAGCCAAGAAGGATCTTCAAAAGCCTACACATGATAGTGCCATTTCAGAGGTGACATGAGGAATTTAAAATCAGTTTTAAAGCTTTTCTAACTTAGCTCTATTGCATATTATATAGATCAAAAAGAGTCTAAGTTAGGCAACACCATAGACACATAAAGCACCTCAAACAGAGCATAGATTCATTATATTGGGTATGAGTATGAAGCTTAAAAATGAACTATGTCACAAATGCAAATGAGATGCAAAATGCATTGACACCAACTAAACACTAACAAGACACCAATTGAGAAGAAGGACAAAGAAGAGACAAAAAGAACAAAAAAGAACTATGATACACAAAACTTTCCTCCTCTAAAAAGGAAAGCAAACACCCAACTCGCCCCGAAGGCGAGAAAATACAGCTTCAACCAAAGGCTTAGTGAGAATATCCGCAAGCTGGTTTTGGGTCTCGACATGCCGGAGGTCAATGTCGCCCTTCTCGTAATGATCACACAAGAAGTGAAAGCGGACCTCAATGTGCTTGGTCTTTGAATGAAGCACAGGATTTTTAGCCACACTAATTGCACTCGTGCTATCGCAAAGTAGAGGCACCTTAGTAAGCTCAAGACCAAAATCCCTCAAAGTGGCAATCATCTAAATCAACTAAGAGCAACAACTAGCCGCGGCAACGTACTCAGCTTCGCACGTCGACTGTGCCATGCTAGATTGTTTGCGAGAAGACCAAGAAACCAAAGAAGACCCAAGAAACTGGCAAGTCCCAGAAGTGGACTTCCGATCAAGTCGGCTACGGGCAATGTCGGCGTCAGAATAACCGCAAAGCACAAGAGAGGAAGAGGTGGAGAACCAAAGACCAAATTCGGGAGTGAAGCACAAGTACCTCATGATGAGTTTCACCGTCTGCTTGTGCGAAGTCCGTGGGGACGCCTGAAAGCGAGCACACAGGCAAACGGCGAACTGAATGTCCGGCCGGGTCGCCATCAGGTACAAAAGCGACCCGATCATTCTTCGATACTCGATCTGGTCCACTGCCTCTCCTTCCTCGTCCGCATCCAAGGCAGTAGTGGTTGACATAGGCGTCAAGAGGGGCTTTGCCTCACCCATGTCAAACTTCTTCAATATATCCTTCGTGCACTTGCCTTGGTGCACAAACGTCCCTTCCCGGGTTTGCTTGATTTGCAACCCGAGAAAGAAAGTCAACTCTCCCATCATGCTCATATCAAATTCCCTGCTCATAAGATCTGCAAACTTGGAGCTAGAGCATGAGAAGAACCACCAAATATGATATCATCCACGTATATTTGGACAAGGAGAGTGTCTTTGCCTTGCTTGAGGAGAAACAACGTCTTATTTACCGATCCCATTTTAAAGCCCTGAGCAAGCAAAAAAGTTTTTAGCCTATCATAACATGCTCTAGGTGCTTGTTTCAAACCATACAAAGCTTTGTGAAGTTTAAAAACATGGTTTGGAAACTTGGGATTTTCGAAACCGGGAGGTTGTTTAACATAAACTTCCTCCTCTATGCAGCCGTTTAAGAAAGCACTTTTAACGTCCATTTGAAAAAGTTTAAAACCCTTAGAAGCCGTAAAAGCTAGAAGGATTCTAATGGCTTCTAAATGAGCTACGGGAGCAAAGGTTTCCTCGTAGTCTATTCCCTCCTTTTGACAAAAGCCTTGAGCTACCAACCTAGCCTTGTTGCGCACTACCACTCCATCTTCACTTTGTTTATTTTTGAAAACCCATTTGGTACCTATGGGGTGGCAACTAGGTGGTGGAGGAATTAAGACCCAAACACGGTTTTGCTCAAAATTTTCTAACTCCTCATGCATGGCATTAACCCAATCCGGATCCATCAAAGCGTGTCCAACATCTCGGGGCTCAAAAGAAGCGACAAAAGCCGAATGAGCAAAGTGAGAGATATAGGACCTGGACCGTGTGACTCGATGGTCAATGTCGCCGATGATGTTCTCTGGCGGGTGTTGCCGCTGGATATGGCGGGGAGCCTGCCTGGACGAATTGGCCTCCCCCTCAACAGCAGCTGGAGCTCCCTCAGGTGCAACGGGCACGGACTGAGGAAGCTGCCCGAACGGCCCCCATATAGAGGAAGTAGTCGGGTCGGGACTGTGAGCCGAAGTGGACGTCGCAGGGTTGACAGGGGCAGCCAGTGGAGTTGTCTCGGGATCACCCCAATCGGCATCATCCTGCTCCTCCTCACAAAAATGCTAGTGTTCACCTCATCATCACCTGCAAGCTCAAAAGCAGTGGAAACACAGGGCATAGTTTCATCGAATGTAATCTCACAAATCTCCATCACTCGGTTAGTTTCTAGGTTAAGTGCACGATAAGCACGAGAGTGAGTAGAATAACCTAGAAAGATACCGTTAGAAGACCGTGATTCAAATTTATCCAACTTGCCGCCCTTTTTGAGGATGAAGCACCTGCACCCAAACACCCGTAGGTGACTTACCTTGTGTGGTCTCCCAAATCGCAGCTCATAAGAGGTCTTTTTCTTGAAATCTCAGAGAAAATGCGATTGGAAACATAGCAAGCAGAACTGAGTGCTTCAGCCCAATACCGCCTAGGAGTCCTATGCTCATTGAGCATCGTCCTGGCCATCTCAGCTAGGGTCCGATTCTTGCGCTCAGCAACACCGTTCCGCTGGGGAGTGTGAGGTGAGGAAAACTGGTGATCAAGACCCAAAGAAGAGCAAAGAGTTGCAAATTGAGCATTCTTGAATTCTGTGCCATTGTCACTGCGGATAGCTCTCATGGAATTCTTAGGTAGCTCATTTTGCAATCTCAAAATCAGATCTCGAACAAGTGGAAAAGCCTCATCCTTACTCTCCAAAAAGAACACCCAAGAGTATCTCGAGTAGTCATCAACGACTACATCCACATACCACTTCCCTCCTTCCGACCTGACCCGAGATGGACAAACTGTGTCCATGTGTAAGAGCTCGCCGGGTCGAGTGGTCATGACCTCAGTCACAGGAGGATGGGAAGCGGCAACCATTTTGCCATGCCTGCAAGGATGGCAAACCAAATCCTTCTCGAACTTTATCTTTGGCAATCCTTGGATAAGGTCCATTGAGCTAAGCCTTGCAAGCAAGTCAAAACTCAAATGTCCCAATCTCCTATGCCACTTCCAAAGCTCGGAAGAAGAACCGGCAAGAAGACAACAAGAAGGTCCGGAAGAGATAGAAAAATCCGCAAGAAAAACCTTCCCAAAAGGTAAAATCCGGCAAACAAGCTCACCACGAGAGTCAAAAATCAGAGAGAGATTAGACTTGAAACTCACTTCAAAACCGTCATCAAGGAGTTGCGAAACCGAAAGAAGGTTAAATGCAAATTCGCAACCAAAGCAACATCCTTGAGGACAAAAGAGGAGTTCACTCGAATCGACCCTTGGGAGACAACCTTACCTTTACTCTTATCCCCGAATGTGATATACTCGGTGTGGTGCACGAGGTCGAGGCTGGAGAACTACTTGGCACTTTCGGTCATATGGCGTGAACATCCAGAATCCACAAGCCAAGTCTCCTCCAGTCCTCCTTCCTACATCAATAAAAAGACATAGGGTGAGCGAACGGACCAACACTGGGGTTAGTAAACTGTGAAGGATACCAGTGTTGTCCCACTTGCCCAAAGAATGGTTTAGGAAAAAATCTAAACATCTCCTGCCCCATGGAGGGATAGCGATCACCACTATAGGGAAAACGTGGTCCGCTAATGAAGGGTGGAGTTAATCCACCGCCACGAGGCTCGTAGTCGTATGGGACATGACCGGTACCACGCCAGGCACGACCACCACGTGGTCTCGCCTCCTGAGGCCTAGCACCTTGAGGCATTGTACCTCTAGGCCTAGTAGTGCGCCTCCGAACTTCCGGTCACGCACCCCAAATCGTGGGTGGTACATGTCCCGATTGTTCAACTCAACCTGCCTCCGATCATCTCTCTTCCTACTAAAGCAAAACTCAGCCAAGTGCCCATCTCGCTCACAATACTCACAATGGTACCTAACCACACTCTTGGTAGGCACTATCTTGTTGGGTTGGGTGGCTCTAGCTTTCTTAGGAAGGGGATCACTAGAGATGCCTGGCAGTGTGTCAAGTGGGCTGCGAAGATGGTTCGGTTTTGCAATCCACACTTGCATCTGTGGAGTGGTTTTGGGTGGCTCTTCAAACACACCATCTCTCACAGGAAACTCAGAGGGGTTGGTAGGCTTAGGTGGAGTGATCTTGGTAAGCTTGGGAGTTGTGGTGGGTTTATCATTCTTGCTCAAACCACTGCACTCACCGATCTTACCGAACATGCTATCGTCCTTCCCACCTATAGCAAAGCCTACTCCCGTGCTGCCAGCCCTTTTGCATTGGCTAAGAATCATCCCCAACTGCGGCTCTCGGCAAGACACCCAGCTCAAGATGGACCGAAGCTATGTGTTTTCTTCCTCGGTTCGCATCTTGTCTTGTCTGCACGACGCAATCTCAAGCTCCAAAGCCTCAAAGGGATCCGACTCTCTAGTGCTATCTGAGATGACCTTCTCTAGCACAACAATCCTAGCATCTTTCTGTGCCAGCTCAGAACGCAAGCCTAAGCAAGACTTGCACGCACCAAGTAAGCTAGGCCTAGCCTTCAGCTCACTGACCTCCTCAAGTAGAGTGTCATACTTGTCCTGGAGAGTGACAAGATTAGACATGTGAATGGCGCAAGCATCACACTCTACCTCCTCGGTAACCACCACTGACACCTTAGCAAAATCTAGCTCATGAAGCGTGCTAAGGTACTTCGCCTTAAAGTCGTTCCTCTCGATAGCAGCACGCTTGAGCAACGCATCTTGACTCATCAAGGCGTCGTTCAGAGACTCAATCTCAAGAGAGAGGGACTTGACGGTGGGTGGTACCTCGGGTGTGTCGGAGTCGTAGTCGTAGTCGGGGTCATCCTTGCGCTTGCCGACCTTGCCTTCTTCAGTCGCCATGGTGCAAAAGCCACCGTGCTTGGCGTCGGCGTAGAAGCATAGGCCGTTGAGCTTGTCCTCAACCTTTCCCTTGGACTCATCATCGATCGAAGAAGCACCTCTGTCGGAGGAGGCATCGATGTCACTGAGGGAGGCGAGGAAGGCTCTGTGCTTGGCCTTCACCTTGTCGATCACCTTCTTGGAGGACCTTCTGTGGTAGCCACCCTTAGCTTGGCCCAGGTCTGGTAGTCAATCTCCGAGGACTTGAGCTTGCTGAACAGCTCGTCCACGGTGAGGGCATCATATCCCGGTGACTCCTGGATGGAAGCCACCTTCATCTCCCATACCTTCCGATCAAGAGCATGCAAAATCTTGATAGCCATCTCGTGATCATCATAAGGCAAGTTGCCTCGATTGGCACGCATCTTGTTGACGATAGATTGGAAGCGAGTGAACATCCCGTCAATAGATTCGCCGATAAACTAAGCAAAGTTCTTGTACTCTCTATGGTACGTGTCAAAGAGTCTGGACTTGATCTGAGGGTTGCCCTCATGATATCTCAAGAGTGTTTGCCAGATCTCCCGTGCCGTAGTGAGACTCGAAACTCGCTCAAACTCCGGAAGAGACAGACAAGAGAAGAGAATGCTACAGGCTGTGTAACCTCGGCATTAGTGATCCGAGCCTCAAGAACCACATAGTTCTCATTATCACAAATCTCCCAAAACTTTGTGTCAAGCCCTTTGGAGGTAAGCCGACATGCGTACCTTCCAATAGGCAAAGTTGGTTCCATCGAAGTAGGGAGGTTTACCAGCACATCGCTCCATGTCGCTTTCGCGGATCAAGAACCGTGTAAGGTGGATTGATCCTTAACCAGCTCTGATACCAATTGAAGGACCGATAATGGCGACCAGAGGGGGGGGTGAATGGGAGCCTCAAATTTCTCTCGAAATGTTCGGGCCACTCTTCCCAAAAACGAAAACGGAGAAAAGAGAGCTCACCAGCAGTGGAGGAAAATCACCGGAAACCCCAAAACACAGGTTCTCAACCCTAGGAAAAGTGGCACAAACCTAGGCAAAATAGGCGAAAACTACAACCAGACAGAGGCTCCGGACTAGATCGAACTGAGCCACCGGACTATAGCGAGTAGTCCGGAGCTCAGGTCCGACACTTTCACCCGCCAAGACAGAAGAACACAGTGAGCACCCTAGCTCCAGACCAGAGGCTCCCGACTAGTCCGATGCCACCTCCAGACCAAGGAAGGTGGTCCGGTGCTCACTCGCCAGACAATCCAGTAAGGTACCCACCTCCGGATCAGACCACCGGAGTACCCCGTCGGACTAAGGAGAGTGGTCCGACACGTGGTAGTGTTTCTCAACAGAGCCACCGGACCACTCGTCAACGGTCCAGTGCTCAAAAACCGGGAGCTCCGGAGGGTGGTCTGACGCCTTTTGCTGCTTGACACGAGAAAGGTCAAGGCCACCGGACCACTTGCTATGGTCCGGAGCTTAAGGCAAAGTGGTCCGACGCTCACAGGAGAAAAATTGTTCCTCGTGAAAATCGTTTTTACTCCGCCAAATCTTCTCAAAACTCAACCAAATGATCAGCAACTGCAACCAAACTTTGTAGGCATGCTCCTAGTGCAGTTGGCGAGCTATCCCGAAGAAATCATCGCTCAATTTGGAGAGGATAAACGAGAACACTCGGATTTGGGGGAAAAGAGGAAAACGAAGAACACCACAAAGAAATCACCCGATCTACGCACTCGTGAGGTTTGAGGAGAATTCCTTCGGTGCAAAGAAGCTCCTCACGATTACAAACAACTTGGTTCAAGTCGATTTTGCAAAGCTACTCTCAACAAAGAGAAATCATCTCAGGGAAAAGAGAGAGCAAAAGCAAAACGGGAAGAACACAAGCAAACCGGGGACACAATCACGAAATAGAAGCCACCATGGCTTACGGAGGTTACGACCTCCGATTCCTCGCAACAATCACAAGTTCTTACACCGGTGACACAGTGGATCTCAAGCAAGAAGAAGCTAGGGAAGGGAAAACCTAGGAATAGGTGGGAGATAGAGTAATGCAAGAGATGAGAATGAGGATACCCCTTCATCCTCTATTTAACGGGGCTTTGGCTATTTCCCAAAGACCCCCCTAGATGCATGAGTGAACTACCTAGCCTAAGCATTGCAGTCCAAGCTCCGGAAAATATCTTCCTCGATTTGAATGGACGGCCCCGCTTCCTACCGGGACTTGCCGTCGCCTCGACGCAACCTCCAGGATTCCACCTCGTGCCATCCCCGCTTCCTTGGAAGCTCTGCCTAGGTTTTGAGGCCAAAACCCAGGAAACCCGCCACCGGTAGCTTTGGGCTCAACAATTGAACCCCGAGTTTTGAGGCCCAAACTCGGAAACCGTCCTCGGATGGTTTTGAGGCCCAAACCACCAAACCACTCAACTCGAGCCACCTTGTCTTCACCCAGTTGGACTCGGAGTCCCCTGAGCCTCCGCTCGACTCGCGCGTCCACCGTCTTGACTTAGTCGACTTGGTCTACCTCCATGTCTTCGCACTCGCCAGTGCCAAGTACTAGCCACCACAGCTAGTCCGCTGACGCCCATGGTCCCTCAGTCTGAGCCCCGCTTCCGCCCTTCACCGCTCCTAGTCCATCGGCACGGCAAGCGTCTACTCGACCTTCTCCACGCCATTGATCATTGTCACTAGGCATAGCACCTGCACACCACAAGCCGATAGACAAGCACACATTTCTGCTTCCGCAGAGGTTAGGGTAAACCACTCAAACTGAAACACTCACGTGTTGGACGATCCCTCATCATCAAAGCTGAACATACATGGGTACTTATCCACCATGTGTTCGCACGTGGGCTCTCCTGTTTGAGCCTGCAAAATCTCTTTGCCTAATTCCTTGATCTAAATCAAGGGTTAGCTTGCGGGTCCTATACAATTGAAGTTGCCTATTTGGAAGAGGCACCTCAATTGTATGTCCACTGTAAATCATTTTTAAAACACCATTGGCATCTCTTTTTAGCATTTGAACATGAGCATGATATTGCTCTAAGATCATTGCTAAAGGGGCAGAGATGTAAACAAAAGGATGTGTGCCACTTAGCAGGTTCATAGATTCGTCCAGACGAGTTATTAAAGAAGTGAATTGAATGGTTGTATCACTCTCAATTGAACTTTGCCAAAACTCTTCTAAGCATTTAACAGGAGAGATTTGAATTTTGTTGACCATGACATAAAGTAGTTTTAGTTCCATGTCACTTATCAAGTTAGCATTACTTCCAGGAAACAAAGTTATTTTCATCCAAAGAAGCATGAAACGAAGAGTTGGGTTGTGCACTTCCTCAGGTTTAGGATTTGAGCAATCTTTTAGAGTAGATATAGATAACCAAAATTTTCTCTTGTTGAAACTACCCATGGCAGGGTTTAAATCAATCAAGCATGAATTATCAAAACCAAGAGCAGCACTTAGATGACTCCAAGATAGATTATGATTTTGATTAAACATGTGAAAGGAAATTCTAACATTAGAGATTTGGAGAGAGCTTAGAAATTCTGTGGTGAGCAACTTAATTCCAAGCTCTTCTATTTGCCAAAAGCTAGACCAACCAATAGAGGAAAAGATAGTTTCGAATTTGGTGGTCATACCTGCGTTGGAGAGAAGACTCGGATCCAATCTCCATGTGTGCTCAAAAGATCGATCCCGGAGAGAAAAGTACATCTAATGCTCTAGTTGGTTGAACCAGAGTCCGCTTTGTTGATCATAGGTTGTCATCGGGTTCTTCATCTTCTAGAGGGGTAGAGGGATACAAAAGCAAGACTAGAAAGGGGTATGTGTATGTGGAGTGGATTTATAGTTTGCCTTGTGGGGAGAAGTTTGAGCTAAAAGAAGCTTGATAAAGACAAGAGATCTTCTTGTGGACTAGTGAGAGCAACAATACTTCTCTTTGAGAGCTAAGAACTTCTCTTGAATGTAGAGAGGAGAGAGCGAGGCAAGGAGAGGCTTGAACTGGATTTTGATGGAGGTGTGAGGAATGGAGCTCTCCTTGCTTGGGCTTTTATAGAGGGAGGAGATGGCACCAAGGGGGTGCCATGGAGTGGTCGGCCGACCACCCATGGGCATGCCTCTTGGGTGCCATGATCACATGTCGTGGAATATGCCTTCCACAAAGCAAAAGAGAGAAAAGGAGGTGACACAAAGTGGTCGGCCATCTAAAAGTAGAGATTCTACTCATGTTTTTTTCTAGTGCTTGGTGAAAGGTGAAGGATGTGATATGATGAGTGGTCAAGATTCTCCTCTTTAAACAAAGAGTAGAGGGGGACAAAGGTATGTCATGCTTTGATGGAATGTGATTGATGTGTTTTCTTTTTCAAAGCATGACAAAGTGGAAGTGATGGGTGTCATGATTCCCCACTTTGGACAAGGAGTAGTGGGAGACAAGGATGTGCCATGCTTAAAGTGATAGATTTACTTTAAAGCATGACAAGACAAAAGAGATTTCTCCCAGAGCAAGAATCTGATTTTTGAAAAGTCTTCTTCCTAAATCATGAGATGTTTGTACAAAGGATGGTGGAGAGGAGAAGAGGGATGGAGATGGGGCTTCTAGTACATTCGGCCGAATCCCTTAGTGTTCAATTTTTTTTTCTTTTATAAAGGTCCCTAATTGTTCCTTAGTTAAATAAACCAAAGTGGGATACATATGGGTGTTCGGCTGAACACCCCTATAACCCTACTTTTTGTCAGTTTTTAGTGCTAAACTAATTCTCAAGTTTTATTTAATCTAACTTTAGTTTTCTGAATTTTAAGTATGAAAGAAATTAAAAGTTTGAACTAAATTTAAGAAGGGAAATAAAAGATAACTACCAATTTACCTTTCGGTGAAGGCTCCTTAATTTTAAGTCCTCGGAGTAGGACTCTCCTTCTTGTTTATTCCTCGGGTGCACTTGATGAATCCGGAGGTGGAGATTGTGATGTGTGCACCTCCTTTGCTTTCCAAACCTGCCTTGGATTGGCGGGTTCGTCTTTCTTGAGTTCATCAATCTTGGTCTCCGGATATAGCTTCTTCTTTCGCGGAGCTTGAACTCTTCTCTTTGGTGGCTGTGCTTTTGCCTGTTTGTTAAGCTTATAACCATTGAAAGCACATTTTACCTTATGACTTGGGAATTGGAAGTGGATTTGGCCCGATCCCACGTAGATGACTGTGTTCGTGGTGTTGAGGAAGGGCCTTCCCAAAATGACGGGGACTTCCGTGTTAGCTCCCATGTCTAGGATGATGAAGTCGGTGGGGATGTATTCCTCTTGTATGTTCACCAAGATATCCCTTGCGAGTCCCTCGGGAAACCTTATCGTTTGGTCTGCCATCTGCAAGCGAACACATGTGGGGACCAAAGGCCCTCCTAACAGATTATCATACATTACTGTCGGTGTCTAAAATGGCGGGGTCTAGACGGCCAACAAGTAAATTTCTAAGCGTATCGGAGTTCGGATGGTTGCGCTCGGAGAACATGGAGGTTTATACTGGTTCGGGCACGAACGCCCAACGTCTAGCGTGTTGTGGGGTTGTATTACCGAGCACGGAGAGCTCGTAGAGGGGAGCTACAAGCTTTTGGTGAGAGAGGGAAGGCGGTTCCCAGGTCTCGTGCGTATGAGGTTCTTGGTTCTGGTGAGTGCTCTCGTGTGTGCGAGTTTGAGTGTGTGTGAATGAGAGTTGGAATGTCGAGTCCCCCTGAGATTGGGGGTCCATTCCCTCCCTTTATACATAGGGAGAGATGGAGGAGTACAATAGAGAGAGAGGGAGTGAACGTGGGCCCGGCTTGGGCTGCTGCCGAAGGAAGCCTTTGCCTTCATCCTGTCTTCCTTCTTGAAGAAGATTGCGCCAGTGGACGAATGTCCGAGTCTTGTTCGCCCCTGACGAGCTATAGCCATGTGCTCTGTGACCGGGAACCCTGCTGTTCCCCCTTTCTGGGTATGGGCGGAGGTTGGTCGCACAGGACCAGGCACCCCTGCGTTCTGTCGTACAGTGCTTGATGACTCCCTAATCCCTATTGTAGTGTCCTTTGGAGCCATGGCATGGATATCACGCGCGGAAGTCGTCGGTTAGGCAGCACAGGACCCTGTACCGCAGGGTGAACAGGGGTCGGCATGGTGGCTCATGCTATGAACCCCATCCCTGAGGATGGATGGTACTGTGGACCTTTTAAATATGTGGACTAGAGTGCCTTGGGCCGCGGCGTGGCGGTGAAGTCTTCGAGGGCGAGGGTCGTCACGAATGACGTTTGCCGGGCTCGGACGGGGCGGAAGGGCCCCCGAGGGTAGATGATGTCATGGGCGACGCCACCTAGGCTCGGACGAGGCGGATGAGCCTTCGAGGGTTGATGACATCTCGGGTGACGCCACCTTGGCTCGGGCGAGGCGGAAGAGCCCCCGAGGGTCGATGATGTCACGGGCGACGCCATCTTGGCTCGGGCGAGGCGGAAGAGCCCCCAAGGGGTCAATGATGTCACGGGTGACGCCATCTTGGCTCGGGTGAGGCAAAAGAGCCCCCGAGGGTTGATGACGTCCCGAGCGACGCCATCTTGGCTCAGGCGAGGCGGAGGAGACCCCGAGGGTCGATGACGTCACGGGCGACGCCATCTTGGCTCGGGCGAGGTGGAACAACCCCCGAGGGTCGATGACATCACTGGCGATGCCATCTTTGCTCGGGCGAGGCGGAAGAGCCCTCGAGTGTTGATGATGTCTTGGGCGATGTCACCTTGGCTCGGGCGAGGCGGAAGAGCCCCTGATGGTGATTTTTGTTTTTTTGGAGTCCGGTAATTTGGGTACCCTATTTCTAGGTATCCGACAGTAGCCCCCGAGCCTTCGATGTAGTGAAGGACTACACCGAAGGCTTCCGAGAGCATTTATGGTGGTTTGGTTCGATTCTGTGTATTCCGGTGGCTGCGCGCGAGCGCACCCGCCGGGTGTAGCCCCCGAGGCCTTAGGAGGGAGATTTTTCCTCCTAAGGGCTTATTCGGAAGACTTCTACAGTGCTTGACCCTTCGCTTCCCGCACGAGGCGGGGAGGGAGAGAGAGTGGGCTGCTCCGCACGTCAGGGACAGACCACTGGTCACACGCCAACCCTGGCATGGGCTGTGCTGTTGGCCTCGGGCTGACGCCCCTTGAGATGACAAGTCGACTCTATGTCGTGCTGTCTTTCGACCTGTACGGTCGATTGACCGGTCGGAGATATGTTTGTCGGATTCTGGGGTCTGACTGCGCCCCCTTCCCTTGTAGCCCAAAAGCGGACGTGTCGTGTCTTTCCCGTTCGAGGAGTCGTGCCAGAGCACTGCTCGCTCTATGGTCCAGACTCTGAACGGCGTGCCCTGAGTCCGCAATCTACTTGGCCATTTATAGCCTCGCTGCACGGCTGTGCCCCCTTAAAGTGGCTGTCGTCGCACAGTGTAATGTGGTTGTGAGACGGAACTGTAGCTTCATGGACCGGCTATCACGTGAGTGCCCTGGCGGGCTATAAATAGGGGTGGCCGGCTGTGGGGAAGCACACATCCTCACAGTATGGCTTGCCCTAAGTTCTTCCTCCGAGGTCCCGTCAGAGAGCCCTCCGAGCCGCCCTGGCGGACGGCCTTTTGAGAGCAAAACCGGATTCAAAGGAAGTTCTGCGTAGGGAGCGCCACCGTCTTGCGTCGTGGGATGGGAGATGTCAGGGGAGTTCTTCAATATGCGCAGTTCTTTCCCGTCATCTTGTCCCACGGGACGGTCATGCTCCCTTACCGTCTCTCACGGCAGGGGCCGAGGATGCGTCTAGCGGGAAGACTGTGTGGTTCGCCCGCTCAGTCTTCTAACCCAGACATTCCTTGGGCCTGCTGGTGGCGACGCCACTTCTGGGAGACGGTGGACCTGCGAGCCGGCAGGCCTAGTCGAGTTTGGGCAGGAAACGCCGCCGGATCATCGGGCGTTTCACGACCTCGCATTCGAAGCGCGACCCAGAAAAATGCTTGACCAACTTGTCATGCCTCTTTCTGGGGGCGCAGTCGACCACGCAGGTCTTGGATGACGGTGGTGCAGTCGCCACCCCATCACGGAGAGACGAAGCAGGGGCAGTTTGGCTCATCGGGCGTTCGCCTAATAGGCAGCCTTCGGAGTGGTTGTTACCTGTGTTGGCAGGGCGTTCGACTCTTGCCCTATTTCGCTTTGATTTGGCCCTCGGTTGGGATCCCCTTCAGTCCATCTTGTGTTTGGTCAAGTCCGGCCTTTGCGGCACCTGAAATGTATGTAACCTTGGCAAGGATTAGCGTATATGAATGTGACATTTGTAAGTGGGCCTCTGACGTGTGAGGTTCAGTGCGCCTTTCTTCCCCTCCCTTATCCAGTTGTTTGAACCGGTAGGAGGGGCGCGGCGGCAGCCCCCGAGTCTCTACTTGGCGTAAAGAAATCGTCTCGGATCTGTGCCGTCTTTTAGTGCGTTCCCCGCGCATCTCTCCACGAGAAGGAGGAAAGTGACCCGGTCCATGCTATCCTCGAGTCGGACGAACCATGGATGCTCATCGAGGTAATATCGGGCAAATCTGAGTGGGGTGCTCGGTTCCCGTTCGCTAGGGTTCCGGCTGGCGGCCCATGTCGTGGCTCACCCCAAATCGGTTTCATATAGTAGCCGGGTCCGTTCGATGGGTCCTGGGGGCCTGTTGCCTTCCTTCGGTAGGAATACCATGAACCAATCATCTGTGAAGACGGACTCAAATACGAAATCTGGGAATGACATCGGCATCCGATTGCTAGACTAATGACCGCTAGTGTGTCCATTCCCTATTCGCCCCTCGCTCTGTTGTCCTGAGACGGCCGTTTCGAACCTCGTTGGGTCACCCTTCGTATCTCTGGACCATAGCGGGTCGTCCGGGCGTCTATAGCCCTTATCCCTTGGTCTTACCTGAACTCGGAGGCCGTTCCCGTTGGTGTCGGTGCATATGCGTTCGTTCGATCCCTGGATGCGTCGGGTGAATCGTGTCGGGGGCCGGGCCGAGCCCTGCTTGCCCCTGGGGGTAAGCGTGACGTTGAGCCTAGTGTCCCTGCGAATGTAAGAAAAGATGTTCCCGCACGCGAGCGTGGACAGAATTCGAGCAAAAAAAGATCGAGCGCGGGGAGGAAAACGGGGCGAGGTAAGATTTTATTGAAAAAACCGAGGAGGAGATGGCCCCTTTGTCCAGCCCCCGAGTAAGTCGTGCGACCACGGGCTGGGCGCACGTCTTACTTTGCGTTCGAGCTGCGCGTCGCCTCCGTGGCACATATTGAATCTTCTCCTAAAGGAAAAAGGTATATACAGGCGTATATGATTCGGGGGGAGGCGTTTAGGGATAAAAACGACATAGCTTTTCGATGTTCCAAGCGTTGGAGAAGATTTGGCTGTCGGGACCCATAGTGGCGATCTTGTAGCTTCCGGGGCGGAGGACCTCCACCATGACGTACGGTCCTTCCCACGGCGGCGTGAGCTTAAGCCTGTCTTCTTTGCTTTGCTTGAGCTGAAGCACCAGGTCGTCGATGTTGAATTCGCGCTTGCGGATGTGGCGATCGTGGTACCTCCAGAGGGCCTGCTGGTACTTCGCGGAATGTAGGAGGGCGATGTCCCTTGCTTCGTCTAGCTGATCCATGGCATCCTCCATGTTGGTTTGGTTTCCCTCCTCGTCGTAAGCCTTGACCCGCGGGGAACTGTATTCCAAGTCGGTGGGGAGCACGGCCTCCGCCCCATAGAGCATGAAGAAAGGGGAGGAGCCGGTAGTTCTGCTCTGGGTCATTCTGAGGCTCCAGAGGATGGCTGGCAGTTCCGCGGCCCAACGGCCTCCGAACTTCTCAAGCCGGCTGAAGATCCTCGTTTTTAGCCCATTGGCGTGCTTGACCTGCCCATTCATTTCGGGGTGCGCGACGGTGGCCTAGTCCGCCCGGATTTGGTTCTCGTCGCAGAAGTCCAGGAACTTCCTGCCGGTGAATTGGGTGTCGTTGTCGGTGATGATCGTGTTGGGCACTCTGAATCGATATATTATGTCTGTGAAGAACATGACTGCTCAGACTTGATCCGGGCGACGGGGCGTTCCTCGATCCACTTTGAGAATTTGTCGATGGCGACAAGAAGGTGGTCGAAATCCCCGGGGGCCTTGGACAGTGGTCCCACCAGGTCCAGACCCCAGACCGCGAAGGGCCATGTAAGGGGGATAGTCTGCAGCGCTTGCGCGGGTAGGTGAGACTTGTTGGCGTAAAACTGGCACCATTCGCAGGCGCGTACTATCTTTGTGGCGTTTGATACGGCCGTAGGCCAATAGAAACCTTGGCGAAATGCTTTTCCGACGATCGTGCGGGGGGCTATGTGGTGTCCGCAGTCTCCCGCGTGTATGTCCTCCAGAAGACTCACGCCCTGCTCTGTAGGGATGCAACGCTGAAAAATTCCCGTGGGGCTGCGTCTTTAGAGTTCTTGGTTTATAATGACGAAGGACTTGGCGCGTCGTGCGATGCGGCGTGCTTTGTTCCTATCGTCGGGGAGGTGCTCCCGAATCAACCAATCCAGAATGGGTACCCTCCAGTCGGGGGGAGGGTCGTCGTTACCGGTCGGTGCGTCGTCCCCAGTGTCATGTAGCTCCTCGATGTCCATGACTTCTGCCGCGGTAATCTCCGGGGCCTCGGCCTCGGGCTCCACATGCCAGGTGACGGACGGCTTGTGGAGGTCGCTAGCGAAGACTCCGGGGGGGACTGCGCCTCGACTGGAAGCCAACTTTGCGAGCCCGTCTGCCACCTCGTTGTATCTTCTGGCGATGTGGTTGAGCTCCAAGCCGTCAAATTTTTCCTCTAGGCAGCGGACCGCCTGGCAGTATGATGTCATATTTGGGTCATGGCAGTTCGACTCCTTCATAACCTGTTCGACCACGAGCTGGGAGTCGCCTCGCACGTCGAGCCTTTTGATGCCCAACTCCGTTGCTATGTGTAGCCCGTTTACCAGGGTCTCGTATTCCGCGACATTGTTAGATGCCGGGAAGAACATTCGGATCATGTACTTGAGCTGGACCCCGAGCGGGGAGACGAAAACCAGGCCAACGTCGGCTCCGGTCTTCATCAGCGATCCGTCGAAATACATGATCCAGAACTCCTGGTTCTCCGCCTTCGGTGGCAGCTGGACCTCGGTCCACTCGGCGATGAAATCCGCGAGGACCTGGGATTGGATGGCCGTCTGTGGTGCATAAGAGATAAACTCCCCCACGAGCTCTAATCCCCACTTCGCCACCCTTCCTGTAGCCTCGCGGCTCTGTACCACCTCCCCTAGGGGGTAGGACGACACGACGGTGACGTTGTGGCCGTCGAAATAGTGGGTCAGCTTTCTCCGCGTGATGAGAACTGCGTAAAGGAGCTTCTAGATCTGGGGGTACCTGGTCTTGGTCTCGGATAGTACCTCGCTGATGAAGTACACCAGCCGCTGGACCTTCAGGGCGTGCCCCTCCTCCTCCCTTTCGATGACGATGACAGAGCTCACCACCTGGGTGGTGGCGGCTATGTAAAGGAGAAGGTCCTCGCGCGACGTCGGCGGAACGAGGATGGGTGCGCTTGTGAGGATCGCCTTGAGCTTGTCGAGGGCCTCCTGCACTTCGGAGGTCCAGGTGAAGTGTTTGGTCTTCTTGAGAAGTCGGTAAATGGGGAGGCCTCGTTCGCCAAGGCGCGAGATGAAACGGCTCAAAGATGTAAGGCATCCCATGACCCGTTGCACCCCCTTCACATTGCGGATTGCTCCCATACTGGCAATGGCGGAGACTTTATCGGGATTGACCTTGATGCCACGCTCGGAGACGATGAAGTCGAGAAGCATGCCATGCGGAACCCCGAATACACACTTCTCGGGGTTGAGCTTGACCCGTTTGAGCCTCATGGCCCTGAACGTTGTCTCGAGGTCTGCGACCATGGTTTCCGTCCGCTTGGACTTCACCACGATGTCGTCCACATATGCCTCAACCGTCGTGCCGATGAGTTTTCCAAAAACTAAGCGCATGCACCGCTGGTACGTGGCCCCCACGTTCCTGAGTCCGAATGGCATGGTGACGTAGCAGAAAGAGCCGAACGGCGTGATGAAGGATGTCGCGAGCTGGTCGGACTCCTTCATCTGGATTTGATGGTAGCCGGAGTAAGCGTAACACCCTGCGGTGTCAATGCGAGGTCAACGGTCGAGAGCGTGACGCCGCCATGGCCTGCCTTGAGGACTTTTCTGCTAGGGCACGCGAGCACAGCGCCAACCCCGACCGGAGGATCCTGGAGTTCTCCGCCTAGGTGGGCGAATTGACGACGGTCATATCGCAGATCCGTGCAGCGGTCAACGGCCTGGAGGAGGAGAACACAGGTATGTTTCCTTTGTCTGCTCATTCGCCCTGGCGTTGTGCGAAAGTTATTTTTTAGAGGTTGAAGTCCTCTTTCATGTCATCCCAGGGTTACAAGCTGGAGCACAGGAGGCGCAGGCGCTGCATGAGGCAGTGCATGAGGTGTGTGACCTCTTCGGCGTGCAAGCTGTCGAGGGTGGTCCGGCGGCGGCCAGAACTCGCGTCGGCCTGCTGTGGGAGCGGGGCCAAGCGCGGATCCGGGAGGCCCTGCGCATCGGTGTCCACCGCACGATGTCAATCGCCACCTGCCTCTACGACGCGGTGACTCTCGCGCTCGTCAGCGAGGGATACCCCCCAGACGCTCCGGAGGACTTGCTTGAACGGATCGAAGCCGACGCGGAGGAGCCAGCGGTGGTTATGGCCGCCAAGCTTGATGACGAGGTGTTCCCGCCGCTAGAGGAGTGATCCTGCGTGGTCAAAGATCAGGGCCGAGGGCCCTTGTAATAAACAAACTTAAGTTGTTTTGTGACGTGCCCCCGAGGGAGCTTTGGACAACTTTTAGTGACTCCTTAGTGAGCTTGTTGTACGTTTGTTTGCTTGTTGGTTTTCACATTTGCCTTTTGCTTGGGCTACTTGCCCGAGTTTCCCTGGGAGGAGCTTTGATCTGTTCGGGTGTGAGGTCGGGCGGAGATACTTGGCTCCAAGGAGCCGGAGTATTTCGCGGCCCTTTGGCACGGTCCGGCGAGATCTCTTCTCTCGGTGGGGGAAATCCGGCTTTCGCTTAGCGGATTGGCAAAAACAGTTTTTTGAACGAAAAAGTTTCTTGGAGTGAAAGACAGGGGGTGACCCCCTTCCCAGTCCCCAAGCGAGGTGTGTTCTGGCGTGCGCCGAGAGTGCACCTTGCTAAGCGGTCGGTCTGAGGGTTCCTGCGTTTTTATTCCTCGAACTTTTTATTCTTAAGAGAGGTTACATGCGTATGTACATGATGATAGATATACAAGATAATAATGAGGAAGGCGACATAGCTGTTGGTGTTGTGGGCGTCTGAGCTCTTCGCGCTCTATGGGTCGACGTCCATCTTGTCAGCGGTTCGATCGCCACCACCAGCTCCTCACTGCGCACCTCCGCCATGACATTTTCGCAGCAGTCCACCTCGCACTAGTACGCCAACTTGACGTCGAAGGAGACCGTGATGATGCCGCACGGCCCCGGCATCTTGAGCTTCAGGTAAGTGTAGATTGGGACGGCCATGAACTTCGCGTAGCACGGTCTTCCCAAAACGGCATGGTAGGTCCCACGGTACGCCACGACCTCGAAGGTGAGGTACTCGGTCCAGAAATTGTCTGGCTCCCCGAACGTGACGGGCAGGTCGATCTTCCCCAGGGGTACCGTTTGTCTCCCGGGAATGATCCCCTGAAAGGGAGCCCCCGAGGATCGAAGCTTTTCCTTGCGTTGGCCCAGGGCCTCGAAGGTGTTGTAGTATAGGATGTTGAGGCTGCTGCCCCCGTCCATGAATGTTTTGGTGAAGCGCACGCTCCCTATGATCGGATCCACGACGAGTGGATAACGGCCCGGGTGAGGAACGTGGCTCGGATGGTCATCTCGACCGAACGTGATGTCGAGTTCCGACCAGTCGAGGTACGTCGGCATTGTCGGGACAACAGCGAAGACCTCGCGCCGCTCCTTCTTCTGCCGGCGCTTGCAGCTGTAGGCCTCTGGGCCTCCGAAGATCATGAGGCACTTTTTGACGTGGGGGTAAGAGTCCTCGCGACCCCCGTCCCCATCCCGGCCTTCTGACTCCTTCGGCTCGTCCTTGTCAGGGATGGTTTTGAAGTACCTGGCCATCATTTCACACTGCTGGAGTGTGTGTTTGACCGGTCTGTTGTGATACGGGCACAACTTTGTGAGCATGTCATCAAACTTGCCCATCTTCTTCCGGCCTTGGGGGCGGGGAGGCTTGTGGACATCCACCGCTGCGACTACGTTGTCGCCGCCGCCACGCTGCGGCTTGCCCCTCTTTTTGTTCCTATTCTGAGCATGTTCGAGCCGCCTTTGCCGGTGGTCTTGACTTCCTTGCCCTTTCCCTTGTCTAGGTGGAAAATGGCACCGACCGCCTCCTCTCCTGACGCATAGCTAGTGGCGATGTCCAGGAGTCACTTGGTGGTACGTGGGTTGCTGCGGCCTAGCTCGTGGACCAGCTTTTTGCAGGTGGTACCCGCGAGGAAAGCCCCGACCACGTCCGCGTCGGCCGCGGTCGGAAGCTTTGTGCACTGCTGGGAGAAACGGCGGATGTATTCCCGGAGGGATTTGTCCGGCTTCTTCCTACAGCTGGGGAGATCTTAGGGGTTCCCAGGGCGCGCATATGTGCCTT
Source organism: Microstegium vimineum (assembly GCA_022036555.1). Taxonomy (NCBI): domain Eukaryota; kingdom Viridiplantae; phylum Streptophyta; class Magnoliopsida; order Poales; family Poaceae; genus Microstegium; species Microstegium vimineum. Next base: position 32,805,495 of record CM039122.1, on the reverse strand, counting down.
GGAAATTCCCGACAAAAGCCTGTCGCAGGGATTCCCACGCATCAACGGTGTTGGGAGGCAAGTGCTCGAGCGACGTGCGCGTCGAGTCCGAGAGGTGGAGAGGCAAGTTGAGAATGATGAAATCGTCATCGTCCGCGCCGCCAGCCTAACACGCAAGTCGGTAGTCGTCAAGACAGAGCCCGAGGTTTGTTTCCGAGGAGTACCGGACGACGTTGGTTGGCTATCAGAAAGGGTGCGGGAACGGTGCGCGCCGGATGTGGCGGATGAATGCCAGGGGACCCGGTGGCTACCGGTGAGAGGTCGGTCCTCGTCGCTGTCATATCGACCGCCATGTCGGACATGGTATCCTCGGCTTGCGCCGTCCTGCTTCGTGTGCTTGCGCGCGTTGAGCGTGTCACGCACATCGCGCTTGTCGCCTACACGGGCATGCACCGTCGGGCGCCGGTGTCCGACCAGGTCGGGATCCGGGTGGACCGACCCCTCGCGATCGTTAGGAGCCGCAACGGTCGGGGGGCGGCGCTGAGCCCGCGTTTCCGCGAAGCAGAGCACTCGGCCTGTTGCTCCGCGGCTCACTCCAGGAGGGTCTTTAGCTCGTCGTGGGCGAGCTTGGCGTTAGGAGTGTTGACACAAAAATCGTCAGGATCTGCGAACACCTCAGGCTATTACCCAAAGCTCGGTATTCGGAGGCGTGCCAGTCGATTTGACCAGTTAATCAACAAGGACGATAACTAGAACAAGATCCAATCCAGACAACAGCGATGCGCCCGGATGCTGGGATTGAGGCTTGATCAGGATAACTAGAGCAGAGCTGAACGAGGCAACAGCGATGCGCCCGGATGCCAAAGCTCAGAGGTACTCCCACGCGGAACTTGCAAGGATTTGACGGAGATCAGGGTGATGCAGCCCGTCGAAGCTTGAAAGAACTTGTTGATAACTACAGCTAATGCAGTAAAAGGGAAATTACGATAAAAAGTAGAATAAGAGTAAAATTGGTTTGTTTTTGATTGGATTGATATTATATTTTCCGTAGCCCTCAGGCACGTATTTATACTCCCGCATGGAGAGTTGTACAAAGACATGACACGTATCCTTCCTAAAACAAACTCCTAATTTTAAGGAAACTGACTCGCGTAGGAGCCAGATAACAATATTTATTTTCCTAAACAAACACGCCTATTTTAAAGGAAAATAAACGACTCATGCAAAAGTCAGACTCAAATTACTATAATAATAATACTGATACAAAACACCAGTTTCCTTATACTTCTCTTCGATGGAAACTTTCCATCGGCAGATCCCTTCAATCCGCGCCTTCCTTCTTTGACCACCAGTAGCCTTCTGCTGACATCAAACGCTAAGTTATGATGTACTCATCGGCACCTCATGCCCATCGGCATCGGCAATACTTCCCGATCAGCGACCTTGTACTGGTAACTGTCTTCACCAATCAGTCCCTATCGGCAATCGGCAAACACTCTTCATCGGCAGTCGGCAATAACCCTTCATCGGCAATCGGCAACATCTCCTCATCGGCAATCGGCAATAGCAACTTTACAGTCCAGGCTACTTGACTTCACCAATTGACCTTATCAACAAGGAGCATCCAGCCTCCATCGGCAACACACTTAGCCTTCCCGTAGCATATTCCCATCGGCAATGCTGGCTCATGATTTCCCAATGCCGATGGAGAATGACCGCTGACCAGTCAAGCCTTAGCTCATTTGACACGTGCTGAAAAACGGTGTCAACAAGGAGCATCCAGGATGGGGAGGTTGCGGAGCAACATCCTCGCTGCCGCGATGTTCTGGCTTGCTCGCGTGAACTGCGGCGTGCCATGTTCATCGTTAATGATGCGGTGGTATACCGCCCGGGCCTCCCTGCGAGCGCGGGGCTCTGCGGCGTCCCTGGCGGTTTCACGTTTAAGCTTCTCACGCTCAAACGTTACCTTTCGTTGGCGCTTCGCGAGCTGTTGCTCTACGTCGCGGAGGTCGCGAAGCTGCTGCTGCCAGGACTCTGAGGACTACGGATCGGGCCGCTGGTTAGGTGCTGGAATACCTGTCTGGTCCACGGGCGTGTGGTTGTCGTCACCGTCTTCGTCCTCCTCATTGACATGGATGGGGTCGACCGCGACCGCGGGTGGCGGTGCATCGCACATGAAGCACTCGCGGCCATGATCTTCGCTGGGTCCGCTCGAGTCGGTGTTGAGCACATAATCGCTAGCCTGGAGGAAGCCGCGTAATGCCTTCTGATCCTCAAGCCTGTCGAAGTCCAGGGGGTCGTCGCTCCAGAGGCTGGAGCCGGCGTACGACGCGGCCTCGGGGCTCATGAGGAGATCGGAGGTGGATCGAGTGTGGTGGGACGCGAGTCCCACGCGTTTCCCTTCTGCTGGGTCTTCATGAAACCATGCGCCCACCTCCTCCGCGTATGACGTGGCGGCATTCTTCATGCCGGAAGGCTGCGCTTCGGAGGCAGGCACTTCGATGCGTCCGGGAGAGAGCGGCTGCCCTCCTGCGAGTTGCGCCGTCACGTTGGCGAACGCGAAGTAGAGGTTGTGCAGGGACTCCCAAGTCGGTCGGGGTCCCATGAGCGTGTCAAGCTGGCGCTCGAACTATGGGTAGTCAGCCTGCGGGACGACCACCCCGCGTGCGGCTTGTTCACCGGAGGGAGAGAGATGGAGGTGGGCCATGGAAGCGATGATGGCGTCCATGGCTACCTTGGGAGATGTCGTGGGGCGACGGAGAGCCAGGTCAGCATCCTGCCCGTGGCACTGGAAGTCCAGGCTACCAAAACGAATGATGGTGCCCGTAGAGAAACGAATGCGACGATCAGTCATCCGAAACTCAAAAATACGGGTGACACGCAAAGTCCCCCTACCTGGCGCGCCAACTGTCAGTGTCTAAAATGGCGGGGTCTAGACGACCAACAAGTAAATTTCTAAGTGTGTTAGAGTTCGGATGGTTGCGCTCGAAGAACACGGAGGTTTATACTGGTTCGGGCACGAACGCCCTACGTCCAGTGTGTTGCGGGGTTGTATTACCGAGCGCGCAGAGCTCGTAGAGGGGAGCTACAACCTTTTGGTGAGAGAGGGAAGGCGGTTCCGAGGTCTCGTGCGTATGAGGTTCTTGGTTATGGTGAGTGCTCGCGTGTGTGCAAGTTTGAGTGTGTGTGAATGAGAGTTGGAATGTCGAGTCCCCTGAGATTGGGGGTCCATTCCCTTTGAGATACCAATCTTTCCATCCCTTGGTGGGTTTAGGCCAAGAGCAGAAGGTATCGGTCCACAACCCTAAGTCAAAATGTTCAGATCTGAAGGGAATGTGGTTGGTTTCTGCATTAATCAAATTGGTTGGGTTAGTATTCCCTATTGGACCTAGGCAGCAAAGATGTTCTTGATCGGTAGGAATCACTATCTTGTTGCGCATTTCCTAGAGATCCAGAAAAGGTGGAAGAGAAAAAAGAGGGAGGATTGTAAATCGATGCAGAAAGATGAAACTACAGAATATTTGGCAAGAGAAAAGGGAAAATTAGTGCGGAAGGTGTGAAGTTGATCGCCATTGAAGGAGTCTTGCGAGGGATCGTGCTTCTGGATGAAGAGGAACCGCCAGTGAATTGAGTGCCGGAGTTTTCTTCGGGGTCTCCTTTGAAATGCAGATGAAGATATGAGCTTAGGGTAAAAAGGAAAGCGGATGGTAATCTTTATAGCCCTAGTCAAGGGGCATTTTTGAGTTTTCTTTTTCCTGGACAGAGGTAAGGAAGGATATCGCAGTGAATTTGCGCGGTAATCGAAGAGTTCGTGCTACAGTTGTGGGAGTTGTTGGTAACTTGCAGTTTTTGGGTGCGGTAATCAAGATGATGGCGTGTTTTGGAGGGAAAAGAGCAAATTTCGGTCCATAAGATATTTTATACTCTGAAATTGGGGGGCATGTGTTGACGCCATTTTTTGTACAGGTCAATATTAAACGAAGTGTATTGATCGATAAAGGGGTTTCTCATCGGCATCAAGGAGCTATTGGTTTCATTACCGATGGAAGAAGAAGAATCTGCCAATGGTGGATGTGATAGAAGAAACGTCAAGGGAGGAAAGGAAAGACATTTGCCGATGAGAAGATGTTGCCAATGAAAGTAGAAGAATATTGTCGATAGGAAGGTATTGCTTATGGACAAAGGATGTGGCTGACGTCAGCAGAAAGCTACCGATGGCAATAAGAGGAAGGTTGCAGATTGGAAAGAGTCTGTCGATGGAAGGCTTCATCGTAAAGGAAACGAATAAGGAAACTGGTGATTTGATACCAGTGTTATTGTCGTTGTTTGAGTCCGACTCTTGTATGAGTCATTTTATTTCCTTAAAAATAGGAGTTCTGTTTAGGTATGAGTTGTGTTTGTTTGCAACTCCTGTTACCGGAGTATAAATATGTACCCAGGGGCGATGTATCAAGAGATATACAATCAATCAAATACATCTATTATTTTTCATCTACTTTTCAAGCATCTACTTTTTCGCATTAGCTATAGTTTATCTACGAGTTCTTACGATCTCGACGGGCTGCATCTACAAGATCTCCGTCTATCTCGTGAGTTCCGCTTTTTGAACAATTTGAGCTTTGACATCTGGGCGCATCGCTGTTGTCTCGTTCATCATTGTTATAGTTATCGTCCTTGTCGATTAACTGGTCAAATCGACTGGCACACCTTTGGATATCGAGTTTGGGTATAAGCCCGAGGTGTTCGCAGATCAGACGCTTTTTGTGTCAACACAATTAAATAATCAAAGCACCCTATGACAGGCAATGATCGCATATGGGAAAGGTCACAAGGATCACAGACTATGGGTGTGAAGGCTATTAAAGAGCAAAAGCATATAACAAGACTATATCTAGTATAGAAATGCTCAAAGTAAATACTAAGTAAAGTAAAGAGAAAGATATATATTGAATAAGATAAAGTCTTACAAAGAAGGAAAGATACAAGAGCTATACCAGACTCTCCAGAAGACAACTCCGGAAATCCCGAGCACAGCTCAACTCAACTCTAACTCCCACTCTACACTAACTCCTAGAACAATCTAAGGAATAGAGCTTGTAGGCTTCTTCTTCATGATTAGAGAGGGGGATGTGACCCTCTATTTATAGCAGGAGGTGGAGTAGGGGCTACTCCGGCGCCACGTCAGCGATCTAGGGCCTCCCATTCTCCACCTTTGGATCCAACCGACCTTGGAACCGACCAAGGCATGGATGGTTGTGATCCAACACGTGGGGAGGAGCTATGGCGGTTGGGGAGGCCAAACCGACCTAGGGGGCATTCTGCCAAATCCCCTTATGGTCAGTGGGCCCTCCCTTGCCTCCTGGGATGAGGTCCCACTAGTCAGGGACTGAGTGGGGCATGTTTGGGCCCAAAGGGCATTCGGCCGAATCCCCCCTTGGGGGTTCTGGCCCTCCTCTGCTCCCTGGTGCTAGTCCCACTCGTCATAGGTGTTCGTTGTTGGTTCTGTGGTGTTTGTCACGTTTATCTCCTTGGTGTGGGCCCATGGATCCATGTGCTTCGCTTGTGAGCCGTTGAGAGGAAACACAGAGTGATCCAATGGATGGATTCCACTCTAGAGTGTCTCTCTTGGATCATGGTCAATAGGAAGAGAGCATGGTGGGCCTATAAGGCTCTCCTTTGCTCCATTTGTTCATTCCTGCACTCAAACACTCATGGACATGTGCAACTAGTTATTTGATAAAGTATGCTCATGATGTGTTTGTTTATCCTTGATTCGTGGATTGGTGGCACCATTTTAGCTATGTAAAAGATGGTCATAATTTTTTCCAATAGGTACTTTCTCATGATGAGAGTGAGAGTGAGAGCGATAGTGATAGTGAGGAGCCCTGGAAGGAGGAACTCATGGACATGCTTGAGCAAGCTAAGGATTACATTGATAAGAAGAGGAAGGAATGCAAGGAATTTTGCAAGACCAATGTGGCTCTTGAGCAAATCCTTGATGAGGCTGTAGCATCTCATGAGAGGCTAATGGATGCCCATGAGAAGCTAGTGAAGTCTCACACTAAGCTTGAAAGAGCTCATTCCTCCCTCCTTGACCAAAGTAAGAAGGAGATTGCTCAAACATGTGACATGGGAGTTACTTGTGATATTCTTGATGAATCTTTCTATACTCCTATCATTGTTGCTCCCACTAACCCCTCTTGTAGCACTACCACTTCTACTTCATCTACTAGTGATAGTTTCACTTGTGATCCCTCACTAATGGTGGAAAATGAAACCCTCAAGAAGGAGGTTACAAAGCTCAATCACTTCTTAGCTAAGGGTTATGGAGGTGTGAGGACCACTTGCTTATGTGCTTGGGTAGCCAAAGAGCTTCTCTCTATAAAGAGGGATTGGGCTATACCCCCAAGAAAGGCAAGGCCGCCTTTGCTCCTCACAAAACTCGTTTTGTGAAGAACACCGGTAGCTATTGCAAGAGTTGCAAGCAAGTTGGTCACAATGAGCAAGCATGCAAGAACAAGAAGGCCAAACAAGATGTATCCTCCATGAGAGTTGATTCATTCTATGTACTTTCCAAGGGTACTAATGGTGTTCATGCCAAGTGTTGGTGCACCTTGGATGGCTTCAAAGAAGTCCATTTGGGTACCAAATCTTGTTAGGAATATGCCCTATAGCTAATCATGTAGATGATTATATTCCGATTGTATCCATGATTAATAAAGTGTTCTTTGAATATCCATTATAGACAAATAGTATTGATTGACGATTATGTGAATTGTTTGTGGAACTCAATTACCTGAATGGTTATTCTAAAAGTTGTCCCTGGTCGGCATTCTTGT